>PVKB01002542.1:0-252848 GCA_004027205.1 Ctenodactylus gundi
AAAAAAAAAATAAGGCTTCAGGGACCTTTTCTGCTAAGGAAGGCTATCTTTAATCACTCAAATTTGCAAAAATTCATGATCCTGTTCACCTACCATGTTACAAGACACGCAAAGATGTTGATGGAGGTTAGATAAGAAAATCAATATTAAACATCGATTCCTGAAAACTCTAAGCTTGGTTAATATGGCTTTAAAGTTAAACTATTTCTGCTAAAAACAGAACCATGCTCAGAACACCAAATGTGTGACTGGATGGCATATCTGAGTTACATATGTATTTTTGTATTAGTATCTGTCACAAACATATGGGCTCAAAAGACAAGTAGTTTGTATGTACACCGCTTAGTGCCTTCCCCAGGCTCATGTGCCTGGAAGGTGATTAGCTTGGGGACAATCGATGCTGCTTCCACAGGTGAATTCAGTAGCTGAATGTGCTGCCAGGATGTGGGGCCTGGGTAGAGGTGGTCCCTGGGGGATGTGACCCACAAGGGTATATTCTTTTCCCGGGTTATCCCTTTGTTTTCTGCTTTCTGGCTTCCATGATGTGAGCAGGTGTCTTGTACCAGACACCCTCTTGCCATGAGCTTACTGCTTCGGAGACAGCCAAATAAGGAACAAATCCTCTAACAGGTATGAGCCAAAATAAATCTCTTGCCCTTTAAGTCATAGGCATTGAGCATTTTGTCCAGGATTGGGGAGGTAACTAAGGCCAGAACTGCATATAAAAGTAGAAACAGCAATCTACCTCATCTCCCTAGAAGGCTTGAGATCCCACAAGATCTCTTCAACTTCGACACAAACAAGGAAAACAAGCCAGTGACTTGACTTTTGATATATTTTTCAAGCTAAATGCATAACATTTCTTTGAAGCAATATTTTCAACTGGAAGTTCTGCTCTCTGAAGTGCTTTCATAAACAGTGATTAAAAGGAACAACAGGAACCCTCGTGAGCCACGTGTCTCCAGATAATACTGAGTGCCACGTACAACACTGCACATGTTTATTTACTCTCTATGGAACCAGTGTGTCTATGTCTCTAACATGAAGTAACATTGGAGGTACCTGTCTCAATGCTGTAGAAGCCAGGTATAATCAATTATATTTATTTTTTAAAATGAGTTAAGTTTTTATACTTAACCTATTTCATAGTTCTGCTATAAAGTGGGAAATAACATGGATTATATAGTTATCTCAGCAAAATAGTACAGTAGATTGGGATCCAGGTGACTGTAAAACAGGGTCGCTCAGACCCAGAGACAATATTTGTTTGGTGCTGGTTAAGAAGCAGTTCTGAGACAGGTAACAAATTTTGTAGTAGTAATAGTAATGGTAATAGTGATAAGATATTGGTCGAAAAGTGCATTGCCTTCTATTTACACACCTCAGTTTTTACTTCAGTCATGTATACCCTCCTGAAATATTAGAGTGGAGAGTTTGTCAAGGGTACTGTGTGCTTATAATTTCCTGTGTAACTTGTCCTCAGTTCATTTTCTCTGTGAGCTGATCCCTAAAATCTGTCACCAACCTCTGGAGACTTAATGCTTGCAATCCCAGGCTTGGAAAAGCCTCGTCACTCCATTACACGCTTGGTAGTTGGAGAACAACTGGATACCCTGTCTGAGTTGGTTAGGACACAGGATACTGTGGTCTTTCTCTCAAAGTAATGGGGATGTCATGTCTCAGGGACCATTTTAGAAACAATACAGAGCTCATGGTGCAGTGCCGCAAGTATTTCTGGGCCATGAGGGCAGAGGACTGGAGGCAAGAGCAGCAGTAGCATCCTAGGAAGATGGCTCCCAGGAGGAAGGCCAGATAGAGACAGTGCTCAGGTCTTGAGAAGTTTGTGAATCTTACAAGAGCTGCAAGGCTCTCCCCAAAGGTGCAGGAGGAGCATGGAGCTTCTGTGAGCCCTCACCTGTGCTGGGGTGGGCTTGTGGCGAAGCAGCTGCCTTAGAGTCATGCATGTGCTTGTAAGAAACCCCTCACCCACACGCTTGTAAGTAACCGCCAAAAACTCGTCAGTTCACCAAGCTGGGCTTTGAAGTCACTGTTACTTCGATTGTCTTCTTTTCCTGATCTGGGGTGAATACACATTTGTTTGCATCTCCCCAGGAAAAGTTTTACACAACTCTGGGTTCCTTCATTTTGGAAACAAACTTCTGGAAAATCGACGTGATGATGTCTCTGAATTACTGCCTTGACCCACTGTCATTTGTTAGTATGATGTATGCCTTAAAATTCTGCTGGTAATCAGTATGTAAGAAACAAGTAGAACAAAACCCCATATGATGTGTTTAGTGACGAATGAACACCATGAGCTAGTTCATTCTGACATCGAATCCAAGGGAGATATCAATGACAGTATAAACACTCTTAAAAATGTATAAAAGCTCAATCAACATGGTGCACGACTTTCACCAGCCAGCCGCTATGAGCAGATAAGACAAGTGCGGATGCCCGGCCAGAGCTATGCCAATAAAATGCCCTTCCCTAGAGCCATCAGCACAGGCGGGGGCATCTGTTGCCCTCACTTGTGTCCACATCCACCAGCGACAGTTCGTTCTCATTCACATGAGGTAATAAGGGGCACATGATTTGATATGGGATCAAATGATCAAATCAGAAGTCAGAGCAAGAGAGTGCAATTAGTATATTTTTGCTTTAAGTAGTACCAGAGAGTACCAGAGATTGAACTCATGTGCATTAACCATTGAGTTATATCCCTAAACTGTGTGTGTGTCTGTGTGTGTGTGTGTGTGTGTGTGTGTGTGTGTGTGTGTGTGTGTGTGTGTGTGCATGTGTGTGTGTGTATAAATTTTGAGACCAGACATTCCTAAATAGCCCCCGCTGGCCTCAAACTTTCAATATTCTGCCTCTGCCTCCCTACTTTCTGGGATTACAAGTGGGAATCACCACGCTCAGCTAGTATATTTTATTAATTAAAATGAGAAAAAGAGGAGAGAGGCTATTACATAAATTGCCTTTGGCAGTTTATTTATTGGTAAGTAGTTTATTGGAAAATTGAACAGTATATTAATGCCCTTGGGCAGGTACCTTCAATTTAAAGTATAAACTAAATTTGAGAGCTAGTGACGTCTTAGAAATCATCTAGTTTCTTATTTTACACATGGGGAAATCGCAGCATTAAGTAATTTACTCAAGGTCAAGGCAAGTCTGTCCTGGAGTTGGCAACAGAACCTGCTTCCGCTGGGGACCAGGCTGTCTAGCCTCTTTCCAGACTGCTAGTGTTCCACAGACCTCAGAATCTTCTCTTTCGAGTTTCCACGTGCAGGACCGCACTCTCTCGGACTGATCACAACCCAGGACCGCAGGCCAGTTTGGGACATGCTAAGTGGCTGCTGTCCTCCGCAGTGAGGGGAGAGGTGCTACCTGCTTGGTGCTAGAGCTCTGGGGTCTCTGTCTGAGGGGCAAGCGTGCTGCTGTGTTGTAACAGAATGGGAGTAAGTTCTCTGCAGGCTGCGGGTTTGCCTGGCAGGGAGACAGGGAGAACGCAAGAAAGCAGTTAGGAAAACTGCGAACAGAAACCCCTGGCTCCCTTTCCTGTTATGCATATGACATGAATATTAGGAGACCTCGGTTGTAGGTGCAGTATGATCCCTAACACATAAGTGAGTCATTTCACCACTTCACTTCCTAATTCCTTAGGTTTTAAAACAAAAGATTTGGATTATATATGTTGTCTTTTCATATCTGACTCTAAAATGTGAAAGTGATCAGGATATCACTGATTGCACTCCAGTATTGGATGAGAATTCAAGATACATTGCATGGAATATATCTGATAAAACAGAGCAATGACAGGCAGTGGAAGAAAAAGGCATTGCCACGGGTCATGATCTGCCATTGTACACCCCAGTTTTCTACTGGCACATGGCAAGGTCTTCATGAGTTTTTTTTTTAACATTATTATCCATATCTAAAGCAAAAGCAACGTTTAAAATGATTCATGGTGCATGCTTGCTAACTAATTCAAGAGTTATTTTTGAGTCTTTTACACAGTTCCAGTATTACAGACTGGAAGCCTAATGGGTCAGAGTAGCTGAGAAGCCATAGACTTTGTACTTGCAGTGTGTGTGTGTGTGTGTGTGTGTGTGTGTGTGTGTGCATTGTATGCATGTGTACACACAACAATGTCTAACCAGTTATGCTTAACAGGAATTTAAGACGCAGTCAGATTCCTACTCAACAGTAAGTTCTCAGTGAGGGGTGGTTCAGAATTTAGCTCCTCCAACTTTGTTTCTATATTCAGTCTTCTGTCATATCAAGTAGGAACATGTGGAAGAGCTTAGAGCTGTTTAAACAAAAACAGTGATTAAATACTTGAAAAATAAAATCCCGAGTTGATTTTGGTGCCTTGACTCTCAGGCCTGTATTCTGATCCAGGAGATCTGCTTAGTAACACCCTGGCCTCTTGAGAACATTTTAACACATCGCTCGCCCTGGTGCTTTCTCATGGTACAATGTGACAGAGAAATTGACTTGTATAATGCATGGTAATGTTCCCAAGATGATGAAACACGGAAATACAGGGCTGGAGTTATTCTCACAGTATGCTTCCTACACAACCAAACTCTTGTAGTTCTGAACTATATCAGAACTCGTGTGCGAAATAATCCTCTTATACTACAGCCCTGGCACATTGGCCTGTTCACGTTACTCTATTGCACCATTTTTTAGCTCAAGTTCTCACCACTAAAATCTGAATTCCCTACCATGACAGTCAAGATTCCCTATCCAGAAGAACCCCAGGCACACTTTGCTTCAAAGTCTGTGCCCTCTACAGTCCTGGTCTTATCAATTGTTCCTTCATATGAACACCTGCCTGATCACATGACACCCCCCTTCTTTGTGTACCCACACAAAATGCCACTTCTTGAAGTGCCAAATCAAACGTTGCTTCCTCTGTGGCCATGGGAACCTTGGGCATCGGCACAGAAGCATCGTCCAGCATAACATTTCATACTGCATCTGGGAATGATTTTGTCATCAAAACACACATGACACATTGATATTTTGCTATCACGTGGCTGACCATTGTTTCTCAGGAGGGTTTTACGCTATACTGCATAGATTCTGGAGGCTGGTAACAATCATTCTCTTCAGAATAATGTAACTTAGTTTTTAGTTACTCTGATGGGAACTAGAAATTTAACACATTTAAACTTAAGGGAGGACAGAACTCAGAGAACAGTCAGTCACATCTAAAGAAAACCCATCATTTGCTTCTTTCAAATAGTAATTTTCCTGAGTTCCTTTAAAATATCATTTGATGCACACTGACTGCTTCGAGGCCACGGCATTCATAAAGCAAGGTACAGATTGTTGATTTAATTTTTTGGAGAGAAAGTCTCAATTTTTAAAGCTGTCATAAAAAAAACTAAATTTCTTAGAAACTACAGTAGTCATAATAAATTGATATTTCAGGGAAATGATTATCCTTTCCCAAAAGTTTGGGCTAGCTTTTATTTTTAAAATGGAATTTGTACTTCCTCACTTTGTAGATAGTTCAACCAAGTCAACCAGATATTCTCAACATTATCTTGGTTATTTCTGTGGTATTTATGCTTAAATAAAAATGGTAATTGCCAAATTTACCTGAGAATAATGAGAAATTATAACTTTCGCTTTTATCAGTTATAAAGAAGGTATGTAAACAGAGATGCAGATAAATATCTCGATGCTTTGAATGTACCATATAGCTGCGTGAAAAGTACGCAGAATGAAACGCTCTAAGACATTCTATATACAAATATAAAGTATTGGTTGAAAGCTGGTGTTTCACAGAGTCAAAGCCCTACTTCTCCTGAGCAGTGAGTGCCAACACTCAATTAACAAATCAATTGGCATGTGGCTGCAATGACAATAACGTACTGCATTTATTTAATAGGATCCAGTGTACAATGCCAATGCAGCTTTTATAAATATTGTCCATTAGAATCTGCCAAATAACCTGAGCCATTTACAAGGAAAACACTCACAAACAAAAGCAGGTGTGTCACCCATGAAATAAAGAAAATTATCATGAACAGACCAATGAATAGATGGGCATACGTGGCAGCAGCCGTCAGGACGGTGCTGACAAGAAACACGTGCGGGTTGGAGGAGTGTGCGTTTCCTAGGGGCGAGCGTATTTCTTGAGGTTAGCTGGAGTTGAGTTAGCTGCAGAGGTAAGCAGATGGCCTTACAGCTTGCCAAGATCACGCAGTTAGATGACTTCTGACCCCTACAGGCGGGAATAGTACTGCCACCTACAGACCGTGTCTCAAATTTTCCACACTATTCCTCCAACACAGAAACATTTGTTACCAAATATGTTTTGAGCTTTTATTCCACACCCATTATGGTAATATAAATCATATAAAATTATGACATTAGTTGGAAGATCAGAGATTCATGAAAAAGTGATCTGAAATCAACTTAGTAAGACTTAAATATTTCAAAAGTACAGGTAATACAGTATTAGTTCTACAATTTAACTTGTAAATTATTACTTCACACTATTTATATTTATTTTCTTTTTCCTCCAAAAATTCATGACAGGTAATTAAAAATGACATGTAAGTAACAGAGGAAAACATCTAGTTACTCTTAAGGTCATCATCCAGAGATGACAATTCCTCACATACGTGTCTTCCTTTTTGTGTGTATATACTTATACATATAATGTAAACTATCTACACTTATTTTTCAGAAGTGTAATCTAATATCATAGTTTTCCAATTGGATGCTACAAGAGCACCCTTCCATATGAACAAGACGTAAAATACACATCATAATTTTCACGACAAGATATTTCCATA
Organism: Ctenodactylus gundi; assembly: GCA_004027205.1. NCBI lineage: Eukaryota > Metazoa > Chordata > Mammalia > Rodentia > Ctenodactylidae > Ctenodactylus > Ctenodactylus gundi. Next base: position 6,822 of record PVKB01002542.1, read on the forward strand.
AGTCCAAATCATTTATTAATTGTAGAATTAATGTTTTGAAAAGAGGAAAATGTTGTTTCTGAGCCAAGGCCTTCAAAGAGTCTGTACTCCCTTCCCATAAAGGGAAAATATCTGATCATTTCCAGCTAATTGTTAATATTTTTTTTAATTGTTTGGTTTTCAGTTATTAAAACCTTCTAGGGAATCATAGTAGAAAATTTTAGTTTCTTTGCTCTATCATTTCTGCTTACAGCTCATATCCAATAAACAGAGAAGAGAAATTGCCCCTATTATTCTGTATAATTCCTCCCTTCTCGCTGGCTTCCCAAATTGATCCTGACTCCCCTAGGCCCCAGGACCAGAAAAAGAAAAGGATGCTACTGTGGCAGGGACAAGCCAACTGCTCACCGACCTCTCCAGATCCTTTCTCCTGGCTTCTTTCCAGGTCTCGTGGTGGTCTGATTATTTGAGGAACGGAGCCAACAGATGCAAGTGGAAATGAAATCTATCCACACATCACTACCCGCTGTATTCTACAGGCCGAATGGAGAGACTCTAGAGAGACCTCTGGGCCCTGGAAGAAAGACAAGGCAGAAACTCCTCCATGTAGATAAATGCTCACGACCACCGCTGAAATTAAAACGTAGAACGTTAGGAATCATTTTTGATTTCTCTCTCTTCTTCAGTCTCCATGCCAGTTCTTTAGCTCTCCATTCTACCCAAAACACACCCACAAGCCATCATTTTCCAAGGCGCTGGTGAGCTGATACTGCTTCCTGTCGGTTCCCTGCGCTTCCGTAAACTGTCACGGATGTAGAGCTCCTAGCTTGACAGTTACAACTTAGAGGAAGCCTGTAATTTTTGTCATTTGTCTTCCCAGTGGGAGCTTTACTGTAGTATTTTCCAGAAGGACAACACGCACCAAGGGTGTTGTTATCCTTCCCCCTGCCCAAACGTGTTCTCTCTGCCATACAGCCAGAGAGGCACAAAGCAACCAGACTTACGCATAATGCTACGCACCTGACACCTTCAGTGTAACACTGAATCTAACACTTAGGAAAACTTTTCTTAAAAGTTACTTCATTTTGAAACAATCTAAAACATAATAGAAAAATTCAAAATACAGTATGAAGCCTTTTTCTCTCCAGCCATTTGAGAAGTGCCAACTCGCTGCACGTTATTCTAAAAATTAGGGTGCACATTTCTTTTAGGCTAGCACCTTCTCCTGCCACCACAATCACAGAGAGAGTAGCAAGAACGATGTAAGAACGGAGGAGTGACACAGCAGCATTTGCCTTACAAGTGCAAAGCCCTGAGTTCGATTCCCCAGCACCACATAAACTGGTCATGGTGGAGCACAACTTTAATCCCAATTCTAGGGAGGCTGAGACAGGAGGATTGCTGTGAGTCCAAGCCAGGGCTAGCCAGGGCCATAGTGAGTTCAGGAGAAGCTGGGCTGCAGAACAAGACCCTGTCTCAAAAAAAAAGCAGATGTAGAAATGCAGGTATCCTCTTCTCCTCAGACACAACTGAAGTTAACCTTCTTTATTTGGTTGTCTATGATTTAGGGAAACTAACAAAATAAAGCAAATGCTTTTTATTCAAAGAATACCCAAAATGTTGATATTAATACTAAACTGTAGAAATTCAACCTCTTGTAAAGAGACCAATAGATATTTTTGCATGCCCTGTTGCATGCTTAGAATCTTGTTAGGAAGTTCCCTGGCTTTATCCTGGCTTGTGTCTCTGTGGGTCGATGAAGACTCATTTAGGTTAGTGACTGTCAGCTTCATTCCAAATTCCATCTTTAACAACTTCCTTGTTTACTCTTACTTTAATCGTCTATCGCTAATGTCACTTGCAAAGATTAAGAGGACTTTAAATGAGTCATCATCAAGCCACAGTCTAGCTGGGCTGTTGGCAGAAGTACTTCATGGGGTAACTTATGATACAAGACAACTCAGCTTGTGAGATGAGTTTGAGCATCATTTTTGCCTTTTCCGTTATAAACTACCAATTGCCACCAAATATCTATACGGTATTTAATGCTGCACTGAACACTACCAAGAATGACATGCTCATTTCTGGAATTAATAAAATATATAGAGAAAATTGATATTAAAGACTATAAATATGAAATCTACTTTTCTCATTTGGATTCAAAAATATAACCTACAAATTAAGAAATTAAGATTTGTTACCTTTTGCAAAAGAAAATCATTAACAATTTTATAACATCTATAGCTGTATGCCTGTTTTATCTATTTACAAATTCATTCATCTTTGAAGTCACATCATGACCACAGTGTTATTACTTCTGTTGAGAAGATGAAAAATCAATGAGATTCAAGGATATCAACAAGTGAGGGGCCTTCAAGTCTACCTGACTTTCTTGTTACACTGACTTTCCAAATTCTTGTGATATTCTATTGATCCAGGCGTTTCAAGAGCCATTTTAAAGAAGATATCAGCCTTTTGAAGTAGAAATTTAATTGCTGAAGTCTACATAAAATGATTCTATGTAGAGACAAATCCATATTTATGTGTGTACAGAAATTGTTCCTTGACTATATCAAAGTGAAAACAAACTTTATATCTTCATGATAAATACCAATCTTCATTCCAGACAACAAGATTTACAAGAATAAACAAGCAAATAAAATTTTATGAAGAGCAGAGGTAGAAAGGCTAACTGTGTGCTGGCATGATTCTTCAAAAAGAAAGTGAAAGCAGCCCCTCATGTGACGGGGAGAGAATTCATTTTTCAGCTTTCAAAGAGTAAATTCAAAAGAAAATAAACGAAAAAAGGGGCTTCAAAACTAAGAGAAGGATAGGACCCTGTCATTTTAGAAAAATTGTCAAGAAAATCTTTATTTTGTGAAATTAACAAGACAAACAATATTGAAAATTTCTGCTATGTGATTTTATGTGAGTTTTTTCCTGAGATTTTTAGTAGTTCATTCATCCACTTTGCTCACAAATGCTTGTGAAGATGGATAATAAGTGAGTTCATGGGATAGTGAGAGGTCGGATTTTTTCATTTATGTTTTTATGAGAAGGAACAAATTCGTTATCACATGTAAGCAAAGGTGAAAGAGGATTTTATGGCTCACTGTTTCCTTTTGCTTCTTTTTTCTTCTTTCTGTCTTCCTTTTTTTATTTTTTACAAAAGTCACCAGAATTATTCCAAGGAGATCCTTAGACCTCACAGAATCTGGGGAATCATCAAAGAGTTGCATGGTCAAACAGGGATCTGAGTTCTTCCTTGAAGCCGACAGCACAGAACCAGCACTGAATGCACAAGGCCCTGTGTCTTCCTCTCTGTCTATTTGCTTTCTGTTGTCATCACTGTAGAGACTTTGTCCTTGTGAAACCAAAATGGTCGCTTCCACTTCAGCCATCATGCCTATGGTTCACATAGGAAACATAGAAGCAAAAATTCATTTGCCAGCGAAGTCTTACTCTTTTCGGCCATAAACAATTTAATGTCTAGAATTCCCCCTTGGCCAATGGCTACTTGCCAGTCATTAACTAGGGCTGATTATCGTGGCTGCACATAGTGGGGCAGATGAGCTCTTAACAGTACACATCGGTACTCTGGAGAAAATGAGGACTCTTTTTGTAAAGAAAAAAGATGGAATACGACCGCACTTTAAAAACTGGGGCACTGTAGTGATATTTGACGTTCATTACTACCTAAAACAAACAATTCTTAAACTTGATGAGGATACTAGTACAGAGGTTTGATTTTATTATTCTCTCCTAAATATTAACAATTCTGTAAGTGTTCCCTGTAGTGGCAGCGTACAGTTAATGTGAATGGTAATTTCCTGGAGGAGACTCATTAATAAACCCCAAATGGACCTCAGACTCTCAGGAACAAAAAGAAGTGGGCTGGTGTGCCGCTCTCACTGCATTCATTACAAGCCATCTGGTTTCATGAAAGGACTCCACAACGCAAGAGGATGTGTTTTATCTACTGTGACACTAGCAACACCTGAGGCCTTGTGCCAACCGATTTGATATTTAGTATGCCAAAGCAGCTGCACATGTTTCTCCTCTGAGTTTCCAGAGTTCTCCACCTCCGCGGTGTTTCTAGAAATCAGTAGGCTTCATAACATAGGGACTGAAGAAAGCCAGATTTGCTTTTGCCTCTGTTTTGTTTTTAATACAACATTATTTTTCCTTCAAAATATTGTTAGTATTGAATAAGATATATTCCTGGAGCTGAAATCCGCATTGTAGATACATTGGCATATATGTTGTTTTCCTTGTGCAAGTGACACGTACACTATGGAAGACACTCCACACACAAACCAATCTAGCCATGGAAAGAATAAAATCGCCTTCTCTATTCACACACAACATGTGCTAACAACTAGTCAATGAAGAGTCATTTTGAATTAAATATACGAAATCATGGCTAAAGTGTCTAGTTACATCTTGCAAAATTGAGCTAGAGAAAGTTGACTCGCAATAGATAATTGTTTACCGAAACATCTGATATAATTTAATTTGTCAAACTCTGCATCAGAGATTTAATGGGGTTCTAGCAATACATTGTAAATATGATAGACTCTCTTCTCAAAGATTCAAACGTAGGGAAGGACTAAGGGCAAGCAATTCTGTCATAGCCAGTCTGACTATGGTGTGTGTGTTCGTGTGTGTGGAAGTAGAAAAGAGACTGTAAAACAGGCTGATATTATCAGGCACATCCTGAAATGCAGGACACTGAGCCCAGGGAGGAGCTACCAAGGTCCGTGTAGCAGAGATGAACAGACAGCAGGACTGACTGGACACCTTAGAATAAAAGAGAATACTGTTATGCAAATTGTATCTCCAGAATGGAAATTTGTCATCATAGCAACACATAGGCAAAAATATTTAACATTTAAATAAAGAGGAATTAATCTAGGAAGACATTCAAAACTTTAACTGCCTGAAGACATCAATAAAGATCGATAGGAAATGATACACTGAGAAAAGATGGGCCGGAGAAGCTCCAAAGAGAAACTATGGAGAAATTTCCTTTGTTGATAGTTGGTCAACCATAGTCTGACTTGATTTAAGCTAAAATAAATGTTAGGGAAGTTTTAAGTTAAGTATCTCTAGGAAAAGAGTTCTGGGTAATCAGTCCAGAATCTCAGCTGATGGACCAAAGTGTTCTTCCTGGGGGAGGGAGCCAGCGGGAAGGGGTCCTTCAGAAAGACTAAGAGTCGCCGTTCCCCACTGGATGAAGGCCAGTGTAGAAGCGCGGGGCTCAATCCCTAGGACCACAGAGACAACAAACACAACAATCAGAGGAGAAATAGTAAAATGGAAACGTGATGGAAACACACTGATCTGAATCACTGTTAAAGTAACCAATTAAAACTACAAATCAAAGTACTATGTTCAAAATAGTTTAAAGAAAGCTACATCTAGAACTCTGTAAGTGTTCAAAATTAAAGGCACAGCTTGTACAATAAAAAGCTAGTAAAAAGGCGTGCTTGCTTCATATTTCAAAGAATCAAAATTAATAGCACCTTTAAATGTAAATAATAAGAAGCCAAAGACAACAATATGAACTCTCAGCTGAGAGGAAAGTGTCTATTTGATTGGAATACTAATCAGAAATCAAGGTAAAATCAAGATGTTTGCATGTGAATAAAACCCAAGAAAGTTTGAGCCGATGCATAAAAACTAAATAATAGATGATTTTCTCCAAGCAGAAGAAAAAAGATGCCAGACTGAAGCAGAACAATGCAAGGAAGAGACAATTTGGCGGCTTCATAAAATATTAAGCTCACGACAAACTTAAGATCCAGCCACTCGGCTTTCTGGCACTTTCCTCCCCCACCAAAGACAGCGATTTGTCCACAAAAGCATTTGTGGAAATTTTATGGGGGACGTTATTCTTCCTAGTAGCCAAAATTTGAAAAGATGGCCTTTACCATCATCAAGATTATGAATAAATACAATGTATTATTTTTATATGTTTATACAACAAAATATTGTTGTGAGCTCAGACTACAAGAAACAGCCAAGACAAAATCTGAAATAGCATTTAGAGTAAAAGAAAACAGATACACACACACACGCACACACACACACACACACACACACACACACACACACACACACACATATATATATATATATATATATATATATATATATATATATATAGTGAATTCATTTCCATAAAAATTTCAAAACAAAGTCAAACTATCTTGAAGACTATATATAAAGAAGATTGGAACTTAAGCCCAGTTTGGGCAACTTGTAAAATTGGTGAGACCCTATATCAAATCACAAATAAAATGGGCTGAGATGTAGCTCAATGCAAAGATTCTGAGTTTAATGCCCAGGGCCCCCAGAATAAAAAATTCTTAGTCCATGATTAACAGTAGTTGTCTATAGATGGAGCTGAATCTCTAAGGTGACAGAATGTTGAAAATGTTTTATTAACCTCATAAAATTTTGTTTTTACAATTCCTATATTTTAATGCCTATATTCTTTCTCTCAATTTACAAACTAAAAAAGAGATTCTCTAAAATAATAAAGGATATTTCATGGGAAGAAGAATTATGTGAAGTGAGTCAGAAGCAGAAGGTGAAATATCGAATGGTTTCCCTGATATGAGAGACCCAGATCACAACCATTTCATAGAACTTACTGTGGCAAATAATGCGAACTGGAGGAGGGTCGATAAGAGAGAAAGGAAGGATTTGTAACTTTGCCACAGAATGTATGTGCACAAAATACTCAAGATCAATGTAAACTTTATGTTTTGCACTTATACATGTCAATAAAATGGGGGAAAGAAATGAAATTAACAATGATATTGCATAAAAAATCCACCAGAAAAACATGACAATTCCAAATTTATATTGAATATGTTGCCTCCAAAGACGTAATGTAAGATTATCTTGGAGAGTCAAAGTAAGACATGTATGGAAGCACTCGACTTATTTCTTGGTGAATGATAGAAAACATGGGAAAAGACTACTGTGGATACTAAAGGACTGAACATACTGTCAAATGCAGTCAATTCCAATATTAATTACGTGGGGTAGGAATAGTAGATTCTGATTCCTTTTTCTTTTTTCTTTTTTTTTTCTTTTTTCTTTTCTTTTCTTTTCTTTTTTTTTTTTTTGAGACAGGATTTTGCTGTGTAGTCCAGCCTGATTCTGAGCTCATTGTCTAGCCCAGGCTGGCCTCAAAGTCGCAGCCCTCCTGTGCCGCAGCCTCCCAAGTGCTGGGATTACAGAGAGCCCCTGAGGCTCAGCTGTTAAGTCATCCATCTAGGGACTCCAGCTTCCCGGACAAGACCTCTAGTCACTGAGCTGAGCCCCTGCCCAGGAATGCTTCTATCTAACGGATCAAGCTGAAAGCTAAAAGTGGGCAGAGAAATCACCCAGCCGAGAGGCCCTGCTCTATTAACTCTTACTGTGTAGCCGTGTATACGCTTTTGCTTATCTTTTGTACAGTGCTTTGACTCCTGTGTTCTTTGGATTTACAAATAAATTTAAACCTTATGTTTCTTTTTGAAGCACTTTATTTCAGTCGAACACCTAACTCTCATCTTCCTTGAATATTTTATGTTCCTTGCATACCACTTTATTTTGAAGCATACTTTTTGTTTGTTTTTTCTGTTTTTTCAGATTTCCTCAAGCATACAGCGAAAGGTTGACTCAGCACATTTGGGTTATTCAAACCCTGTAAATTTCAGAGCAAAGAGCTAGGTTGGCCTTGACTGGCTCCTGGGAGAGCGCTCCTGCCCCCTGGAGGAATCACCCTCCTGAAAGTGTTTCGTGTGCACCTTGCTTTGGACTGTGGTGCATCAGTGTGATCCGGTAGTGTACAGTAGCGATGTGGTTTAGACGAGATCCTTCTTGGCCTAAATTCTTGAGGCACATGTCGTGAGCTTGCCCCAGAGGGAGCAAGTTGGGCTGGGCAGCTGAAGGCAGTCATGTGAGCACTCATCCCTACAAGACTGATGCCCCCTAAAAATGCGGACAGGGTGTGGTGGTCAGGCGTGGTAACTCTGCACTCGGACAGTCTCAACACTCACAGTCGGAGGCAGGAGGATCCCAAGTTTGAGCTCAGCCTGGGCAACTTAGCAAGACTAGAGAGAAAAAAGAAAAGAGAGAAAGAAGGAAGAAAGGAAGGCGGGCCTAGGATGTAGCTCTGTGAAAAAGCCTAGGGTTTAATACGCATTGCGGCAAAATAAAACAGAAACCAAAACAAAAGCTTGAGCCCTTCAGACTGAGGTGAAGGTGCCCTAGCGGACAGACTGAACTTGCGGTCACACGTTATTGCTTAACGCGTTACTGTTAAGCACTGCCCGTTTAACTCTGCCGCGAGAAAACAGTTGGAAATTGGAACCTGCTTGCTGTGCACTGAACCTTCAGTTACTTTCACGCATTTTCATCGTAAACAATGATGACCTTGAATACAGGAGCTTTAAGTCCCAGAAGTGCTTCCAGTGAAGCGTTATCCCGTGAGTGTGGAATCACGGATCACCTGCCTGCTCCCTGGCCCAGCCCTCGCTGCTCATGCTTCCTTCTTGAACCCCGCCCCTTCCGGTCATAGTTTTCCTCTTATCAAGGACATGTTATTATTCCTTCAATAAAGACCATGAGGGAAGTATTTTCCCAGTAAGTTTTTGAAAATGTCCTAAACCTTTTTCTTTTGTTTTTTTCTATATGGAAGTAGAATTCTGGGCCAACATTTTCCATCCTCAAATATTTTTTGTTGTTTTATATATATATATATATATGTGTGTGTGTGTGTGTGTGTGTGTGTGTGTGTGTGTGTGTGTATCCATGTTGATTATGTCTTGTGTGTCAACTGAATGCTGTTATTGTCCAGCATGGTAATAACAAGGACAAAGCAAAACTTTTCATGAGTCAGCATTCTGGGCAATATTATTAAAAGTTATGGCAATTAATTCATTAATATCTGCAGCACCATAAGAAGACTTATTGGCTACACCTCATTTAATAGGAATTAAATGAAAAGGGTTCATGTTTGAGCAGTACAGGATACACAGATTCAAAGTCTTTGGAAAACTTTGCTACTGTAAGTTGCCTGCTTGTCTTTTAGGATTTGTGTTTTCTTTCAGGCTTATTTTTAAATACTTATGTATATTCAATAATCTGAAATTTGAATAAATAGCCTTACTTCTTTATATCTGTTTATTTTTATTTATCCCACTCAGAATTTACTGTTATTTCAATTTAATCACCTCCCAAATTTCAAGAAGTTTCTCCTTGCATCTCTTACCTCTCTCTCCCTCTCTCTCCCTCTCTCTCTCTCTCTTTGACTCTGAAGTTCTGTGTCTACTCACTCTCCTTTCTCTCTCACTAGTCTCATGGTTTCTTCATATCTTTTTGATGCTATCTTGTATTTTCTCCTCTCTTTTCTAAACTAAATTCCTGTGAATTTTTTCAAACCTAGTTTCTAGTTTATCAATCCGTTCTGCAGGGACACCTAATACATACAACACTCACACATGCACATGCACATGCATGAACACACACTTCTGACACTTTCAGTGCTATTTGCCCTGTATCCATTTACTAATTATTGTTGCACTTATTTTCTCATTTTCCTCAAATCGTTTTCATCATTTTTCTGATTATTATGTTTCTTCATAGCCCCCGTGGAATTTTATTACATTATTTTTTTAATGCACAAGTACTTCCAATGTGTAATGGCACAGAATAAATGTCTCCATTTTAAAATGGAGGAATAGGAAGGATAGAAAGGAATCAAACTAAAACAAGGTTGAAATACAGTTGGCAAGCGTTAAGTCCTATACCCCATGCCTAGCAACCAGAGCAAATTCTGTTGAAATCTGAGCTCTACTCTTAATGGCCGTGTAGGTTAATAAATAATAATAAATAATCTCTTTTTTGGGGTTTGTTTTCTTCTCTGTCTGTATCCTTCTTTTAGCAGATATATTACATCTTGTTCTTCTTCAGTGTGTTTTGGGTATCTATCTTTAGCTTTATTCTTACAGTTTTACATATCACTTTCACAAGGGGCACATTTTCTGGCCTCCAAGGTCTTTGATATGTGTGTAGAAGCCTCTATGGTCTCACAACTCCAGTGTTTCGTAAGTGGGTACAATCAGCACCAAGTGGATGATGCCCAAGTGTGTTACCAGCTTGAAGAGTAGCTGTCCCCTTTTGAACCCTGGTTGTAGTGGTCCCTGGCTCTCTAGATGGCTGAACTCTGAAAAACATTCCACGAGTCACCATACGTGGGCGGGTTGCCTTGGGTCTGTTAACTTCTTCTTGCTTTTAGCAATGTATATCAGAAAATTTTGCAATTTTATTCACTTGAGCCTGTGAGAGCAGAGTATGAGCAATTTTTGAGGTGCCTTTAAAACAATTTTTTGTATCTTTATAAAATTCTTGGCTTTTTAAAATAATGCCACTCTTTTTCAAGACATAGTCTTCTTGTTTCCAACTTTGCAGGTGCTTACTTTAAAGCTGAATCTACTCTCATTATCTATTTATTATCTTCCTCATGACCTCATGAACATTAACGTGTGTATTCTGTGATTTCAACATAAATACCTGTCACAGTGAGCACCTCATAAATATTGAATATTTAATGTATGAAATCATGATTGAAGGACTGAGTGAACACATTGCTAATGTTTCTGAAAAATAAAAAGTAAAGCTTTTATATGAACACAAATGAGTATATTACAACTTTTATTACGTATATCTACATAAATAATCTTATAATATTTTAAATATTCATCACAAATATGCAGTACTTTTTATGAGTCAAAATCTAATAAGCACTTGCATGACAAAGAGCCTGAAAGCAGTAGAATGTGTCAAATTGTCATGAAGCTAAGTCTAATGTATGTGCACAGCCTTACTTACATTTGTTAAAGTTTTGTATGTTGATGTAAATTAGAATTATTTCAGGAACAATATGTCAAATTATCTCAGGTTGGTAGGTGCTCTTAACAGCCATTTTATTTTAAGATGTTTTAAAGACGTGTGGATGGAAGAGAACAGAGATTCTCCTTTAGGAGCAGAATTGAAAGGCTGTACTTCTTTCTGCTGGTAACTATGTCATTCTGTACATCGTTAAGTACATTTCTTGTGAAGAAGGATGCAGGGAAAAACGTGAGGAATGACAGTGACTTAGTGAATCTCTGGAGTTAAAAACAGAAACACAGTCACTGTTCCATTTGCATCTAATACTGTAGATTGGGAGGATATATTGCCTGAGCTTAGGTACAAAAAGCAGCCCAAAGCCCCAGCATGTGCAGGTGGAGACCCACATCTTAGCTTTAGTAGCAACAGCAGCAGGTGATCGGCTCCTTGTTTCTTAAAATTATGAAGAAAAAGGACACTCACAAAAGCCAAGAGTTGGTAGTTAAAACACTGGTGTAAGCGCTTACTCTAACATAGAATTATTTTAGATAGAGAATGAAAGAGTGAGAGAGGAGAGAGAGAGGGGAGAGAGAGAGAAGAGAGAAAAAACTGTCTAATTATAGAGCTGTAATTTAAACAATTTCTATAGTTTGTACAAAAAGTTCTAAAATAGTTTTCTTTGTTCAATATTTTCCTTTATTGACATTAAGATTCAGAGAGAGCAGGAAACTATAAAACTAATAATAGAGTCAGGTATTTTCATAGCAAATACCAAATTCATTCTATTTACTATGACTTTCTGTAAGATGACTGGGAATTCCTGCCCCAGCTCTGGGTCTGGCCACTGGAAGGTGAGCAACAGTGACCTTAATCGGGACCAAGCAAAGGCTTCAGAAATCTCCCTCGTTTCCTGCAGCTCCTGGATTTTCCTTTTCACCAGATCAACGCATCTTCTATAAGAACTCTTCTTTCAGATCAGATTCTAGCTGGGAAAAGAACAAAGCTAAACTCTACACACTGACCCTCAGGTCTGACGTGTGAAAAGATGGAAGAGTCGTTGTGGACCTGCTATCGCATAAGCTAGTGAGTCCTTGGACCACATCTGCACTGTGGCACTGCTGGCTGTGATAAGAAAAAAACCAATCTAGGTGCTTGAAACCACGGGCTATACTTAAACAGTCACTGATACCCTTTTAACTATTTGCAAATGCTTCCTGGTACATGGGTATGAAAAAAAATCAGCTAAACGTAAACAATGAATTTTGAAAAAAATATGTGATTTATATGTTCATTCACCAAACATATATTTACAGTCTCTTCTTCCCAAGGGGCTACATCAGGTCTCTACCTAAAGTAGTAATTAAAACTCACAATGCATCATGCTTACCCTTCGGGGTCTTTACAGCCAGTGGGGACATGGAGTTGACGTTGGATACCAACACGGGGTACACGGGAGTGGTGTTTGCCTCAGTGAGGAAGGGGATTGGGGAACATGGGTGAGCACAAACTAACCGGAACGCTGTTAATCTACGTGGCTCAGGTGGCCGAAGACCTGGAATTGGTAACGTTTCAGTCAAAATGAAAGATAAGAAACAAGGTTAACCAAGAAAACCGGACATTCCAGAAACCATGAAATTAAATAACTGAGAGAGAAGCCACCTAAGAAATTATTAACATTTTTAGAAGCACTTATTTTATTCTGTAGGTTTATATGTTAAAACTTGGCACCGCTGGTTACACACGTGCAAGGACAGACACTACCGGGATGAGTGTCCTTGGTCATGTGCTTATGTCATCACCGCTCATGCTGGAGATGGCAGATGTGTCATTTCCAGTTAGAGAGCAAGAGGTGGAGGCCTTTGTCCTCAGCGTAAGGGCTCCACTGACAGGGAGGCCCAGCTACCTTTTGTGTGATGCTCAACGGGGAAAGTTCGCTATCCCTTTACCATACTGCAGACTGACCTCTTTTTTATCTTATCATTTAAAATATTATGCTCAATGCAAAAATTTATCAGTTCTAATAAAATATATGTAAACTACTTTATTCATAGACTTTATTCACCATGGTATGCAACTTTTTATCAGGTTACTATAAGTCATATTATCTATCTGTGTGTAGGCTGGCAGTAAGTCTCAGTAGTAAAATCTAAGCTGTATGAAACATAATGATTCTTTTATTGATCAAAAATACAAGTTAAGTAGCATCTACTACAGGAAGAAGGCTGTTAATCTTTATTAAATGGATACTGACATCTGAGGCTGAGCCGCCCGATATTTGTAATTTCCTTCAGCATTTAATGACAAGTGTTGTTTTCTGAAGCCCTCCCTGTGCTTTGCCGGATAATCTGCACAAAAGGAGGTTTTTTATATGTACTGCTTGATATGCTGCCGTGTGAGACCTTGTCTTTATGATCCCCAATGAAATATTCAGAATTTTAAATTTTGCTTCATCTTAGTACTTTTATATTTCTTGTACCAAATCATGTATAACAAAAGTATGATTTTTATAAACTCAGTGGATCAAATTGTGTATACATTAAATATATGTTAGCCATATTAATTTTAAAATAATTACCTGATGGCTTCATTCCCATAAACAACTGAATAGAATTAAATAACTTTAGATGGATAGATAGATAGATAGATATTAAGGAAGGTCTTCCCTTACCATTCAGTTGGCTGAGAGCCCAGAAGGGAAAAAAGGCAGAGGCATGTGAATTCCTTATCTTCTGCGGTTAAAACATTCTTCCCCAGACCACAGACATCAGCCTTGGACTTGGGAACTTGTGTCAAGGCCCATCTGCTTAGGTTCTCATGCACTCCGACCTGAACTGGGCTGCACCTGGTCTACAAAGAGACTTCTTCGTCTTAAACATTGCATGATCCAGTTCCCCTAATGAATCCTCTATTACCCATTTGTGTGTCCCTCTTTGTATCCATCACATTTGTATTCATCTCTGTATCCTTGTCCTTCTTTCTTTGGAGAATCTTGACTCAAGCACATCCTTCCTTGATCACTGTCGCTGTTCCTGGGAAAGCCCAGGAGCCTCTGTTTGCCCTCCTTAGAACGTGGTTGTGAGTGAATTAGATAACGCATTTCAGCATTAGCTGCTCTCAGGTGTCCAAAGTAGCAAGCCGTGATTGTGGTAGGAAATAAGCCTAGCTTGCGGGAAGGTAGATTAGATCTCAATCCCCATATAGCAACACTGTGAACTAGATATATCAGATGGCTTCTTTAAGACTCAGTTTACTTACCTATAAAGTAGAAAATTGAATAACATCCCCTTTCAGAACTATAGACAGAACAAAATAAAATAAAATTCTATGTGTCTAAGAATCATTTCTTCTTTATTTTCAGCAACTTCATAGGTGTTTTCACCATGAACGCCTACACTCTCATAGACCTCGGAACACAGATGTTTATTGTAGAAGAACCAGATGTCCTATCAGGTGCCTGTTTTGTTTGCTTCTGAAAGGACTGAGCCTGTTCCTGAGCTCAACCCCCACCCCTCGTGTATTCTAACCTGCCCAAGACTGAACAGTACATTAAGAGTGTGATAGAGAAAGCAATGGCATGGGGTCTCGCTCTAAATGGCTTTGTCGTGATTACTTTGCTGTTTTGTACTAAGTCCCAAAAATATTTTCCTGAATAGTCTTTAACTATATCTGACAAGAAGATTGAGCTGCCAATTTACAATTACAAAAAACTGCACCAAGAAAATGTAATGGCATCTGACGAAAAATTAATCAGAAGTCTATTGATTCAATTATGATCGGTAAACCCAGAGGAAAATATAATTTTCTGTCTGTATTTTTCTTAAGTCCACTAGGAATAGATTATTCTTCTGATTAAAAATAATGTTCATAATAGAAAGAATTCAATGATATAATAAAAGTGTTTTGTGCCTGGCTGTGCCATACCCACAGTTGTTTTTAATTCCCGTCTACGCACTCTTCACATCCTACCAGCTCTTTTCAGCAACTCCTTTGCTAGCTTGTCAAAGAGCAATCATTTACGGAGGCGCTCGCTCGCTCGCTCTCGGGGCCAATTACTTGGAAACACACTTCTGTACTCCACCCTTCCTTCTCCTGGCACCTCAGCGTTCAATTTGCCCCGTGATGGTTCCTCTTGTTTCGGAACACCTCGTTACTCAAACAAGAAGTATTTACTGTGCATCCAATCCCTTCCAGAAGTAGTTCCATTTCTGAGCATACGGACAGGCAAAGGCTTTTTTTTTTCTTTTTATTGAAAAATGCTTATACTTTAGCAGGATATGTAAGCACAATAAAACAATGATTATTGCAACTAAGTTAGATACCTTCATGTTGATTTCTATTTCCAGAGGACAGAGTCAGATAGATAAATAACTACATAGATAACTTTAAAGTACTTACAATCATGCCTTACAGAAACTAAACAGACAATGGTGCATTTTTATGGTAATGACTTCGGTGCAGGACTGCTTTGTTCATTGTATTTTGAGCTGAAAATTGATGTTCTTTCCTTGCTTCCAGATTTAGCTAAATTTGATATGTTTACTAAGAAAATTGAGTGTGTATGTTTTAGCATTCCCTAAGAGTCCAAATTTTAGAAATGTTCAAAATACTTGCATGAAATGAGTTTAACCATGAGAAACTATGGCTTCATCTGATTAAGCTAGAAAAATGAATCTTTCTCCCCTGTATGATCATAAACTGCAGGGAGTCACAATTTAAATAGAGCACAGGCTGAGTTAAAATCATTCAGTTCTATCAGTACCATCTGCTTGTCTCTGTTGGCACAAGATAGTTTGATGGTGGGTGACTTTAAATAGATTAAAATTCTTATCACCACGTGATTAGATTTAAAGTCATTCCATGTGAAAAATTGAGGTTATACATTTTTGGCTTAGCAAGCTCTGCAGCTGATTAGTTAGAATTTAAGTTATTGACCCTCCTAGGAAACACTTTGAAATTTCTAATAGAGCAAGATGGAATCTCTGGGCTCTCCTTGAAGAAGAGGTCAGTAGATCATTATTGGGCAATCATTTTGAGAAGAACTTTTATTTGTAGTGAATAAAGTAAAGTTTGGTGGCAAACTAAAATTTAGAAAGTGACCATGGTCTACGTACATGAAATGAGAAGTCCCCTAGAGCTGACGATGCAAGAAACCGAAATGAGAGGAGTATATTTTATGTCAATCTCATCATGACATAATTAATACTCCATTAAATGTGTTCATAAAAATTAACTACTTGCCCATGAAGAGAAACTACCTACTCATTATAAACATGTTTTACAGAATTATAAAAACGTTCTTCTCTCATGATAGAGAACTAAAACTCCCAAAATAATCTATCCAATTTTCTCTTTCTAGTGGTAATTTAATTAGCAAAATTGCCAAAAACACAAGTATTGCAGGAAGAATTTTTTAATGCTATTTTGAGAGGAAACAAACAAATTGTAATTAGAATCTATCTTAATCTTCTGGTCTGTAAAATGGAAGACAAACTGACTATTTCAGGAGAGATTTTGCTAAATGGAAACTGTTATACAGGTTAAAGTGTAAAAGTAAAAAAAAAAGAGAGAGAGAGAGAATGTGGATGTAATGTAGAGGATGATAAACTGTAAAACTCTACTTCCCCTAAGCTGGGGGAAACAGCAGCAAAACTATGGAGCATTGAGAATCCAGGGATTTGGAAGAAATACCCACCCAGAGTAGGCCTGAGCGCTGAGAAGGGCGCTGGCCGTGGTGCTGACGCTGCGAGCCCTAAGGGCTTGGGCTGCAAAGAATCAAGAGAATGGTGAAGTGAGGAAAGGAACAGAAAGCAGGCAGCAATCAAGCTTCCCGTTCCCATCAGCTCCTCAGGCTCCCTGTGCTATCCTTCTATAGAAGATCCCTGTCTTAGTCATTTTCTCATTGCTGTGACTCAATACCAGACACGCACAACTTTACAGAGGAAAGATACATTTTAATGCACAGTTCAGAATGCCTCAGTCCCTTCACAGGTGAGTGGCTGGAAAATGATGAAATCCCGTGGTGGGGCCAGTACTAGAGCCAGTGCTCCAGGGACAGAGGTCCTCACAGCATAGTGGAAGACAGAGCAGACTGGGAGAAGGGCAGAACCAGCACAGGCCCCTCCAGGTCAAGCCCCAAGCATCCTCCCCTTCCAGTCAGGCCCCATCTCCCGTACACTACACAGTATCGATAAGAACATGAGGCTTTTGAGGGACCTTCCAGACCATAACCATGACGTTTGCCCCTGCCCCCCCCCACATTTGATGCTTACTCCTTGAGCAAAAGGCATTTAGTCCTTCTCCGAGAATTTCTTAACAGTTCCAGCACTGTTATAGCAAGCCCATGTTCAAAGTCTCTTCTGAGATGCAAGGGAAACTTTTAGCTGCAAGCTCCTGTTAAAATCAGAGTAAAGCACTTCCAACATACTATGGCATGGGGTAAACATTCCCATTCCAAAAGGGAGGAATAGAAAGATAAAAGACAATTGGACCAAAACATTTCCTAAGCCAAACAGGGCAAAGTTTAAATCCTGCAGTCCCATGTCCAGCACCTGGATTAAACTGTTGTAGCCCAGCCCTACAGCATGGCTGTTGGTGAAAAACTCTATCTTCACTATTAAGCTGAATCTACACACAGCCTGTAGGTCTCCTCAGCTGATGATCTATGATCCTGGCTGTTCCAAATTTCTGGGCTTTCCATTGCACTTTTAGGTATTTCTTCACCATTTCATGCACTGCCCTCCCAGGGGCACACTGCCTGGCCCCTAAAGTCTTCCTCTGAAATCTGGGTGGAAGCGTCCATAAGCCCACAACTCTCGCACTCTGCAAGACTGTAAAGCCAGGACCATGTGGACATCATCAAGGTCTGCCATTAGCTTAAGCAGTAGCTTGACCCCTTGGGACAAATGTTGCTGAGGTCTCTGAGTTCTTAGACGGTTGAACTCCAGGAGGCTCAACTCTGAAAGACGTTTTCCTTTGGCCTTGGGGAACATTTCTGAGAGCAAGTCATTTCCCTTTCCACCCTTGAGCTGGTGAAGGCTGGGACCTTGTTAAAGATGCCCCAAGACAACTTTGCTATAGTCTTGATGGTAAGTACGTGTATTCTTTTTAATGCTAATCTCTGTAACTTCCCTGTGTTCTTGGCACCATCATTGCAAGCCACTTTGGCTTGGCACAGCAAACCTTCTATATGATTTTTTCTCTGTCAACTTATCCTCGCTTTCACCATAGAGCTGGTTAAAATTTGCAAACAGTAGCCATGTAATATCTGGGACATCAGGTTGCCTTGACATTTCCTTTACAGACTAAGTAGTCTACTACTCTTAATCTCAGTTTCAGGCAAAAGTCTCTGGACAAGGGCAAAATGCTGACAAACTTTTTATAAGAGCAGAGCATGCACAGCTTTTAGACTACTTGCCAATACAGGTCCTCCTTCCCATCTGAAACTTCTTGAGCATGGCCTTTCCAATCCACCCTTGTATCAGCACTCTGGTCTTCTGAGCTCTGACGAGTGTTTCCCTTCAAGCTTAACTCAGAGAACTCCAAGGCTTCTCCAGCCAGCATCCTCAAACCTTTGCAAGTTCCTCCTAAAAACTGGTTCTAAAATTTCCAATTACATGGTCAGGTGAAGCCTCAGCAACAACCCCTTTCCTGGTACCAAGTTCTGTCTTAGTTATTTTGTTGCTGAGACTCAATACCTGACATGAACAAATTAGTGGAGGAAAGGTTTATTTTGGCTCACAGTTCAGAAAGTTCATTCAGCTAGAATTTGTTGTAATCACCATCTAACACTACCAGTATCCATAGGAACATGAGACTTTTGGGGGACACCTCGGGTCTAAACCATGACAATCCCAAAGGACCTTATCAGGGAATCTGCTGATCCTAACAGCCAAAGGAAATCTAGAAAAATCTAGAACTCCTCATGACTTCTAAGTACACGAAACTGCTCTTTCCCCTAAGTAAGTCAATGTAAATGTACACTAAGTTTAAATGTACTCTAAGTTTATTGTGCTTTGTTTTATTTTGGCTATGATTCTGCTTAGAACGCCTGACCAATTAATTGGTTGGCTTTAGTCATTCAAAAGGCTGTAGATTCTGAAGGAGGTTTAATATCACATCAGCTATCAGAGTTTCTTGAAAAAAAAAATCTGTGTGTGTGTGTGTGTGTGTGTGTGTGTGTGTGTGTGTGTAATATATCTGTGTATAATAAACAAAAGCACATTCAATTTCTTATTTGAACAAATATTTTGTATTTTTAAGTGTATAGATGACAGAAAACTTTTGCTGTGGGCATAAAGTAAATAGAGAAAACCTTTATCCCCAAATATATTAACTTTATATACAGTGATTTAATATCACCATCAATACGTGATATTTTTGAAATATAAAGATTATCTTCTAGAAAAGAGGTGAATACATTGCATGAAAAAATATCCTTTGAGATGCATCTAAGCAATAGAATAACTTGCCTTTTAAAGAGACTTTGACTTGTAAAGCTAGCATATGAGAAAGTAAAAATCTAGAATTTCTCATGACTTCTAAATATCCCAAACTGTTGTTTACCACAAGTCAGTCAATATAAATGCACTTCAAGTTTATTTTGCATTGTTTTATTTTGGTTATGATTTTACTTAGAATGCCTAACCTACTAATTAATTATTGAAATTGAAGGCATAATTTAAATTGTGCACACTGGTGGGCTGTCATATGATAACCCCATACATGTATACAGTAGTAATAAATCAGAAAAAGGATTTCTATTTCCTTAATTTTTAAAAAATGCCTAACATGTAATGATTGTATATATTTATGATTCACAATGAGACGTTTTAATGTCAGTAAATAATACCTATTGATCAAATCAGAACAACAAATATCTCTGCCTCCTTAACATTATTTTGTCTTTGGATCCTTCTAACTAGTTTCTGGATAATCACTGAGATTTCCTTTTGCCACAGCATTTTCTTTCATTCAACAATATAATGGCTATGTATGCCACTATTAAGATGGCAAAAATGGAAAGAAATATGAGATATAAGTCCATATTCAAAGTAGCATCACGGACAAATTTAATCCTGGTGTCAGGATGGAGCTTCTGAACCAATGAAACTTAGGACAGTTAGATGTAATTTTATATCCGTGTGCTTCATTAACAGGCTTCCACTGGCTTTCACTGACAAAACACCCCTTTACTTTTCAGGGTACTCACGATGGTCAGTCCTGATGCCTGTCTTCCAATATTTATATTCTAGAAGTTGCATATTCATGTCAGTGCCTTTCCACATCATTATCTTTATTTACTCTATGATGGCATGCTAAGGATTCAGAGACACTCTGTGGCCCTTGTGTGTCCCACCCAGATAACCATTACATTTCGTCTATTTGATCCTATGTCTTAATCCTCCAGAAACTGCTGTCAGCCACTCTGGGTTTGAAAGGTGGGCCTTTTCCTGAATTGTCCATATCCTCTGGAGTCACAAAGGCACAATGTATTTTTGTCAGAAATGCCTGGTCCACAGATATGTTAAAGTAAAATGGTTAAGAAGAATAGTTCTCACTGTGGAGGATGAACTACTATAGGAAAACACACAAATAAATACCTTGGCCCACTTGGGGTCTCACTTGTTTGAGTTCCCGTGAAAACTACTTTCACTATTTTACAGGTTTGAGCTCTCAGCAGCTTTTAAGAGAAATACAGAGGCTTCCAACAACTTTTTGAAACACATGTCTAGTAATCCGTACATTTAAAATTTAATTTTGACCTGACTGTTACACACACACGTGCGCGTGCTGACAGAGTCTCACTAAGTTACTACATTGCTGAGGCTGAGTTCGAACTTGTGATTTCCTGCCTCTGCCTCCCAAAATGCTGAGGTGATAGGCCTGCACCACTGGGCCCAGCTAGTCTATCACACTTTAATATCATGAAACTCTGAGGAATAAGAGTTATACTAAGAACATATGTCCCTTTAATAACATGCTAGAACACGCAGAACGTGAAGTTGGAAGGAAGATGTGTTGAGCGCCTGTCATCAGTCACCTGTATTTGTTGTTTTATTACACTGTTTTTAAAATTATGCAAATAAGTTAAAGAAATTCACAGTACAATTCAAACATACTTATTAATAAAATGAATGAATTTCAAGTGAACAAAAGGATCTTAGATTTATTAAATTGGATAATTACTGGCTATTTTAATGATGTATTTTTATTTTACTATTGATCTTTGAAAGTGGGATGGTGAATTATAATTACATAAATAAGAGATCCATGTTTAACTCATTTATTTCATTCTTGTAACTACTTAATAAAGTCTTGGCTGGGTCCTTTGTACCACATTGTGACAGACAAAATCAACCAATGGAAAAACACATGCACAGATACTGACATTTCAGTGCAGCTCGAAAACCAAAACTTGTTTTTTCACTCATATCCTTCAGCCTTCAGATAATTTTAAGAATTTGTTTATTTAATTTCCCTCCAGGATTAGAATCTGATATCATTTATCTTTATTGAAATATACAAACTTCATTATAACATACTATTACTTATTTTACTATTAAAACAGTGATAGATTTAATTATCATTGCTTTAGTAAAGACTATGGGAACCAAGATTGGATTTTGCAATTCGTAATAAAATTCTGAGTTTGAGTTCAAGGAAAATCCACTCATAACTTTAAAGCTATAAAATGTGAGGAAAATCTGGCTTCTTAAGGGCAAAATTATGGAAAAATTTGATGCAGTAGCTTCAACGAATATTCAAGCAATGTCAAATATCTAAATTTTTAAACACTTAGAATCATAGATTTTGGACCCACTTAAAGCTACTAAATTATTATTTTTTGAGCCAGGCCCAGTGGTTCAGGCTTTTACTTTCTACTTAGTCATTTATTTTCTACAGTTGTGTTTTGTGTCACACCATGCTTAGTCTATTTGGTGCTGTGACATCAAACCCTGATCCCTGTACTTACCAGACAAAAGATCTTAACTGCTAAGTTATGCCTCCAGAGCCATCAACTAATTTTAGTAGGAAAAAGTATGTAAAATAAAATGGCCAGAATATCCACATTGGAAGCTGTTCTTCAAAGGCCAGAACAGACTGACTGATATCCAGTTATATTATGACTATATCCGGACAATTTAATTATCTAATTAAATTAAATGATGGAAAAATCAACTACGATGCTTCTAATTTTGCAACATCACGCACAAACCTGGCTTGTATAAAAAACATGTAAAACACATCAAAAATCCAAGTTAACACTTCAACCTTGATTTAGGCAACTAGAACACACCTGTATGGAGGTAAAGACTTATTTGAAGGCTTCACAGAAAATATATGTAATTATGATGTGCCACCAAGATTTTGAAAAAAGAATTCCAACATAGAAAAATGAAATGAATAACTTTATTAAGTTAACATTTTGTTAACTTACTATTTGAAAACACCTCATCGAATTAATAAAGCACTTATGTTAGTATATTTCAATTTATTTTATGAAAAATGTAATTATTTATTAAAATAACTTTATTTGAGTCTTGAAACATCTTCTTCCTTGAATGCAGGCTACCCACTCTCGAAGGCAGGCTATATGTTGATACACGCACAGAAAGTCATATGTCGCCATTATTCTGGAATTTTAGATACACTGCTGGAGTTCAATACTGGCTTTCAAATAGGCACGTTAAGAGTTCTCCAAACAATATCCTACCCTTTGAGGTGAGCCACCCTCCATGGTTGAGCACAAAGAGTCAGGGGACAATGGGATGGCTCCAGCTTCTCAGTGTTTTTATTTCTGATGAATCTGTGTCTGCATATCGTTACATATTTTTAGTATCACTCTCAAGGTAGCCTATCCTTCATCTGAAGAACTTTTGTGTTCCTATGAGCTATCATGTATTAAATATATGTAAGCTATCCATCCTTAACTTTGTAATTCTTTTAGTCTGATGTTTAAAAAATGAAGTAGCTATTAGCAGGTTTCTGGTGCAAATATTTTTTAAGCAGAGAGAAATCAGGTCATTAGTTCTGTGTTTTTCCGGAAAGAAATGGAGGTGATATAAAGCCTGTGAATAGCTGCAGGACAAGTGAATAGTAAATTGTTCATCTCACTTATTTTCCTGTATTCATGGCTTTTATAAATAAAATTTTGACATGTACGTCTTATTTTTTGAAGATTGTCATTCAGAATGAAAGTTGTCCTATGAAGCCTCCTAAGAAGATGAGACAATATAAAATATGGCTGGTTGTTTTACAAAAATCTTTGGTGCATCAACTTTGAATTAAGGGCAGAAAAGTAAGCATGGTAATAAATAAATCAGTCGAGCCAAATGAAAGCAGTAAATTTTATCACAAGTAATATGTACAAAAGTATGTAGAATAATAATGAAAAATAAAGTTTATTTATCACGTTCAATACATTTTCTATTTACCAGTTAATCAAATTCATGGAAGTGATTATTTTTATAAGTAGGTATGTTCCCAATAGAGAGTATTCAAAATTCCTAGAACCCGTTGATTTTTCTATTACAAAATGATTTGCCACTTACTTGGGATTTTTCTAACATACGTGTAATTGACTTCCTAACAGGTACATACGACAGTGATCTATCCACTTGGTTTGTAAAGTCTGCTGGCGTGGCAAAGGCCGCAGTTGTGGTGGATCAGATTGTTTGGCTTTTAAAGTTTAGATTTGTTTTTAACCCATACAATTCAGTAGTTTTGAAATGTTGGTAAGCAGATTTATAGCAATACTCGTTCTTAAAACTCATTTTCTAAGAACACACATTCATATTTTAAAAGGTATCCACTCACTAAATCAAACTTGACAGATTGCATACAATTCAACAGCTTAAATATGTAATAGGGTTTTGCTTTATTTGTATGAAACACATCATACTCACTAAATTTCAAGTGTTATATGTGTGCCTGAGTATAACTCAGAATCGGATAACTGATGTCCAAAAGGGCCTATGACTGTAAAGCATTTTTTTAAAAAGTTCCTATTCTAAAAGGACAGCACAGTCCATAAAATTTTAGAAATCAATTATTTGGGGACATAAACTTCAATACTAAATTACATTCTGCACTCTAAAAGTCGGGGAGAATTGATATAAATAATGTGTATACTTAGGCAAGTCAATTTTTTATCACTCTAATAGAAGAAAACATTTCTCTTAACTCAAGTTAGGAAATTATTATACATTTTATACATTTTATATAAAAAAGTTACAAGTAGCAAGCCTATGGCACAAAGGAAGAGCAACAGCAGTATCTGAGAATGCATGCTTTTTACAATGCGTCTAATAAAGAGGATATTTCCCTAACCGAAATATCCAGTACTGACATGCAGAGAGTTTTTCTGTTTTCTCAAACTGTCAATTCAGTCATATTGCTAAGTGCTTAATCAGAAACATTTCTATTGTAGGGTATGAATGGTAAAGTACCTGATTTCAGAAAGCTTTCTGAAATTCCATGTTTCTTTCGATTCAAAACAAAAAGGGAAATTGGAGATATATGGGAAAGACCAAAAATGAGATTTTTTTCTTATTGCCATCTAGAAACTTGACTCATTACTTTTTTACTGCATTTAGCCATAATGAAACAACAGGTGTATACAGTCCATAAAACCTCTAGCTGGTGTTTCCATGGTCCACATTTTCATTTTCCACGGTAGCATGGTCAAAACCACTCAGGGACTCACTATTCTCAAGCAGTCTATATAATGAAAACAATGTACATGTAACACAGGTTCATTCAACTCGTGTTTTTTTCACGTATCACACAAGGTACAATTATATAACAAAGACAGAAACAACACAGAAACAAAAGTGAAACCAACAATCAAAAGAAGATTGGGATAGTCTTAATTGGGAACTAATTTCTTCTTCAAGTTTCCAGTAAATCTCAAAATGTATTTAAAAACTAAGGAGCACTTGGTGGCCAGCAACCAAATTACGAAATGAGCATATCATTGTGCAGCGGGGATGTCTTGCCGAAGGCGTAACAAATGTCTGTAACTCTTAAGTTTGGATAAAGGCAGTGGAATGAATTTAGAAATATGTCCACTTTTCACAATTCACTATAGAATTTTCTTTTCACAGTCCCCATGTTTGTATAAATAGTTCTTTTCTGAAAATAAAACACAGTTAAAACATTTTCTCCCAAAGGGAAAAAAATTCATAGAAATACAATTTATCAAGGTAATATAGAGCACACAAACGCATTCACTAATTCAAGAACAGTTGACAGGCTTGAAGAGTTCTGAAGAGTTTAGCTGCCAAGCAAACTTACTCAGAGACAAATTAGACTGATATAAATAGAGATTATCAAGTGCAAAAATTAGAAACCACCGTGGTATCTACTGACAAAACAGATTTGCATACAGACAAAGGGAAGGGGTAGAGCTGGTGACGTGCTGGATTTAATTCTGATGAGATAAGCTACACATTCATGCAAAAATAATTTTAAAAATCGTATGAGTATCACACCAAATAACATTTAAGTTCTGAGTAAAATGTTGCCAAATTATATCAATAAAATAATCACTACTTTACTATAGTCACTTCGATTGTATTATACTTTTATTTATCTTGTAAACCTTGAGGTTCTTCTGGTGTTTAATTGAAAAGAGTTTGTGAATAATTAATTCTTTCAGTATCTTTACCTTGCAATTCATAAAATTTAGCTCATTAAAAATCAACACCCATTAATAATGTTTTAGTACAATGACTAATGGTAGGAATATTAACATTTATTTTAACGTTAAATATTGTAACAACCATCCCTTCAAGCCCTGAATCTTTATACTTCTAATTACGAAATGCATGAAACACATCTCAGGAAATAATGAATAAATAATCACATTCCTTAAAAGATTACAAGACAGTTGCAACAAACAAAACAAAACAGCATACAACGAGGTGAGAGGAGGGACCAGGGGCATTTGCTTACCTTGAATTTTCTTTTTAGACCCTAGTTGTGTTGTATTCAGATTCATGTTTGCTTAGAGACCCAATGAGGCAGAACCTGGAATGTTACGGCTATTTCATTCAACAAAGTAGTATTTGTGCATAAAAATAAATATATGCATACATATGTTCACTTAAAAGCAATCTTAAACTTCATAAAACCACAGAGATAGCTATTTGTCATCGGCATGCAGAACATATTAAATCCACTAAAATACGTAAGATTTTGAGAATGTATAAAGCACGAGGAAGCATGTAAATCTATCAACAACAGTAAATGCTGATAAACATGCAAAACACAGGTATAGACTGGATGTTGGGATTTAATAGGTTTCTTTCAAATTTAAAAAAATCATTCATTTTAGGGATGACAATACAACACAAAAATATATGTAAGTAGGATGATAAAGAAAATATCTACTAACTTTTTACATTCAAATATAAATGTTTGGTACCAATAGCATATGTGCCACGCTACCTATTCTAGGCAATCAGTTCTATGTGATACGTGGAAGAAAATTATTTTTCATTTTTATACCAAAAATAAATCTATTATATTGCAAAATATGTTATTTTGGCATCAAACTTGTTCAACAAGATGGGTTGGCCATCTTGATAAGGCAACTGTTTCTAAATATTGCTTGCTGTCCTAAAATATGCAAGTATCAATGGGCGCATCATTCTCGACCATGTGAAGACAGGTTAGCAATCTAAATGTATCATAAATTAAATGGCATTATTTTATTAAAAATACATACTTGTACTAGATATAAATAAATAGGATAGCTTTGCTTTGTGTGTGCATGTGTGTTCACACACACGATGCCCATATGGAAATTATGAAATGTATGAACAGTATTAAAAAGGTAAAGGAAGGGGAAAAATCCCAAGAGATTATGGTGAAATTATTTAACGGGAACTGAAATAGGAAGATAAAATAAACCCGATACTGGGGACACACTTCAGTCCTCAGCTTATACTTGTCATCAAAAAATCAATTGATACTGACCGCTGGACGGCTTTCTCGTGTCTGGAGAGCCTGTGACTCGTGGTTGGAACCTCCTCGATCTCGTCCACATCACAGGCATCTGCAACGTCTTGCGAGTAGTTGTGTTTCATGACAAGAATGTTTCTCCGGTTCACAGGCGGCATGAGGGGCTTGACGGGCTGGGCGGGCATCTCTGCCAGGATAGAAGCGTCCCTTGTGCTGAGGTTACTGCGGCTGCCTTTAGTGCTGGACAGTTGGGATCCACAGTGATGGTCATGAACGCATTTGGAAGATGACCTTCGCAGTTTATGGTAATTTTCAAAGTCATCTGCCACATCTCCAAAGTCAGCTGTTGCTCCTGTCCCTCTGAGAGTGCATAACTCATAGTGAGGAGGCTCAAACACCTCCTGGAAAACCGTCTGGTCAAAGTCTGATTTCCTTTGGACGTATTTTTTACGTGGCTGTTTGATCTGTACAATGACAGAAATGATAATAAGGATGATCACAATGCAGGAAGTCACGCCAATGACAGTCCCACTGGTGTTGGTCAGCTGGTCCAGCAGGCTGGTTTTCCTCTTTTCTGCAGGTAGGAGACAATGCAAACGACAGACAGAACGAGAAACAACCCGCCACACATTAATACTGCAGTCAGACATTGATTGAAAACTTCAGAATAAAATACGGTGAGCATAGAATTTTCATGAAGTAGCATAAGAAAATACTTACAAATAACACAGCTGTCACTTTTTACAAGGGTCCTAGCTTTTGCCTTAAAAATAGCCCTCCCATTTTCAGCATCTCTGCTTTAAAGAAATGTACAAATACATGCATATGAATGAATATATGTTTATAAACTATGACAGTGTGTGTGTGTGTGTGTGTGTGTGCATACATACGAATATACACATACACACATATGGAAATTGACGAAGTGCATACAAGGTAAGTAGAATAGATATTTGGGGATTAACTTGTTATCAAGTAAATTCTTTTCTTCTCTTAGCTATAAGAAAAATCTCTGAACTCCAGGACTGGGGACGTGACCCGAGCCACACGATTCTGTATTTGTCCTCCATGGGGATGACTAAAGTGAAAGCAGCCATACATTTGATACCAAAAAGTAGTTCCCTTCAAACTTAAGGCACACAGTTTGGAGTGGTATCATGAGTACTCACACGTACTGTTTCTCAAACAGCCATACCTGGCAAAAAATATTGTGAAAATCAACTATTTAAAGTCTGGTTTTAGGAAACTTGGAAATACTCTGGTGGCATATAGAAATAAAGATGGCTCAGTCTACAGACACCTAATATATCTCTTTACAAACAGTGAGGACTGGCTCTCTTTACCCTCGAAGTATTCTTTCTATTCCGGAAGGGTGAAGAAAAAGGTACAGGATACCTTGTTCAAATTTGAATATACAAGAATAAAAATTGTGCTGCTTACAAGAAGACTGAAAAGATAGAATAAGAACCTTAGAGAAATATAGCAAATAACCAAGTATGCTGATATAAGGAAATGACCTACAGAAAGAGAGGAGAGAAGCAAAAAAAAAAAAAAATTAACATCAGGGCTGAACATTTTCCAAAATTAATGTTCAATAAAGACCATGTATGATAAAAGCAAAAGACACACACGGGTATAAATGTTTTTAAAAAGCTAAACAAAAGGTGAACGCACCTGAATGTGAAATTGTTGTGATATGCATGTGCACAAAATTCTCAAGTTTAATGTAACCATAGTGTTCTGCATATACTTAGTAAGAAAAAATGAGAAAAAAAACTATGTATGACTCAGAAAGGAGCCCTAATCAGATTGTCATCTGTTTTATCAAAAATATGCATACTTCCAGATAAATAAAAATAAAAAAGTTCATGCCAAATAAGATGTCCTAACAGAAATATTGAAGGAAGTTCTTTGACTTGAGACAAGTAAGTGACCAGAAAGTGTAACAAGTCCACTTGGGAAAAGAAAGACAATGCCATCAGCAAAAAAAAAAAAAAAAAAAAAAAAAAAAAAAAAAAAAAAAAAAAAAAAAAAAAAAAAAAAAAAAAAAAAAAAAAAAAAAAAAAAAAAAAAAAAAAAAAGCAAATATAAAGAGTGGCAATTGTATAAATTATCATGAAATACAGTAGAGTTGTATATTTCTCTGGCAGTCCTCAATTTTTTGATATAGACAATGTTGGATGTATATAGTTGCACTGTTGAGTGTGTAAATTACAGAAGTGTAACACATTTGGAAACGATATTACAGAAAAGGCTGATGGGAGCTAACCTGACACTAGAACAAGAGGATGACATGATGGTAATGCAAATATGCAAAAATCAAATGAATAAACTGAGCACATTAAATGAGAAAGACCATCAAAGAAAATATACTGGTGTGTACATACTGTCCTGTCTTCTCTGGACTCCTTCAAAAGATATAAAACAAAATAAGGTAGTAAGTATCACGATGTCTCACTGACTTCGTAACACATAGAGAGGTAAAATGGGAAAACAATGGGGAAAAGGAATACTTTTAAACAAATAATGTTTCTATACCTCAGTAGAATTGTTAATATAAGTCTGAAATATCTCCTAAAATGTCAAGCTGTACTGTAAGTTGAAAGCAACCACTGAGAAGGTAAATCAAGACTACAGTGAAATGTGAAATAACCAGTGAAAATTAAAACATTATAGTACAACAGATCCACATAACGCAGAGACGAGAGCCGCGAGGGAAGAGGAGAAATGCATGGGCTGTAGAGAAAACAGAAACTGCCATGGTGAATGTAAGCCCAGCTATATAAGTAACAGCACAGTAAATGCAAATAGATCAAACAACCAAATCTTCACTGCCTATAAAAAATGTAAACACTTTCTATTCAAAGACACAGACAGATGAAACAGAAGATGGAATTGTAATCGTAGGAAAGCTGGCTACCTTGATGTCAGTCAAAACATGCTTTAAGACCAAAAAGAAGTTTCTAAGTTTCTTTCTGTCCCTCCCTCCCTCCCTCCCTCCCTCCCTTCCTTCCTTCCTTCCTTCCTGCTGCTCTCTTTTTTCTCTTTCTCCCTTTCTTTCTTGATAATGGGAATTTAACCAGTCTTCTCGCGGAGCTTACCCCTTGATTTTTTATTAATATTATCTCATTTACTTTTTTTTTTACTGAAGTCACCCCAGTGGGACTGCAGTTTGTGACGCTCCCGCTTCAGCTCCCCTGTGTGTTGGGGCTGTACAAGCACCACTGCCTCTGGCCGGTCTATTTATTATAGTGATAAACCCACTAGGCCTAACACATCTTAGAACAATCCATCCAACACTGGAAAATACACATTTTTCTCAAAGACTCATGAAACATACTTTTAAGATGTACTTCATGGTAAGCTATACATCTAGCCCCAATTAATTGTAAGTGATTAAAATAATAAGTGTGTTCTATCACAACACAGGAAATGCTTTGCGTTCTGGGAAAAGTGTCGTGGCTTTTCATATGCACATCCACGCACATTGTCTTGGTTACCATCTCCGGTAACCAAGGTCTCCTGACATGCATGAGGAAATAATCCCCTTCGAGCAGACAAGCCTGATGGAGACTGTGGGCCGTGAACAGTGCTGTGGGAGGTCAGACAGACAGTACTTAATCTACTATCTATTGATCAACAGTTCTCTTGACTCAGCAATAACCATCGACAACACTCCACCATCAAACAGCTGATGCTGCCTCGCTATTAGCTATTCTCCTTAACTCTTTCAAACAATGGCTCCTGTTCAGTGCTTCTCTGAGTCTCTCTAGCCACCCTGATTGACAATACCGGACCTTAAGCGAACAAGCGCTCCTTGGCCGAATGTTACATCAGAGTAGTACAAAATGTACAACAATTACAAAGCTGGAATGAGGGAGAAGCAGGCCCTGGTGAGGGGTACCAGGCCTGGTGGGGAAGTCACGTGTTCCACCCAAGTCCCAGCTTCCTCCTCAGGCTCTGCAGGCTCTAATGAGATGTTTCTCATGAGCGGTCTAGTGTGCACTAATGAGTCAGGGAAGCTATGAATCCGGCATGACTAGAGGCAAAGAAAAATGCTTAAAAATTGATTATAACACATATGTGGGGCTCACAAAAGCCTCCATGTACTTATTTTTAAGAATGAGCCTCATAAACTTCCTTCACATTCCACAGGCAGGGGATTTTGCAAGTTTCAAGACGAATGATTACCTTTACAATGATTTTCATCCCATGGATATACACAGTTCTGGAGTCCATTGCAGACCAGTGTGTTGTTAATACACATGTTACTATGGCAGAAGAATGTATTGCCTTCACAGGGAGCTGAAAAAAGAAGACACGAAAGTTGTATCTTATGCTTAGTATTAAATCACTCCGTTGCGAATCTATAAAGAGAAAGGAAAGTTACAATGACTACTTGCCATCAAATTGAGATAAAAATTTGCCAGATGATTCTCAGTAGTGTTGCTACAGTGGTAATTATGTCTGTGTGACTAACGGAACTGAAACTCCCCTCGAGGGCTCAGCTGGCGAGGGCATCAAAGAATTTTGCTCTCATTGAGCGGTCCCCCAGAAATGCTCTTGCTTTTGTTTTTGGAGATGGTGCATTCATTTAACAAAACTTATGTGACTACCACAGAAGAAACTATATTTTACATCAAAGTTTTGTATGTATGCATTTAGTTTTTCTGCACAAAAACACCTAATGGAAGCACTAAAACAACGTTGAACACATAAATAGCAACCACTAATAAAGAACAGAGATTCTAAACCCATCCCTATAGAGTCATTTAAGCATAAAATAGGAAAATCAGACTAGAGTAAATTAATCCTAATCAATACAAGAAAAATTATTTATTATCTAATATCCATTACATATATGTATACATGCAGTGATGTGATTATTTTACTATGCAAGTGTTTTATGCAACCTACTGACAATGCACAATTATTATCTGTAGATTACAATGCACATTTATATAGTGGGAGGTAAAATTGCCAATTAAAGGAGACACTGAATATGGCTAAGTAACAACCAGACTATGTGAGATATGCATACAGTGAACCAAAATGCTTCGTATCATTTGAATATAAAAAACACATTTCTTTCACTATTAGAAAAGCACATTAGAATTCCCTAGGAATACTGTAATATGGATTAGTTTTTACAGCACACTTCAAAGCTAACTTTTTTATCTTTATAATCACTGTAAATGTCTCATAGAATACAACTTTAGTGCTTAGTTCCTCCAATAAGTTATACAATCCTTTTACAAAAACACATTCCAAAAATGTATATTAATTCAAACTACATGATTTGTGAAGATCAGTTACTCAGTAAAGTAATTAATATTATTATATAACCACTATAATCATATAGAATTTTTTTTCATTCTCAAAAGGAAAACACACAAATCCTGAAAACTAAAGGTCCAGCAACAGAGATAACTGAATTCAGGTGGTTCCTGGTTCCCCCAACCCCTTCTAATTAATTCACAGAGTTCCTTCTTTCCTATATTCATTCTGAATTTTAAGTTCTTTATTAATTCAAAAAATCTAATAGAAATTAGTGAGTGAAAAATATGTGGCTGTCATTCTGAGAATTTTCATGCTGAACACTTTATCAGCCTACCGATTTGTTAAATATTGTGTAAATATGCTATAATGGGAAATTCAATGACCTGGTGAAAAATAATTGGTTTTTAGTATAGAATTAAGTGTGAATTTCTGAAGCCAACCTTCATGGCTTCTGCAGAACTGATGTGGCTTGCTAAGCGGGTCATGAATCTTGTCACAGTGCGTACATGGGATATAAAGTGTTTTCTGCCAGTAGATCAAAATAGCTGCAAGAATGCGTTCTTTTGAAAAGTGTTATTTAACAAATTACAGTGGTTTTAAAAATATAATTATTCACCAAGTAAACAATATTTATAGATCTTATATAATGACTTGGAAAAATTGTTATAATAACTATTAAGTAGTATGGGTGGTTTAATTTTTAAGTACTTAAATAAAAATATAATTTTATTTTGGATTTGAATAAAGTATAATTTTATACAGATAAGAACATCTAGATTGGAATTATAATAATCCAAGTGTAATTATTTCTGCTGCCTGCCAATTGTAAAACTCTAAAGTCAAAGCACTTGTATTAGCTACTAAATATTAGTGGCTTTATGAGAAATACAAAATGTAATCCATAAATGTCAATAAATTACATTCCTGACACACTTGTTGACATAAATTATGTAAATATGCCAGTTAATTGGGAATCATCCCCACTATTATTTTTCTATATTAATACTCCAGACCTTCCCCTCTTTCTTTTGCTAATACTTACAGAACTGCTATGCAAATGACAAAAATACACAATAAAAGCAAACAAACCACGTCATTTTTAAAAGTAGACTTATAACATCAATTATCATCAACAAGAAACTTTGGCAGACACCAAAAATGTAATATACACTGGGTTTTGAATTTCCTTGATATTGTCTGTCTGAATATTTTATAATTTTGTTTAAGCCAAAGAAGTAAAATTTTGTTTATTATTAATAGAAGAAATAAGTTTTCTTTTCAAATTTGGCAACCATTGCCTTAGTATTAAAAAAATAATTATAATATAAAATTAATTACTTTTAAGGAATTTACCTTGTGGGAAATTATTAAGTTGTCAATTTGGGTAAAAATGAGGATTTTTTTAATTTTTAAAATATTTACTTACAAAAATCTTTATAGACAACAGCACGCCACAAGGTGAGCAGTGGTTATTTCTAAGATGTCCTCAAGTTCTACTATAGTCAGCCACTCTCAAGAATTTTTCAATATAGGTACCTTGCATATATATATTACAATATATATTGCATGTGTGATATATAATATATTATAGAACTATAAACAATACTGTATACTGTGTATAATATATATAGAACTATATTGTAGTTCTAAAAGGAGAAAAATTAATTTCATAAAAGAATGACAAATGTCAATCAAAAATCCAATTTTATCTTTAATATTTTTGAGTCAGTAATATCGTAGTTTTCACATACCTAAACCTTGATATATTTTTAAAATGATCGATCAACAGCGTTTTCCCACTCATAGATTTTTAAATGCGCACCTGTTCTCATTGCAACCACAAGGTGGAGCGCTTACACCAGGTTTTTAGAGAATGTTTTAGGCCTACCTTAAACCACAAACCCAACTGTAATAAACCATCTTTAAGCCTATATATTACACTGATTCTTTTTTAAAAATAATAGCAGAAGGCAAGAAAGGAAATTTTAATATATTTGAATTAAAGGAGGCACAAGAGAGATTGATAGCTATAATAAAAAATTAAGTTGTACATAATGTGTTAGTACAGAATCGCAGTACCCATACTTTATGAGGTCAAAGATTTAATCATGGATGGTGCCCACATTTTCATTGTAGATAAGCACTGCTTTCTTTCTATCATTAAGAGACTTTGCAGTTATAATTATTTTAAGAATGAGGCTCCTAAAATATTCTATTACAATGTTTCTGTCATAAATACATCCAGACATTCATTAAGCACTCTTCGAGAAACATTACAAGATGGAGGTAAAGAGAAAAAAATTCTTTTGAATAGATATTTCAAACTGCTTATGACTATAAATAAAATTATCCTTAGTACATGTTCCAAAGCCAAAGAAATCATTACCTTGCATTAAGAATATTTATAAATAGGAGAAACGTTTGCTAACAAGCCCCCAATACATCACTCACCGCCTGCACACGTGCCTGGCCTTGGGGGTCCAAGGGTCTCTTTCCCATCCACTCTCACCCACTGTTCTGTCCAGTTTCCTTACTCTTTGCCTCACTCAATATTTTGTTTGTGTGTGTGTGTGTGTGTGCGCGCGCGCGCGCGCTCGCGCACGCCTGTGCACATGTGCAGCAAATTCTCTTTAAGTTACTAAATTCCTGCCTCAGCCTCTCACGTGCTGAGATCACAGGCACGAGCCACATAGCCTGGCCCCTTGAACTTCTTCCATCTGCGCTTTATGTAAATACTGCGTATCTGTATACGTAAAGCTTGTACAGCTGTCGACCCGCCTGTATGAACACACACACAGCCATACCCAGACCCGTACACACACACACAGAGCTACGCTCACTCCTTTGGGGCTTCTACTTTTGCTTTTTAAGATACTGTCATCATTTGCCCAGCTCGTAATTTTGAGTGGAAATATTTCTTGTACAAATTAATTTCTGCTCTTCAAGACCCTGCTTACCCAAGCCCTGCCCTGGAAGCCCTGTACTCAGAGGTCAGCAGCAAACTCACCCACACCTGTTCTTTCCCCACCAGGTGACACCACAGTGGCTCTTCCTACAGTGCTTCCCGGGACTTGGGATGCCTCTCTTCACTGGTTTGCCCACCTCTACGTGCCTCCTCAAGCAAAGGTGAGACGTCCTGGCACGCGCCACCGTAGATGCTTACTAAAGGCTTAGGAAGACAGCACACATATTTATGTGGCAAAAGATCTTCAGCATGAAACTGGGTGTGACAGATGGCACCTTCTCACTAAAGTCTGACGGTGGCTTTACTTTCTAATGAATTCCAAATTCGTCCTAATAGCGTTGTTGGGAGAAAACCACAACATCAGAGATAGCAGTTAAAATGATTGTGCAGATTGTCATCGTTTGCTTTCCCATCGGTGGGACAGAATTCTCAACATCTCCGGCTTAGAGGAAGAGAGATTTGTTTTTTCCCTCAGAGTCAGTGGGCTTAGTCCATGGTTGGAGAGTGTCCAGGCAGAAATGGCACGGTGGGAGGGCCGGCAGAGGAAAGCTGCTTACCTCGTGGTGACAGGGAGCAGGGGTAGGGTGGGAGAAGTGGGGATGAGCACGCACCCTTCCAGGTCACGTCCTCAGGTACCCTCCTTTTGAGAGCAGCCCCTACCTCCCCTCCTAATAACATTTTAGCTGCAGTACACCCATGATTCAATCTCCTAACATGTGAGAATTTGGGGCAACATTAAATCATAACACTGGGCATGGTTTCTTGCAACTTCAAAGTTCAATTTAAAATGTATAGCTTGTTTTTGATTGTTACATTTAATTGTGATAGCCTAATCACAGAAAGAAGAATATTTTAAAATATAGTATGTCGATGTCAGCCAGGCCTGCAAAATAAGCGTGTGTTTACAAAAATTGATGGAAAAATTTTCCTGAAGCCAGTTTTAAACAAAAATTGCTGTAAGGCCAAGTAACTAGGAAGAATGCCATTTTATTTGAAAAATGCTGGCCAAATTAGAGGCCAGAAACAGATTTGTGAATCTTCCCTTCATGTCCTTTATCATTTTCATATTTATTTTGTAAAAAATCAATATCTGTTTCCAAAACTCTCTGTTCTGTGACTAAGCTATTGGTCAAAAATATCCAGTATTATCAAGTACATACATCTAAATCTCTTTTTAATACAAACCATTCTGTTCACAAACTTCAGTTTAATCTAGCACACAAATATTACATTCCTCTCCAATCTTGTGCTAAAATTGCATATCCTCCCTGTTGCACAAGACATTATATTAAGAAAAGAAAAACACATCTTCAACTAAAATTATTGAGATCACTTTTCCTCTAATGTAGTGTGGATCATACAGGATAGCTAGTATTCTTTGTTTCATTCTGAGAAAACACCACACGTCACTGTGTCTGCTGTGGGTCAGCTGCACAAGGATTAAGTCACTGTGTGCAGCTGGAACTCCCCATTGCATAAGGAGAACATGGGATTGCTTTGGGTCTCCTCACTAATTACTGTCAGACCCTGAACACAGGGCTCGGGATTTGTTTTCATGACTAATTTATACACGTCTGCAACAATTGGTTAGTTTAGACTGGCCATGAGTCCAAGGCCAGCCGGGGCTCCGTAGAGAGTACAGAACCAGCCTGGGCTATAGAGCAAGACCTATCTATCTACCTACCTGCCTTCCTACCTACCGATCTAGCTATCAGAGTAAATGCTAACTTCCATGATTGCTTCAAGAAGAGGGCTCTGTAACTTTGGTTCTGGTTTCTGAGCCATCCTTTCTCATGAAAAGTAGCATGTCTTTGCAAGTGAGTAGTTTTAGCAGATTGCTTCATGCCTCTAGAATTTGGGAATTGTGGTGACTAGTTTTTTTTATTTGTGTTTCCCTCATTCCCTTTCAGTACAAGTGGACAGTATTTCTGCTGAAATAAGTTTACCAAGAACTTTGTAGGCCTTGCTGAAAATTCAAAGGGTTTTGTTCTTTTAGAAAACTCACCCCCATGAATCACTGTGCACTGGCTCTGCCCTGGGTCCTCTGAGATGGTGAAGGTCAGAGCCGTTCATCCTTCTTGAGGGCCGGAGTGTGACACAGACAACTTGGAAGGTTCGTATTTAACCTCTTAAAATGCATTTTTAAAAACTAAACACTGCATCCTTTGATGCTCCCTATGCTTTAGCACATCTCTTACTGTCACAAGGGGAGCTTTTATCCTAAGCTACACTTTCAGCACTCATCTCTGACTTTTACCTCTCATACCACCTAGAGGGCCTGAAAGTTTTCAGAATCACCTTGTACTAATGCCTTTTTTTCTTTAATTGTTCTCCCTTTGATTGATTTCTTTTTTCTCACATGTGACTTAGAGCAGCAAGAAGAAACCAGGTGACGCCTTTAACACTGTAATTGGTAAATTACTTAGCTCTGCAGCCTGTGGTGCACAACCTCAGCTTGCCTCCTGCCCATGAGGCACTGTTCTTCAAAAAAAAAAAAAAAAAAATTTGAGCTTTCTCACTGCAAAATAGGAACACTGGTCTCCCAGACCCTCCAGGCATGCTCGGCCCTGTTAAGCTGCCCCAGGCAGGCCGCCCAGGGGAGGTTCTGCCACCTTTCTCTCCAGGGCAATGCAGGCATTTTAACCTCCAGCTCTTCGAAATTTCTCCAACTCTTTCTTACCCCTCATCGCTGCTTGATCTCTGGTCACCCCGCGCTTTGCTATTAGCCACAGCAGCGCTTTATTTCCGGTTGTAACATCTGCAGTAGTTTTCTACTGCTGTGCACAGATCACCACAAATTTAGCATCTCAAAATACCACTCATTTACTCTCACACTGTTTCCGTATATCAGAGCCCTGGGTCGTCCCTAGCAAGCGCACTGGAGGTGCAGATGCGGCTGCGGCTGTGCTGTTCAACGGGGTGCTGGGTGCTGTCTTCCTGGAGGTCTAGATTTTGGTCAGAATTCAGCTCCTTAGCTACAGGGCCCGAGGTCTCTATCCTGCTGGTAGCCCTTCAGGGCAGGGATGCGCCGCGCTATTTAAGGCTGCTCCTCTATCCAGCAGGTAGGCAAGTCCCACAGGGCTGGGCTACTTGCTTTGCAGCACAACCCCTGATCACGTGTCTCATCTGAGCTCAGAAAGCCACCTGGTTCAGTGAGATCCACCTAAAATCATCTTCCTGGTGATTACATCATAGTCAATTCATTAAGGACCTTACTTACTTTTTTTTTGCTATCAACTATAGATAATGATCAGGTGACATTCAAAT
The DNA here is from genome assembly GCA_004027205.1 of Ctenodactylus gundi. Taxonomy (NCBI): domain Eukaryota; kingdom Metazoa; phylum Chordata; class Mammalia; order Rodentia; family Ctenodactylidae; genus Ctenodactylus; species Ctenodactylus gundi. The sequence goes on from PVKB01002542.1 coordinate 45,169, forward strand.
CTATTTGCAACTTCTGCCTGCCTCAAGGGACCGGTGACATAGGGGTCTTTCATACTAGGAGATGAGAGTCTTTTCTTTCATCTCAAAGTACTTCAACAACTCAATTCATCGAGAACTCTTAAATCTCAGACGTTAGTTTATCTATATGACCTTATTATAGATAAGTCTGTATCTTGGACTTAATACTTTTGTCATTTGCTAATATGAAACTAAATATACTCTTGCAAATATCTATAAACTAATTCTATGGAATCAAAGTGATCAGTTTTTAATCTCCTTTTAATTGCATGTTGATTTTCTACAGAAAGGTGTCACTCCATAATCAAGTATTAAGCGATCGATATTTTCGTGTGCATACCATGTAGGTGCAGATGAATAGCTACATACAGAATTTCCAAAATAAGAACTCGACCTCACTCAAGCTGTGCACCCACTGACACCACTGCAGTGGCTCAGATCCTCCCTCTCCATGGGCACATCTCACAAAGACCCTTACTTTCCACCTTGGGTAATCAAGTAATCTTATATATGCAGTTTTATAATCTTTGTTTACACATAAGTACACGCACATTTGCAATTATACAACCAAAAAAATTTTTGGAGACTGAATCATTCTTTAAAATAAGGTCAATGAATTTATACAAAGTGATACAAATTTACAAAGCTGTGTTATTACAACATAGTTTTACTAATAAGAACTATTCGATATATGGCATCTTCCTCTCAAGATGCACTCTTTTTCCAATCTGAATATATCTGTATTTTTTGACTATAAAAGTAAAATAGCTACTAATAAGATAACTGGATTTACCATTAATCTCAGAACTCCTCTGAAGTGTTACATAAGTCATCTTTTTTTAGAGACTATAAGCTGAAACTCATGTGGGTTTTTATTATTTTAAATTATCATGATATTTGCTCTTCTAAGAGTGGACTAAATATGTTGATTAGCATCATTTAGGGTGTTTAAAAGTTTATAACTAAAAAAGCAAAATTTGACTTCCCACATGATAACTAATTTTTTGTCTTGTGCCTGTGCTTTAAGGTTATTCTGCAAGATATGGTGTAGATTTATTTCCTCTGAGGTAAAATTGTTTTGCAGCAGTGAACAACGCAATGCCAGAGTTCAATGTCAATGGGGTGAAGCAGAGGGAAAGAGGTGGCCAGGCAGGCTGTGATATTCCACTCGAGAGAACAAGCTCTGAAGCTTTTTCTCAGTCTTAATTGCAGGTACGTCCTCCTCCTTTTCAATAATCTTGTGATTACTAGTATTAGGTATTTTTGTGGCAAATATTATCACATAACACAGGCTTTATGAAGTTTTCTTGAATGTGTACATGCAATCTAGAAGTCTGATAAATTTTGTGAAAAAACCGTAGGCTTTCTGTTAAAGACCCATTCTTTCCTTTTCCTGCAATTTATTCATATAGAGGTATAAATGTTGTATTCAAAACATATTTGTATTGGTACCCATTAGATTTGTATGTCATAGGTAAGTGTCCCTATTTTTAATTTTGTTTTTTCTAATAGTTGTAGCCATGTGATAGTGACACACTATAATCATAACATAATAATGCACACTGTGTAGCCAGAATGTGCAGTAAACAGGAAGAGGTAAAATTCTGCTGGTAAGGCACCTAAAACAGGGCTAACATGTGAGGGTGACTGTTAGCCTAGTCTGAGTCATTATCATCACTTCACAGGGTGTCGTCATAAGGTAGAAGAAGGTGCAAAGCAGGTGCAGGAGGACTGTGTCACTCACGAAGGCTGTGCCCGCGCCATACCTGGTCGCTATTAGGTAGATTGAAGCACTGATAGCCAGATTTAGCCACCCTACAGTTTAGTCATCCTAGGGGGAGGAGCTATATCTTAGAAGTGCCCCACAAGGCCAAAGTTGTGCCCAAGAAAATTCCAGAGGTTGGGAGTTATACATGTGATTCTTGCCTCTAATTAATGAATCATGAAGCTCGGCCTTAAGAGTGATCAGGAAACAAACCTGGTGATTGATAATCAACTTGAATTTCTACTTCTGGAGTCTGGGCATACAAGTCAAGGTATCTGCAAAACCAGTGTCCCCTGAGGGTCAGTGACTTCAAAACCTCCTGTATTCTCAGTCTAACTCACATTGCAGAAGAGGCGCAGGGCTGTGCAAGCTTGTTCTGTAAAGGTAGCAGTTTTTTCTGGGAAGGCTCAGAACCCATGAAACCATCACCTCCTTATGCTGCCACTTCCACATGCCATCCCCTTGGGGCAAGAGTCTCAATATATAGATTGTCAGAAGATAAAACCATATGCTAACTAGTAACTATATTATCAATATATATTCAGTATATCACAAGTTATATATATATATATATATATATATATATATATATATATATATAAACAAATAAATTAGAAATCTATCACTATGATTTAAATATGGTTTGTTCCTCAAGGCTCATGCTAGAGTTGAATCCCTAATGTGAATTAAATTAATACAGAGTAGAAACTTAACCTGATTGTGGTTTTTAGGGGTGGATTCTTTGGGAAGCAATTATAGTTATATAAAAACAAAAGAGTGGAGCCACATGATTCAGTCATGTGGCTTTGTAATAAAAAAGAGAGACCAGAGGTCACACACATGCGTGTGTGCACTCTCCCTGTTTTTTGCATGTGATGCTCTTTGCTGACTCTGGACTCTGTCACCAAGAAGCCCATCACCAAAGGCAGCTCCAGGACTTCCACATCCAAAGCCCATAAACCAAAGTAAACATCTTTTTAAAAATAAGCTACACAGTCTGGAGGTTCTGCCATTAGATCAGAAAATAGACTGATACAACTGTCACCATCAACTACAATGTAATCACATCAGCAAACATGTAATTAAAAGCCATCTCTTAGACCCTAACACTGAATAATGCAGTAACAATAGGAACTTGTACTTCCCAATAGAGTCCCAATGCTTCCTTTTTAAGGACCCTTAAAATGATTTTGAATCATCCATCTTAAAGTTTAAGCCTGTCCTTTGAGGTTTCGGTCTCCTACCTGGGTAACTTGACTGCAGTAAGTCATGTCTTCTGTGTTCACCTAGCCCATTACCTGATGGCCTCCATCTTCAGTGTATAGACAAGATGAATTTTGTGCAACTTTAACAAGTGTAGGAAAAGCAAACCACCATGACAGTAAACACTGGAAATGACTCATCTTTGCAGGATGCTACAGCAAAATACCCTAAACTGGGTAGCTTATCCGCAACAGAATTTCTTCCTCACCATTCTGTAGAATGAATGAGAACTCTAAGATCGAAGGACTACAAGAATCAGGGTCTTCGTGAATGCTTCTTGCGTCACAGCAGGACCCTTCTCACGGTATCTTCACAAGGTAGGAGAAAGGGCAAAGCAGGTACAGGAGGGCTGTGCCACTCACTCGTGCACTAGCCCACTCGTGAAGGTGTGCCCACACCGTGTCTGGTCAGTATTAGATAGATTAAAGCACTGACAGCCAGATTGAGGCACCTTACAATGCATTATGCACTACGGCCTATCAGGTTGCACACGGAAGGGCATACAGTCTTACACGTTGATTTAAAAAATAAAAACTTGATTGAATTTAATCTGATGTGCATTTATTTATAAAGTGAATTATGCCACAAGTAGCAAGGACTAAGCCTTCCAAAAATATAGAATCCTGCAACTGAACTGCTCACTGAACATGGCAGAGTAATCAGTAGTGAGATACTAAAAAATAATCCTGAGTCCTGAATGTTTTTGTGTTCCAGTAAAAAAAAGAAATGAGAATTTTTTTCAAATACTATTTAACTGAAATAAGGATTAGAGTTTCTAACATTTTAATCAACTCAACTACTGAAATAAGAACACGGCTTGCCAAGCTGTTTAAATCTGATATAAAGTAGGGGAGAGATTTAACACAGACAAAGATGATAACAAGTTTCGGTAAGATTGAGTGACATTCAGGATTTCAGGTGACTTGAAATTCCAAATTCAGTAATTGAAAAAGAGTGTTGAGTGAAAATTATTTATTAATTCTAACAAAGAATCATCTAATAAATCAAGCATTTGTGGATTAAGAAATTACTGACAGTAACTGAAATTCATGAAATTTCAAGAGGATTTTGTCTTTTCTACTTAACGTGGTTTTGAAATATAAAGTACTTATTCTTTAAAGCTTAAAGCTTAAAGCTCAGGGTTTTTTCATTTGCTTCAATTTATAAAATATAGAATACTCACAGTTTTCAAAGACTAATCCAAATATATCTACTGACATGACTCATTGTTAGACTACAATTTTCTAAAATTGCTGCACTCTGTACATAATTTTGAGTATCCCTCACTGCCCCATTTTAGATATCTCCTGAAACTTTCTATCTACTGTTTTATCAAGTACTTCTCTCTATATTTTAATTTTGATGCTGTAGCTTTAAACCTATTTGAATGAAAGGGACTGCAAGGGAGGCTTACTAAAGTAAACCTACCAAATATGTTTATGCAGGTTTTTTAAGATTTAAACTCAACTTCATCAGAAGCAGTTGCGCCAATTCCACATGCTTAGTAAGAGCTAAACCAAAGACAAACAAAATGCATCATTTCCCAACCGAGTAGTGAGAGCGCTCTTGAGCCTACGATGTAGATGCTGAAATAAGGCATCAGAACATAGCTGCTCTAGGTAGATCAAAACGAAGGAAAAAGAGTCTCAGCGACTTCTAACAACTTATTAGGGAACGCCCTGCTGTGCTCAAACTGCGTGAAGAAAACACCATTAACAGCTTATGAGACTTGTATCATATGACATATCTGAAGGACAAACAGTCAAGTGCAGAGAATCTTACGTTCTTGAAACGATGTGAAAAGCATCTGAAATCGGCTGTTCCGACTGCCCTCGTCTGCCCACATGCGGATCACCCCAAGCCCGGTGCGGAGCATCACGTCATTGGCCACGGTGCTACAGAACTTAGCCTTCAAATCCTCCACAGAGCTGCTTCCGTCGTACACAGCCACAAAATTCCTTTTGCATTCATTTGAATTCTGCATCTCATAGTCCAAGAAGCGTAAGTAAATCTGTAAAACAAAGATAAAATAATTTTTCCGTTTCAACATATGACTATGATCAGAAACTCCCAGAGCTCCCCTTCTCCCTTCAGTCCACAAGGCAGACTTGACTGCAATCAACCGTATTATTTTTCACCCTGTGGCTAGCAGGAGGGTGTACAAGTAAGAACAAATTTTGTTTAACACTCTTTACAAATGTTATTATCCTTTCTTTACTTAAGTGCATCATTTCCCCTGGCCGGGTATTTTTCATTCAATGATCCTTGTATCTTCTCATAACTTATTTGGAATCAGTTATTAGTTTTACAAACTTACATGCTGTTTCACTTTGGCGAGAAATGTGGTTTGAATGTTCCTGGTGCATTCTTTATAATGCCATGGCTTTTTTCTACTTTCACAAATGTATGGAAATAAATATTCTCACCAATTCCACAGAAAAATAAAAATGATACCAGATGACCAATCAGTTTCTAACTTCAGTTTGTTTAATTTATTGGCCATTAGCCCTAATATTTAAATTTTGAAATTGGATATATTAAAAAATTATTTAAAAGGTAAAGTCAGACATAGTAGCATGTACCTATAATCCCAGCATTCTGAGGAGTTAAGACAAGAGAATTGCAAGTTCAAGCCCAGCATGGGCAACCTAGCTACTTAACAAGATTCTACCTCAAAATCCAAAATCAAAACAAAAAAATGTGCGTTGGAGAGATGGCTTAGGGTCAAAGCTCTAAATTCAATGTCCAGTGCCATACACACACACACACACACACACATACACAGATACACACACACATACATAGCCAAGTGGTCTTTCTCATCAGAATTAGACAAGTCATTTAGCATAAATCTACATAAATATGAGTTAAATTAACATTAGTCATTGAAAAGTATTGTGCCACTTACATTGTATGTTATCTTTTAAAAATTCCCAACAACTTTGTAAGAGGTCATATTCAGACACAGGATGGAATGAAAAGTAGACAGGAGGCTCCCTAAAGCCACAATCCCTCCACAATGTCTGACTGATCGATGATCAAGGACAATCAATCACACTGCTTGAGACACACTAATTATTGATCAACAGATGTTAATTGGCTCTGTACCAATGAATATTCAAATCACAAGTAATAAATTCAACCATGAATAAGCCTATCAAGACGCTGAGTTAATAAAATCCACAGCCTGCCTCCTTATTTGGTCACAGACACAATGAAAGACATTGTGGACATAGGGGTCAACAACAGAAGTAAAGCCATGCTGCAAATGGGTCAGATTGTGACATCTGACATCACAATGTACTGTCCATCTGCAGGGAATATAAAAAAACAAAGTGAAGCCACAGAACTCAGCCACCATGTGAGGGACATATGGAACAGTTCTGGAAAAAAGGGCACCCCTAAATGTTTACCTTTTATTTGTAGCCTATAGGCTGTTTCTTCTTAAACATATATTTATACATTATAGCTTTAAACTAAAAAAATATACCTTCAATTAAAAATTCATCTTTCATCCCTCTGCATGATTTTTATTTCATATGCTATGAATCACATGAGACAACTTTTTCCACAATCTGAAATGTCTAATCTAAATTTAAACTTCTACTATTTTAATTAATAGAAACATATTTTTTCCCTCAATGTTCTTATCAAATTAGACATCAGTCCCCATTCATTGCACCTCAAACATAGTTGTTTTCTATTTCTACAGGCCCGTGACATTCTAGCAGTCTCCTAACTAGCTGGGATGCTTGCAAGGGACAGAGTTCCAAGCCCAAATCAAAATCCCAACCCAAAGTTGCATTTCTAAAGCCATAAACCTAACAAGCACACTCCTTTAACCAAAGGATTTTTTACTTGAATGATTTTGATTATATATATATATATATATATATATATATATATATATATATATATTTGGAATACAACATGTTATTAAGGGATACAGATATACCATAAAACCAAAGGTTTTGACGAAAATATTGTTGGGGTTGAAATGTAATATGTCTCTCCCAGAGTCTCATGTGTTGGGAAGCTGAATAAATCACGGGGACTAGACTCACCAGTGGGTTAACACAGTGATGATTCTTGTGGTATTAGGAGGTGGGGTCTGGTTGGAGGGACGGGTCATGGGAGTATGACCGACAGGCATCCCTGACTTCTTTCTCCCCCCTGCGCCTCACTTTTTCTCCTTCTGCTTCCTAGCAGTCAGGCCATAAACAGCCTCCCTCTGCCCAGCCTTCTGCCATGCCCTTCTGCCATTAAAGGCACACCAAGCATGGACTGAAACCTCAGAAACCGTGAGCCAAAATGAATCTTTCCTTTTGTAAGTTGTGGACTTTGGTTTTATTCAGTAACAAAAAAGTGCCTAAGAGACTTATAACAAAAAATAAAAACTATAAACTGACATCGCTACCTTTTTGTATAAAAATCACATTTATTTTTAAAAATGTCACGCTTTGTGTCCAAGACTTAGTTTTTATGACACAACTCTTGTTTTTATCTTTACCAAGCAACTTTTTTGATTTTTTAAAGTCTAGTTCAACTGTTGTATATCCAATGAAGTTTCTTTCTTCTTCCATTCTCTGGTTTTACAAGAAATTTTCTCTACATTCCTTACATTTGATTATGATTTTGATTATGTATTTAAGCTGTAACTCAAAGTGAAATGTTCCTTCTACCAATCTGTTTTTAAAAGTTGGAGGCAGTTTTCTGTATTTTTATATCTGAGCAATAAATCATGCTTTAGATATGTTAAGTATTTGTTAAGATTTAGAAGTGGATTCACCTGTAACTGATTAATGAATTAGAAATTCTACATTTTATTATTTCATTTATTCATTATTCATCAAATATTTGGCATTTATATGTCAGATATTGTTTAAGTGCTACAGATAATCATATGGAATATTCTCTTGTTATGTATTATAGAAAATTATTCTCAAAATCATGACATAGATATAAGAGTAATAAATGATATATTGCAGACTTTGTAGAGAGCTGAAAATAAAATGAAGAGAAAAACACTGGTATTTTGTCATGTCTGCACAGTAACAGGTGCTCACATAGAAGGTACTCATATAACAGGTGTTCATACATAGGCAACTGGCAGCATTACAGTTGAAAATTACCCTAAAAGTTCCAATCACTTTCATGTGGATTTTATACTAACAGCCATGGCCATTGTCTATGAACATACAACCTGAAAGAGCCGATGCTGTCCTCAGGTTATTGATTTGAGTCTATCAAAAGCTAAAATATTGCTCACATCATCCATTTGTGATCTATTCACATAACAATACTACATTTTTGAAATCATCCGAATGTTTCTAAATATGTCCAATTTAAAAAGTATATGTATCTCTGATGAAAATGTTAAAATTTTCAAGTCTTTATTCTGTGTTTCAAATACTCAGTTTGTTAATGTTTGGATGTGGATTGTCCCCCAAGTGTCGCATGTTTGGAATATGATTCAATCATAGAAATTAACCCACTGATTTCCTGTAACGGTTGGGTGGTGGGACCTGGTCAGAAGGGGTTTGACCTGGAAGGGAAAAACGACCCCCTCGCTAGCTCCACCCTTTTGTAATTCCCTTCCTCATTGTCATCCATGAACAGCTTTTCCCCAGCTAGGCCTCTCCCAAACCTTCGCGCCATTGCCAGCTCTGAAAGCTCCTGAAACCTTGAGCTACAATAAACCCTTCTTCCCTTAACTTGTGGGTGTTGATATTACATGCCAGCAACATAAAAGTAACTAAGACAGTTTATTTACAAAGAAAAATTTTTCCAGATGACTTTTACTAAAAACTGGAACAAAGCCAATCAAATAACGTGCTCATGAAAATCAGCAAACTGACATGGAGCCTCCAGGAGGATTAAAATCCTCAACTCTGGTTTTAAGATTCTTTCAACAAATTAATTTGCCTTCACCCAGCTAAAATAAAAGGAAACTGAAAATAGTTTAAAAATGGAAATGGAAATATGGGATTTCTAATAAGATAAAAAACATATAAAATGCAACAAAAATCCAAACACCTATTGATATTCTAAGATACTGGGCGATAGATCCAATATAGTTTATCAGTATTCAGAGTAATACACAATTTAAATTGAAATTACATAAATTGGTTAGCAGGTAAAACATCTATGAGGGAGACACAGTGTATGCCACTATTTGAAGGGTACAAAATAATTCTTTCATTCAATAATCTTATAAACTTTTAAAATCCAACTAATATTCCCACAGGAGGAAAAAAAGTGGACATCTGCTGTTTTCACTTGGAAAGGTTTTAGTTGTTTAGTAAGACTGTACAATTATTTGAAGTTTCTTACACTGAGTGTGAAAATATAATAATTCAAAGTGCAAATTTACTGTCAAGAAAGAAATATTCTCATGGCATACTGGCAGTAGGTTTAGGCAATGCTAATGCAGTTGTTGATTTAATTTCTAAAACGACAATAGATGCTTGTTATAATCATCTTAAGATACAGAAAACTGAAGACTCTAAAAACTAAGATATATAAATAAAACCCAGTGACAAAAATATATAAACACGCACAGCCAACCATTCCCATTTTTTAAAGAGCCAGGAAACACGTGAGATATAAATAAAATTCATAGGTTACAAATGTACCCATCTGAAACAAATAGTTGGTTCAAATTTATTTAGAAATAAGATTTTTACATTGAGTATTACTATAGTTAGATCATCAAGCTGTATACTTTGTCATTTGCCCAGGGAATTAATTTTCCATGAAGTGATTGTCTCAGATTTGCATGTGAAGTGAAATGACTAGCATCTATGTACCGCCTGTACTTAAAGGGCACTCAGTAAATATAATACTATTTATAGACAAAATGAACAATTATTATAACTAGATTTGGCGCAATCAATTCTGAAACACTGCACAGTTTTCAAAAATTCCAATTATAGGAGAACAAATAAAATCACCCAGTAGGGCCTTCACTTTCTGAGCCCATGCAGTCAGTTCATAAGCCAAGGTTTTATTAAATTAGAAACAAACACTCCAGCTTTGCCTCACTGGCTTTAACATACGCCACACAAAGCTCTTTCTGTGTGAGACCTGGAACGACTATTTCATTAGCTTCAAGTCCGTGCCATTAAGCATTACTTAAGGTAGCAAGTGACAGAAAACTCCTTATTTTTTCTGCTAAGGAAAAAACGAAATGATAAGCAGAATAATATATAACTCCAGCAAAATAGTCAGATTATAATCTCTTCTCAGTGAATCATCCTGATGTATTCTTCTTTTTAATCAGTCAAAAAGAGCTGGCGCTGTCAAAGTGATTTATTGAGCAGGACGTGAGGTAGTCAGAACATATTAGCAATTTCTAGTAATGTCTGTCTTCCAAACGACACTAATATGGAAGGCCAACTCGTTTTTGTATTCAAAGCAAATAAATCTGACTAATGATTTACTAGGTTATATATTTACAACAAAAGTTAATAGCAACTGTTCAACCTGCTTCCTCCTCCCATGTTATAATGATTTGCAGAAAGAGACATGGAGGCAGTAATTTCAGACTTGCCCGAACAGTTTTCTCTATAATAAATAAAAACTCAGTATACCACACTCCGAGAGCACTGTGCATGGACACATTCAGTATTGCTAGATTCTTTGATACATAAAATCACGTTCTCCAAAGTATGTAGGCCAGGAATAGTGTGGCTGCTCTTTCATTGGTGACTCGCCATTTCCGGCACAAGTGCTTAGGTTAGGTGTCACATTAATACGGAGGGTAGCGATACCTCCTTTGTTGTGAGTAAAGAAACAGAACATCAGTTTTCTGAAATGTTAAGACACATCCCCCACCTTTAAAGCAGGATAAAAGAGATAAATATAAATGATAAGAGACAGCAAAAGTGGCATATTAAAATTGTATTTTTTTAAATTTATTCCAGTTATTCTCCCTGCCTAAAGAAAATCCTAAGGGCCCTAAAGACCCTTCTTGAGCCTTTCACCTGTGAATTGTGTTGCCTCCTGCCAGCCCCAGCCTCAGAAGCTGCCAGATTAAGACAGCAGGGACACTGCCCAGGGCCCACCGAACGGGAAGGCCCCACACGCAGAGGCAGCACATTTTATAGACACTTCCAACTCCTCTGCTCGCACCTGTGGTAGCTTTCACCTGTAAATGATCCGCCCCCCTTCCTCAGGGTAAGCCATGGCATTTCAGTGGCAAATTCAGTTTCTCCTTTCCTTGGGTTCACACATTTCAGTTTTCCACGCCCACACCTCCATAAATAAGCCTAGCTCTAGCTACAATCCAGACCTCTCGGTCTCCTTCTTGAGGGTCTGCACTTGATGCGCACTCTTCATGCGTGTCCTGACCTTTCCTATGTAATGCTTTCCCATGTCTCTACTGGCTTGTCCTAATCATTCTTCTTCTGTGAGAGGAGTCAACAACTTCTCTCTGTGGTCACCACTGGGCCTCGGGTTTCCTCTCAGCTTTGAGGACCACCTGGTGACTATCCAGTGATACCAACTACAAATTCTGGTGTAATAATATTAAAATCATTTTTCAGGTAGGTATTGAAAAAAAAAAAGGTCAAAATGTTTAAGGTCTATCTGCCTAAACATCTAAAACCTGAGAATTGAAAGGACAGTTCATTTATTAAAAAAAAAAAAAACTGTTGCACCATGGTAGTTCTAGTGATTTTTCAAATTCATTCTATCATTTTCCCCCATTTTATTGATATGTACACATGCAAAATTTAAGGTTTACAACGAAGCTTACCATTTTGTGCACCTATGTGTCTTGTCAAGGTGACAAGGACTTTCCCACTCTCCTTTTGTCCCTCCCCCTATCCTCCCCTCCCTCCCTCCTCCCCTACCCCCCTGTTTCACTTTGTTTTTTGTTTTAAGTTCCATAGGAGTTATGCTTTGGAACTCTCATATCAGAGAGACCACTAGATGTTTCACCTTCTGCTTCTGACTCACTTCACTAAGCACGATGTGCTCAAGTTTCTTCCATTTGCCTGTAAAAGCCTCCACATTATTGGACCTTATTGATGCCTAGCATTCCATTGTGTATAAATACCACGATTTGTGTATCAAAGTGAAGGCAAACTCGGTCTTCAGAACCCTTAGTGCTTATCACTGTAATAAATTATAATTACCCTTGCCTATTTCAGTAGTTTTTATATGTTCCTTCAAAACAAATTAACACAAATTTTGGAAGCAGCAGAAAATAGTAACTTATTATCTTATAGTTCTACAGTTTAGATGTACATTGAGCTTGTTCCTTAAAGTGAAAAATTCAATGTCAGGCCAGAATCCTTGCTTTCTCAGTGACTGTTTGCCAGGAGAGACCTCTCCTCCTAGAAAAGGTAGTTAGGCCCTCTTTTCCCTTTTACACAAAATTAGAGAAGGTGTGCATCTTTTAAAGAGCTCATTTGATTAGGTTAGGCCTACAGGCAAAATCTCCCTTTTGATGAAAGTCAACTAATTAGCAATCTCAGCCCCATCATCTAAATTATTTTTGGTAGGTAAATTAAAAACAAAACAAAACAGATGTATGATATTTTGTCATCTTCATAGTTCCAGAATTGGGTTTGGAAATCACGGATGTTCAAGATTCTGTCTCCAACACTTATGGATGTAATATAAGTAACTTAACATAATTTTACTTATGCTAAAAAATTATTCAGTTAGTGTGTTTGTCATGTTTTTATATTTACTTGGTTATAATTTGACTTAAAAGCAATTTTGAATTAAATAGCAAACTAAAAATTACTTTAAAGAATTAAATAATGCATTAATAATAAAAACTGGAGTTCTGTTCTCCCCAGACACTAATCACTAAATTAATTACCTTCTTCGGTACAGTTTTACAAGTCTCCTGAGTTTATCTCTCATCCTGCCTTAGCAAACTTGGTCATTGCCCTGAAGAACTTTTTTCATGACACCATACTGGACCAAGAATTAGGAAATGCTGATCTCGCTCCAGCTCGGTTGCAAACGTAGCCAAATATTTGAGTAAATTGCTTATCATAGATTCATGGAATTTTGGTTTTGAGAGAATTTTTATGCTACCTCAGCCAAATTACTTGATTTTTAATTATTATGCAAAACCCCTGCCAAACTCTGCTTGGATTTCTCCTCTGGAATCTCATTTGAACTCCATTATTAAAACAAAATCCTTCTTTATATTGAATTGGAAGTCTCCAGTGTCAAATAGTCAAATAAATTGCAACACTTAGAACTCTTCTGATTAAGTCCTGTTCCACTTCATATGACAGTGTTGGACGATGTTCTTCTCACAGATATCCATCAGTTCAGTTTTTCTGTGGGTTTTAACTGGATATCAGACATTTTGCTCAGCACGGGGAATCCAGACACCTAAGGTCCAGCCCACTTGGAACTAAAGTTCGAATTGTTATCCTAAGTTGGTCTCCCATTATTTTGTGCTGGCGGTATTTTTTTCTGGAATGAATTCAGAACAGGATGCGACAGCAGCCTCGTATCACCCTTGCTCTCTAACTCACACACGTGGAAAGTATTTGTTCACAGAAGGAAATTCCTACACCTCGTGATCGACCTGGAGAAAACTTCGTTATTATCTTAGCTAAGCTTACTGATCTTTTAACTATCTCCGTAGTGAACATTCCACATATTTTCAGGCTTTAGTTTTCAAGTTCTAGGAAATCTGAATTAATCACATTTTAATTAAAGTAGACAAACAATAGTTTTCACAAATAAAGGCGATATCAGCTATATGTTCAACTTATCAAATCTTAAGACGCAGCACATAATTCACATATTTTTAACAAAAGTGGAGGTATAGAGCACCAAAACGATTCAGCACCAGGTATTATTCATGTATTCACCACAAGACATTTCACATCTAACTTCTTCTTTGATAGTTTATTCTCATAAACTTCTAGGAATCCACTAAAACAGAAAGCTCCCATGGGCAGTCACAGAGCTCTGGTGTTTCTCCACAGCAGTTACGGCCATTTCCTGTCCTCTTTTAATTCAGCATAGGAAGCCTGTCACAATAGAGCCATCTTTGTTCAGCTTTGCAGACAGATTCCCCTTTGGGTCACAGATTGTCAGATTCTGTAACCGACAGGTATACCCAGTATCCCTTGTTCTGGGATTGTATAATACAGAAGATAGCCTATTTACCCGACAGAAGAAAGAAGTGCGTATTCATAAAACAACCTTTCCCTTACCACTGCAGTCACAAGATGCTGGTCATGGTGGTAAGGTGCCACACACATTATTTCTTATTTATGAAACGCCTCCTGGAAAAAAATCCTTTTATTTGTAAAAGTTAAAGAAGTGACAAGCATTTGCTTGTGAATCCACAAATTATTAAAGAAAACCTTGTGATATGAAATCTAGCTCTCTGATAACGCACGTAGGTATTCGTGGCTTTATGTTACCAACAGCTTTTAATAACAGCAACAGAAAAAGAATGAAAGAAAAACACGAGAGCAATTACTATACCTCTCCTTAGAAAGCGAGTAACTTTTTCAAAGATTAGCTCTTCTGCCAAGAGAACCAGAAGTGTCTCAGTTGGAAGACGGAACCGTCCCTGAATGTCTGTGACCTGAAGTGAGGAGCAAGGTAATCCTCCCTCCCTGTATATGCCGACCCTTGAGACAAATTCAGAGCAGAAAGATAAAAGCATTTCCTGAGACTCCCACTCCCTCCGAGGTGACTCTACTTTGCGTCCAGCCTGAACACCCCGCCACTGTCACCAACTCCTACTGCACCTAAGTGCCCTCCTCCTGTCACTGGTGACCAGTGCAAGGGTCCCACCCAGGGCTCGGTGTCAGGGCTCCCTACTCAGGCTTTACCCTGCGGCCTTCCTGTCCTTTCTTTCCAGGGAAATATTTCTAGAATGTAAATCTGGTCACCTCACATTCCTGCTCGCCTCCTCCTTCTACCACTAAGGGACTCAGATGAAGTCCAAGTTCTCTGGAAGACCCACAGAGCCTTCACCTGGATGACTCATCGCCCTTCCACAGTCAGGCTCGACAGGGTCACATAAAATGGCTCTAACTGCTGAACAATGCGGTCTCTTTTCACCTCCTGACACACAGATGCTCTCCCGTGCCTGAAGAGCTTTCTTATTTCTCTTTCGTTGTGTTTGAGACTTTACAGTGTCACCAAATTAATTAACTACAAAATTACTTTAACCTATTGCTAAATGTAAGTCTAATAAAAATCTGTAATGTTTTGTCGTAGCTCTATATCCAAGCAACGAGAATAAAAGAAAAAGTAATTAATCAATAAAAAGTTGTGACAGATATTGACACATATTCCTCATTGTGAATATTTCTGAAGATAGATCCCCAAATAAGATAAATAAATTTGTTCTAAAGAAGCATTTTCTAAACTGGATGTGGTGGCACCTGCCCAGAATCTCAGCACTTAGGGTATTGAGGCAGGATTGCTGTGAGTTTAAGTTCAGACTGAGTGACACTGTTGCATTTAGGACCAGCCTAGATTACAGAGTGAGACCTTGTCTCAGAGAGAGAGAGAGTTCCTGTCTCAAAAATCAATCAATCAATCAACCAATTTTTCAGTCAAAAGAAATGCTTCCTAAATTGGCTACTGGACTCTGAATAATATATTGTCTGAACAATTTATTTAGTGTAATACATTCAATATTTCAAACTTTTATAATGTATTGCCAACACTGAAAAATCAGGGTAATCAATACAAATTTTAGGGATTTTTTGTCTGTTATAAATAATGATAGAACAAAGATTTGATAATGCTGAATGCTCATTTTCATATAACAGCAAGCTCTTATAGAGTGACAGTCCCCTCCCAAGGATCAAAACTTTCTTAGACCTTGTTACCATAGTCCCCAGGCTTGTCAAAACTGGATTGCATATGTCAGAGATCCACAATTTGGCAATTCCTAGCCATTTCTTCCAAAATTTCAGGTTAGATCAAACTGCAGATACTGACAATTGTGGCATAAATGTTTAGCTCATGTCTAACACTTTATTTTTTTTATAAAATCAGGCTGAATTTGGAATCTTTTTCCTGGGTTATCAGATGATCTCTTACCACATTCTCTGCAGCGCAATTTATGACACACAAAGTTTCATCCAGAGGTAGAGACAAGTTGTGCTTCCAAGCCAAAATAAACAACAGCTTAAAATGACATTGAAACACATTTAAGCGTCTAATCCAAAGCACTTTGCGCACACTGGCTTGCCTCAAGTCAACTGTCAGATCTTGGTTTCCTTAAGACTGACCTTGGATCGTGGAGGGGCTCGGATGTACCATTTGCAATCCACGGCCTCGCTGGGAGAAGCTTTGCCTTCCTTCAAAATTTGTACGGACTCCACAATTCCTTCAGGGCCGCCCATCTCAAACTCACACACTAAATAATAAGATGCCAAACAAACACACAGAAATGGAGCTTGAATAATAAACCAAAAGTATATTTCACAGCAGAAGACAAAGCTCTTCGAATATTACTAAATATTTATTTTACCAACCTGGTAATGGTTTCAGAACTCCAAGGTCCTTAAAGTCAGGATCTTAAAAATTGAGAAAGAGACAATTAGTCCTATTCTGCATTTAATAATTACAGTGACGTTGAGTGATATGTCACTGACATATCCAGAAATCAGCTGAAGAAACACATTAGGAGAAATGAAATGATAAAATAAGAAGTGCATGGTAATGTCAGGACAAAATATGAAATGTGTGGAACCTTTAGCGCAGTACTGATTTTTTTTTTCTCAATACAAAATAATTAAGAAAAACTTCCTCACATGGTGCTGAGAGTGAGGTAACTACCAGACCTCGCCAAGGGTCCCAGCTCAAGGCAAACTTCTGCTGTCATCCCTGCATGTCAAGGAGTTTCATGTAACTTCATAATAGGACAACAGATGGTTTTGTAAAATGTATCGCTATATAATGTAAGGTTTGAGTCCAAACTTTTGTATGTCCTAGTTACAGAGTCAGAAGGTTCTATAAATTGTTTAAATGCATGGGTTTTCTTGTTGGTTTTGTTTTGTCTAGAATTTTGGAGGTACAAAGCAAAGATGGAAAGCCGAGGGTTTCTCTCCTCCGGCTGCCTGAGCTGTCCTGTTTTTATGAAATTTTAATTTCACACATCTAGGCTTTCAGAGTTTTCCCCCATTTTCTACCCTGTCAATTTAATATTCACTTCACATACTCTGTCTCTTGCCTTTCTCTCCATGGGCCAGTTCCAGGCATTTGTCCTTCTCTGATCAGAAAGGAAACCTCATTTTGCCGGGGACGGGGGTGTGGTGGTTAGAGTGAGGTTATAAGCCAAATATGGTCTCATTCCCAATTCGTGGAACTGATTTTTAAGATGGGTATGGACCCCAGGAAATAGGAAGGTGAGCCTTTAGGAGGACAACTGTGGAAATTTTCCTTATATAGAGAGAAAACATTCACAATTTGCCTGACTCATAGCATAAGCATGTTATTTAGAAACCTTGTTAGCTAAAAATTGCAAATTGTATAAAGTCAGAAATATTTTGTGAGACGCTGTTCAGAAATGATCTGGGATGGAAAGATGAAAAAACAACAGTCATTATAGAGGAAATCAGCTGTAGGTACTAGGACCATGTAAAAGTCGGTATACGTGTGTACTGAAACGTGCCTCTGTGTGCGTCTCCATGCTCACAGGGTAACACTTTAAGCTTTAAAATTAGGAAATGGTTTCCCTCCCCCTTTGTGACACATTTTATAAATATATTTACCACACCGATACAAGTAAGAGAGACACGAACAATTTTGGCTTATCTTTTCCCCTGAACCTGGCTTTGAGTAAATCTTTTTTCCTATTTACCATACCAAATGATGTCCTCTGATTTATTTGGTCAGTGCAGCCAGTAGGCAAGCTTGGACATCATAGCCCTGGAATGGCCAGTGACAGTTTGGTGTTAGCCAGCCAGAAAACTGCCTGCTTACGGTGAGTCAAGTTCTTGCAGCTCTCAGGACACTTCTGGGCCTTGAGAACTCTCCCTTCTTTTAATTGGCCACCTATAAAAACTTTTTTTAAGTAAAGGAAAGGGTTATTGTTTGGTCTGATGAGCCCAAGAAGCCCAGGTGCCCACAGGGAAGGTGCCCCTGGGAGCCTTTATTATTTTGACCTATTCTTTAGGTCATTATGGCACATATATCACAGATGGTAGACCATCTGGGCCAGCCGTGGCCATCTGGCTGGGGGAACTTTTTAGTATAAAAAGAGATTCAGAGGCAGAAAATACTCCAGGATATGTTAGGTGTGATTGAGTGCTCATCTGAATTTTTCTTTCTGTTCTTGTAGGCTACATTATTTTTCTATACTGTTTAAAACTAGGGTTGCCCTGAGTTGCATTGGCCTTTTTCGTCTCTGCAAAAGTGTAAGCAAAGTGGAGCTATCTCTTTCAAGAACCAGAGGCACGCCTTGGCTTCCCTGCCATGGACTGGCTTAGGCAGTCTCACATCTAACCTGCAGAGGGCCTCAAGGAGCCTCATCCCTCCTTCTTTTGCCATGGGGTTTTCATACTCTAGCTAGGGCTTTCGTGGACTCAAAGCCATATGTGAAGTTCAAGGTTTTTAAACTGAGTGAAGAGAAAGTGTGAATTGGGGGTCTTTCAAGAAGTCAAAAAACAACAAGAAACAGGAATGTGTTTTTGAGGACTCTGCTGTGATCTACTCAGAAAAGAGGTGTTGTGCAGAGAACTCCAGCCACAGTCCCTGGGGCTGAGCATCCAGGGCTCTGCAGACTGAAGTGCTCCACCTACGGTGACCACTCAGGTATGTGCTAGAAACGGACGGTTACTTTGGCTAGAAAAAGAGATGAACAACTGACTCTGCTAGGCTACCCTTCCAACAAAGGGTTTTCCCGAGTTGATTTATTTTTCCCCACACTAAAAACTAGAGCAATACAACCAGGATAAAAAATGAACCTCCTGCACATCTGTTTTTAAAATTTAATGCTATGAAAAGTCACAACTTAAAGCAAATTTTTAAAATCAACTAAAATTCATGATCAGTTAAGAAGAAAAAACCTGAAGTTAAAGCGATGACTGACTTTTTGATAAAAACTAGCTCACCACAAGTTCAGACTTGAACAACGAAAATTAAGTATTACTCAAGAATTTTCTAACCACAAGCATATAATAACATACAAAAATAAGTAAGTTGTATACCTTAACACATGTGTGGACTAAACTTAATTTATCTTACTAGCTGTTTTATATCTGCTTGCAAATGCTGTAAATATAGAATGTGAAATTATATTCCTTTTCAGGTATTGGCTTTAAAACAGATAAAAATAAACATGACGATGGACTCTAATTAAGCAAAGTATAAGTCTCTGGTATCATCCAAAAGTTGTCCAAAGGGTTTATGACATCACTCCCCAGGACAAGAGACTGAGAAGCTAATTTGGAGCGAGACTCATTCTAGCTGGTTGATATACAACAAGCTGCCTAAGCCCTGTGGGTCTACAGATGGTGGTGTGCCGGGGGTTCAGAAAGATGCAGTTAGAAACCAAAGGGGGAACCGAGAGCTTCAGAGATGTGAGACCCTACAAAGCCCCTCACTGGGCTGCACAGATTACAGATCACCTCTTCACCATAATGTGCAGAGGCTACACCTCCATAAATGTGAGTGTCGCCATTCTTAAAGAATCAAGAGAAGAAAGCCAGAGGTTGGAATTGTTATGGACACAGCAGCATGTGAAACTTCACGTTAGGCCTTGCCCAGAGGCACAGACAGGCCTGTAATTTCAGCACTCTGGAAGGCTGAGCCAGGACTGCCACGTTGGAACCCAACTTGGGTAAGTTAGCAACTCAGCGGGAACTTATCTCAAAATTAAAATTAAAACATGGGCTGACGGTCCTGGGCTCAATCTCTAGTATAATCACACATACAGAAAAAAGCATGACCCCTTCCCTCGCTCACAGCACATTCTATACAAGTGCCTGCTACATAGAGACAAGTCAGGACGATGAATGTTCTGCCTCGCCTTCTCTCCCAAAGCCGGCCTCGAATAAACCTTTTTCCTATTTAATAAAAGACTTGCTTCGATTTAGTCAGTGTGACAAGTAGACAAGCCTGGACGTCACAACCCTTGAGTGACAGGTACCGGGCTGATTGTATGAGTAGGTTCCTGTCATTAAAGGTGGCTCTTGCTGTCAGCTGTGTCCTGCCAGACAGGGATATGTGCTGATCTGTCAACTCTGAGCCATCTGAGCAGCCACGCCGTACACAAGAAGTCTCAGCGATTTACACCCAGCTTCTTGTAAGACGTGGTTGGAGTATATTCATAAGTTTCCAATCAAGAAACAGTTTTTGTATAATTTTTGAAGATAGTTCTTTTATGGAAAAAGAAAAGAAAAATAAATATCTCTAAGTAATTTCCATGAAAAACACAAAAATGAGAATAAGTATACTTATATGTATAGGTCCGTCCCAACCTTTTTCATATTTTACTTTGAGGCGAGTCTTTACCAACTCACGAAATTGACCAGGCAGGGCTTGAACTTGGAATCGTCCTGCCTCGGTTTTACACGCACTGGGACTGCAGGCACGTGCCACCGGGTCTAGCTCCTCATTCAGTTCACGTGTTTCCTTGTTTAGATACTAAGGGTTAAACCCGCGCCCTTTGCCCTGAGATATCTCTCCAGTCCTTTCACTTTTTTACTCTGAACAGGGTCTTGCAGAGCTACTAATTTATTTGCCCACATCAGGTATTAAAGATTTTTGTTATTTATTACATTCCTTTTGCTAACCAGAATAATGCTTAACTACGTTCATTGTTAATATTATTACCTTTTTGATTAGGATGTTTCAGTTTTATACAATGTGGTGTGTGTGTGTGTGTGTGTGTGTGCGTGTGTGTGTGTGTGTGTGTGAATGTAGTTGGTATTGCATTTTCTACTTTGGAAGGTAACGTTTGTCATTTTTATAACACGTGCCAGACAAGGTCGAGAGAAATCCCACTTCTGAGCAGCAACAACTTACTTTTTTCTTTGTTAATAGTGAGCACTGATGATTCAAAAAATTACTTTTACAATTATATTTGTATTAGCCATCACAGGAAAAACACTCTGTAGATGTCCCATGTGACCTATACTTTTTTTGAAACAGTCGAAATTAAATGGTATAAAGTTTGATTGCTCAAGTTGCTCAAGGATTGCATTCCTTCCTGTAGGTGTCTCCTCAAATGTATTCTCCACCAAACAACCTGAATAACATGTGAACATGCAAGCCAAGTCCCGCCACACGCACGGCTTTCCCTTCCCCTTACAGCACGGCCACAGCTCCTTTCCTGTTCTCAGCCGACCACCCAGCCTCAAGGTCCTGGGCTCCGCTAGCTCGCCCCGCTTCTACCGCAAGCGCGTTCAAAGCTACCACGTTCTCAGCACCTCGCAGCTCTCCCATCCGTCTGCAACCCTTCCTTCTTTCAGTAATGACCCTCTCTCATTCTTCAGTTTTTGGCTCAGTGTTTCTGGTCTCAGAAACACAGCCCTCTCTCAAGCAGCACGCCCCGCTTCCTGACTAGTTGCTGTTTACTAAACATCTACGCCCACTTCTCCCTAACAAAGTCAGCTCTCTGTGGGACCTCATGACTCCCGATCTGTGCTTGCGACCGAAAGCGCAGTAGAGGCACAACCATGTTACTGAATTAGGCATGATTCTCTGTATATAGAAAAAAAGTTACTCTACTCCAAGTTGGTTTTCCTTTGCGCATGTGCTTATGTATTTAAAAGACCTCATACTTCCCCTTCGAATCCCTAGGTTCTCTCAGTAAACATGACAGAGGACACGCTCTCAGAGGTCACTTCCAGCTTATTCCTCACCCCCCAACCACAGCACACAGGTAGACCATGTAGTCCGGCACTGCCTGCAATCACAGGTGACTGCATAACAGCTCTGGCCAGTAAAATGGGGACAACATAGCGGACATTAGTTACAGTCTGGGATCATGGGAATTTCGTCAAACTCTCCTTCACTTTCTCTCCCCCAGTCAATCTCAAAAAAAAATGTATGCTGAAAATGCAGCACTCCATCAGTTCCAACTTCCTACTTCCAAATCTGTGGGGCACATATGGTCCCTTCTTTCACTCAAATTATTTTTTACACAAGCCAGGATTAAATTGTAATTATGCCAAATTGCTGAAATTTAGATTTATAAAAATATTATTGCAACTATTCTCTACTAACTTTGGGGTATTTCTTTGCTATCAAGTTATTTTCACTGTGATGATGGCATGCACTCGTCCCTTGATGCCCTCCTTGTTTTAAGCCTCTGTGACATGTTCTATAACTCCTGCCGTGTGTGGTGGCATGCGCACTACTGTAGCTAATGAAGTCTTCACCCACGTTTTCAGGAATATTCTAAGGTAGAGAGCTTTTGCCTATAAATGTCGTACTTTTTCAGAGACTACATCAGTTTGTTCTCAACGATTTTACTGAGCGTTTACTGTTTGCTTTCAATCCTCATAACTATAACCCCTATAATCCCTTGATGGTCTAAGACTGTTATTAATATTTTGAAATCTTATAATTTCCTGTGAGTTAACATGGGAGCACAGCAACTCTTAAGTACATTTTTGCTTTGTCCTGAAACCTTTCCTCCATGTTTCAATGTAATTAAATGTATAATAATTATAGATACTAATTATATCTCTCCATAAACAAAAGAATATTGTTTTATTCTGTTTCTTTTATGGTGAAGGATGGATTTCTGTCTTAAATGAGATGAGAAGACTCACTTTTCCCCCACAGTATACTGTCTACTAACACAAGCATTTTACACGGATTTTCTCATTCATGGGAGAAAATAGTTTGTTCCAAATAAAACAGGAAGACTGTCAACAAAAAATGAAAACATGACAAAATTCTACATTTTTTAATCAACCATAAGGATTTTATCTGGCTGTCTGAGCACAGTACTAATTGAGACAAATAGTTAACAACTCTGAAACATGCTACTGGGTATTTTAAACATCGGCAATATTACCTCTTTACAAAAGCCAAACATCACTTTTCACACTGAAACTGGGCAAGACACGGAAGCACCTTAAGGGATAAGTTACTGCTTGGCCTTGGCTGAAGAGCACACACAAAGCTAAGAGGCTGATAAAGCCATTTGTGGCTGCCATTGCCAAGTGCCCACTGGATGTAAAGATGCCACTAAAAGAAACCAGGACATGGCCACTTTCCAACCAGACAGTAACTCCTGGATTGAAAGTCTTAGTATAAATAAGAGGACAGAATCGGTATATTTTGTACAGCTTTATTTTTGTCTAACCAGTGGGTGACTGAGCAGAAAAGGCTGGGCTTTCCAATTTCACCTAAAGCGGTCCAGTGCCAGCTGGCAAGATGGACAAATTGTCAAATATTATCATTTCATAGAAGTGTTTGCAGCACGTAAGAGTTGTGCTGAAATATCCAAATTGTGGACTAAATTTCAAATCTCATGAATTATTACATAGGCACTGATGATTCAAAAGCAATACTGGATAAATGTAGACACCTTAGCAATTAATTAGAACACTGACACCAAACTTTAGCATCTAATGTTATTTCTATAACTCATTGTCATACATATTTAGGTGAAATAAGAAAAAATTATTTAAAGTTTTGAAAAAACTCAGCTATAAGTTCTTTAATAAATGCATTAATATTTTGTAAAATAAAACTTTCATATGTATAGGGGACTCTGTGCAGTATGACATGCGCCATGGTTTTCAAAGTAAAAGCAATTTTGCAACAGTTTTATTTATGAGTTACACTATTTGTCTTTCTTACTGAGAATCATTTTTGTTTGAAAGACAAATTATAGTTCTTAATATCTGGATATTTGGCAGATAAATTCTTGAAAATGAACAAAACTCATCTGTTGACTTTAAGGAAAACAACTGATAATATTTGGTACTGATGGCACAAGCTTCAATGGAGAAAATATATTTGCCACTATGAACCTGGCAGCTTTCCAAACTTAAAGACTTTCTAAGTGAGACTCTGGCTGATAGGAACAAATATGTTTTTTTTTCTATATAGCAATGCGTTATATTTGAGTATTCTGCTTACTAATGTTCCAAAAACAGCCACATGAATAATGTATGAACTTATGCAATCATGCAAAGTTCAAAAGGCCATGTGAATAGAAAAGGGTGTTGTTGGACTGTAATATAAGAGAATATAAAACAATTCATTAATGTAGCTTCACAATTCTCACTGCAACTAGCAATTTAACAAGACTTTCACTTGCTGAGGTTTGGTGAAGTATAAAAGAACAACTACTACTACATTACTTAAAAGGGATATTAAGATAATCTCCCCTTTGCCAACTAGGCATCCCCATAAAGCGATATTGTCATCTTTGGCCTCCACCCAACAGCTTATGATAATAGATTTAAGGCATCAACAGATGAGATAATCCAGTTATCTTCTGGTAAACCAGATATCAGATTTACAAAACGTGGAAAACATTATTCTTTGAACTAATTGTTAATATTTATTACTATCTCAGTATTCAATGATTTAATAAAATATGCTATGTATTTTAGTGGATTGTTTAGTAGTGCAGATTTTTACAGGAATTAAAAGACAATTCTTTAAAATGTGCTCAATTTACACGGATAATATGACAAACAGTGGCTGATACAGCTACTAACAAAAGTGTTTTGGGTGTCTTCAATAATTCTTAAGAAACGAAAGAGTTTTTGAGAACCACAAGCTTCAAAACTTCTGTGTCCACCAAGCCCGCCTTTCTGTCACTGGTGTTTTGTCCAGCAGAAGTCTAGGTATATCTTAATACCTAGGCCTACATGACACTCTGCTTACCAAATCCAAAAAGTTTCCATACTGCTAGCCATGTGGTTGATGAACTTTCTGGAAATTATCATTAAAATGATCTACCAAGAGTCATATTAAAGGTATTCCATTTTTTTGTAAATAAAGAAAATGTATAATATTACAACACAGAAAATTTCAACTTGTTTTGATCCATGGCTTAAGTAATTTAAGTATTGGCTCTAGAATTTTGAACAGATCACTCAATATTCCTAGAACTAAGTTAAAATGAAGATCTTGTTGGTTTGAGCTTTCACAACTCAACTGTACCATTTGATGACAGAACACAATGAATGCTGTTCCTAAAATATAGCAATTTATAAGCAATTTTCCTGCCTGACCACCTCAGTAACTTATCCCTTAAGGTGCTTCCGTGTCTTGCCCAGTTTCAGTGTGAAAAGTGATGTTTGGCTTTTGTAAAGAGGTAATATTGCCGATGTTTAAAATACCCAGTAGTGTATCTGGTAATCTTCCCATTACGGAAATAAATTGTAATACTTTATACATTTGTAACTCACAGACCACCTGACAGAATAAACTTAGGGAAAGATGACAAATATTGTTGATACTACAATAATTAATATATACTTCAAATACTTTAATCATTTTAAATGCAAGTGCTTTATTCTGTGACATTATGATATGAGGTATGTAACAGTAGTATATCTGTTGTGCAGAAAAAGGAAGCAGACATAGATTAAGTAACTAACTTGAGACCACAGTGTTAACACATGGCAAATTTTAGAATCAGCCTTAGAAAGGCATAGCTCCATATTTACATATTTTCATCTTCTATGTAGATTAATAACTATAATTAATGATTTCATATAGTACATTTCAAAATTTGTAAATAGAAAGTGACTCGGCTACACATTTGTAATGCACAGAATGCCATCTGGTCTACTGGGACCGTCGGAACTCTCACTTGGCTGGTTTTCTCCCATCTCCCTTCAATTGAAAATGACATGACTTAAAACACTTTTATGCACACAACTGATGAAATATATTGTGGCCATGAAAACCATGTTAGAGTATGATTAGAAAGTAAAAACATGTTTAAGGAATTTCAAAAATAATTTCCAAGAATTAAGATGCTTATAAAGAAGTAGATGTATTTATCTTTTTTCTACAAGTGAATAAATGACAGCCACGTAGAAAAATGTAATGATGAGCCATCTTGGTAGATGTTGCTCTCGGGAAACAAGCATTTGTGAATAAGTAATGGGGAAGAAGGAAGGGGCCAAGTCAATTGTCCATGACGTAAATCTCCCACAGATCTCTGGTGATTCTGGGGTCAGGTCTTCCAAACATACAATACTTTTGGCTCCAAACCAAATGTTGTCAAATTTACAAACCTCAGTAAATATCCAGAACAACTATCTTGGTTCAGATGTTTTGATGAATATGTAAGTGGACGAAAGAGGAAACAAAGCTCAGAGTAACGGCTTAGCTGTCGTAAATCAATGACTTGGGAAGTTACTCAACTCCCCATCGATTATCTCATCTAAACCCACTCTCTTTCTTCCATATTTGCCATCCAATTCTGGAAAAGCTCCCTAAATCTCATCACCAGTCCTTCGGCTTCCTTAACCACTGCTACCTCACAGCAGGTAGCTTGTCTCTGACCTTCACCTCTGTGTGCTTGCTGGCATCTACCCTTGTAGAGGACGGATTGCCCGTGGTCCTTTATCATCTGAGCACTAAGACCCATTCTGGCTCTGTTTTCTGCTCTCTACTCATTCTTCTCTCAACTTAATCTTATTCTCAACTTCCAGATAAAACTCCTGAGACACGGCATGTCCAGTTCATAGTACTCACAAATATTACAGAAATGAGTGAGACTTGGATTCACGACAGTAAAAGTGCTTTGTAAGTATAAGTTATCATACACATATGTACGTTAGAACTTGAAGTCTTGGGAAATTGAGGAAATCAGACAATCTTAGTTAAAAAGACTTGAAATGCCATTGCTGTGGAACCAGCGATATTTACAAATCAAACACTGTGTAGCTTCCTTGGCTAC
This sequence comes from Ctenodactylus gundi, assembly GCA_004027205.1. NCBI lineage: Eukaryota > Metazoa > Chordata > Mammalia > Rodentia > Ctenodactylidae > Ctenodactylus > Ctenodactylus gundi. Next base: position 72,063 of record PVKB01002542.1, read on the forward strand.
CTGGCATCCTACACTGACTGTTATTGGACAGCACTTAACATTAAGCATGGAGGACGGGAGTTCCCTTGACTTCTTCCGATAGATGAGACTAGTTGAAGAGTTATTGCAAAAATTTGTAACTTCTTACTTCTCATTTCCTGTTCACAGATACCCAAATATATAGAGACTCATGTTTCCCTTAACATGTAACATCAAACACCAGGAACAAGAGGGGCTTTTGTGACTATTAGGACCCCACATTACACCCATACTGTGGACAGTAATAAAATTAAGCTAATCTGAACAGGTATGAAGGTATTTAAAAGATGTGTGTCTACTGTCACAAGATGTAATTTAAGAGATCCTCTGCATAAGAGTGAAACTGAAAATCAGAAGACTTGTTTTCATTCTTCAGTAGCAAATACTGGCAACCTCCTGTCGACTGAAAGCAAGGGATGACTAAAATTCTCAGCACGTTTCCACCTCCATTTCTTACATTATTTTCATCCTTTGGTAGTTTTTTTCTCCTTTATAATGGTGACTCAGAAGGCTTAACTGGGCGACTGAAGCTGATATTTTTAATGGGTGGTCCCCTAGAAAATAGATATGATCTGATTCTGATAGCTAATGTTGGAGCTCATGATGATAAAGTCACTCGAGTTCTTCAACCTTCTTGCCTCCCAGAAAAGAACAAGATTACTTCTAGGAACTACAGCTTCCATTTTGCAGACTGGGGAGAATGGAAAGTCCTGGAGCTCCAGACAAAGTAGACTAAAAAGGTGAGTCTGGCCTCCAAATCCATTATCTCATAAAAGTGGAATCAACATCCCTTGCCTACATCCAATAGAACTACATGCTGAAATAGAAGCCTTGGGATTTTTAACACTGCTATCCTATTTTTTCCCACTGGCCTTTGAAAAGCATAATTTTGAAAATGGCATTGTGTTACAGAGGGGCTTTGAAATGGCTCATGGATCCTAGAATTGCACTATAAAACCCTGCTGTTTTCTGAGATGCTTGCTAAATCTTAGGTCCTTTTGCTCATTTTTCTGTCATTCAAATAGAAAAGCACCAATGGTGGCTTCATTAAGACACACGAAAATAATACCAGGCTTTCCTGAAGTAACAGTTAAAAGCAGTATAAGTCAATATCACAATTTTTCCTTCTCTTATGTTAGAAGGAAAATATAGATCTATCTTGATTGATTAGCATAAGACTGACAGGGTGCCTTCAGCTTTCTTCCCTTAGATTTTTCATTTTTATCTATCATTAACCTTCCTCCTGATGTCCTGAACAGAAAAGTTAAAAAGCAAATGGACTTGATTCCATTGTCACACTTTCTTTTCATCAGAGAGACCCTGAAATTTTTCAAGTTTTCTTTGTAAAACCTCAACAAAAGCCCAGCCATCATCACCTTAGAGCCTCAGAATCCTCAATATTCTCCTTACTGTCACTGCTTCCTCTTCCTGGCTCGTCAGGTACCCTCTGACACTCGGGTCAGAGCATCTCACTACCTGCCAGTTTGCACTAAAGGTTTCCACCGGCTGCCTTTATCCAAAGCCCATGAATAATTCACTCACTCTACTAGTGACTCTCTTTTGTGGTATCTACCATTATATTTTCCAAACACAGCTTCCCCCAGCATAGAAACTCTTCTGTTTCCAAACTGAATAGGAAATTTGCACCAGCTACGCTCCACTTGTTGCCTGGTGGGAAACTATCTTCCAGCTCCTTCCTTTTGCTTTGAATTGCAAACTTCCTTTCATTGATTTCATTAACTTCAGTTAGTCAAAGTGATGCAAATTCATGATGAAAAATTTTACAGAACAAGTAGAAGTACCATTTACTCATGAGTCCATGAATTTGGATTCTAAGGTTTCTTTCTCCATTGTCAGTAACTTTTCTCTGGGCTCTTGCACTTACTCCATGCCTTAGGTCCATTCTCCAGAAGACTCCCAAATTCACAGCGTGTGGGGCCATGCGGACAAGCCAGAGCACACGCAGATAAATGAGACGGGGCCGGGGCTCCCAAGCAGTTGCAGTGCTGAACTTGTAGGCAGAAGTGCAAGCCTAACGTGCTAACTGAGGGCCCCTGTGAACAGAACTTGACTAGAGGATTTGTATGATGTTCAATTAAAGAAATCACTATATTAATTATGTATAATTATTTTTCCAGAAATAAAGAAAGTTCACAGCATTTGACAGAGCTCTCTCGGAGCAGCTGTGTAGTCCTGTGATCCAGTACTACCTCCGAATCCTCCCAAGCGGGCAGGACCTTCACTTCCAGTCTAACCTGAGTCTCTAACCAAGCACTGGAGGGGCTGGAGCCTGAGCCAGAGCTCCTCACAGCATAGTAGGATAAAGCCAAGTCAGCAAGGAAGGTGGAGCCAACACAAGACTTTCCAGGGGACATTCCAGATGCAAACCACAAGCACAAAAGTCACTTTCTGTTGGGGAAAAAAAGGAAATTACCATGTGTTAGGACCAGACTCCAAAGCAGTCAGCAAGACCAAGCCCACCTAGTCACCTAAGCCACCAACTGGTTTAGACACCGCCTCAACCAGCTTTGCCAGCCAAGATTCATCTTAATTTATTTCCATAATAAAACTATCACCTACCATATCAGCACCATGACAATTTAGAATTTCCACAGCAACCCTGCAAGTAGCCAAACATGGTTAATTAAGTAACAGACATAAGATTCTTAGAGACATGATGAGAACTGATCAAATATTCCCATCACTTATTAACTCCTCTGATCCTCCAACTCCTTAAAACAATTAATCTCACTTTTTTTGCTCAAGGGCTTGGGGTAGGGGGTATATATTGGCAGATCTGAAATCTTGGCTTCTGGATCCTGACTTCACTAGGAACTGAAAAAACTAACTTTGCTTTATTGACCTTTGGTGTAATTATTGACTCTGCTGCAGAAAGTGGGGAAAAAAAAAAACACTGAGATTTGGCTGAGCCAAAAACGAGTAACTGTATCTCTAGCTGCAAAAGGAATCTTTGAAATCTAGGCCAGTGGTGGAGGCATTTTAAATTCTCTTTATGCCTGTCCAGGCTATGCAGTTTGCATAGCTCTTGTGGGCAGGTTCAGGTTACTGTGAGAATCCCTTCCTCCTACCGGGAGGCAGCCTGAGGTCAGGGTCAAGGGTTTTCGCAAGAACTCCCACTATACTTCTATCATAATATATCTGCACAACTAAATTAATTAATAACTGCAGCAAATAACTTAGAACAACTTTCAGCAGTGTACAACTTTTAAAAAATCCAACTATTCAAGTGATAAATTAGCTAATAATATGTGAATATAATTACATATCCTTAGAATCAGGCCTCCGTGTTTCCATGTGGACACCAAAAACTTGAGTAGCAAGATCAACTGAATCACAATGCTATGGAGGGAACTTCCTAGAAGAGAACCGCCTAAATTTAGTATGACTCCCAACTCTAAGGTGTCTGGATCATCTGTGTGTAATAAAGTAATGTTTATAACTTATAAACATATTTTAAGAAATTATCTTTAAAAAGGAGAAAGTAAGCTATTATTTTATTTTGGATCTTAAGAAACAAACCCTCCAATTAATATCTTCTTTATTAAAGTTCTCAAAATATTGGCAGTATTTATATATTTATAGTACTGGGGATTGAATTCAGGGCTCCAGGACCTTCCCACTGAGGTACATCCTCACTTTTTTTTTTTTCTTGAAACAGGATCTTGTCAAGCCAATCAGCTGCCCAAACTGGGCTTGAACTTGGTACTTGGACTTGATCCTCCTACCTCAGCTTCTCAGAGCATAAACTCCACGTATGTAACAATAGGCTGAGAATGCCATTGAAGAATCTCAATTCTACTACAATTTTTATAGAATCTAGCCAAAATGAGTATGAAGAAACACGTACAAGCACGCACACACACACACACACACACACACACACAGAGAGAGAGAGAGAGAGAGAGAGAGAGAGAGAGAGAGAGAGAGAATGAAAAACTAAGGCTATAATTTCTCCAGCCTTATTAATTTATCATACAACTAAATTTCAATGATAGTGAAAGTCATGAGCATGTGATAATACATATTTAGTTTATACATCTAAAGACACATTCTGCTATGAATGACAGTAAATATAATAGTTATCTTATTGGCACTTACTAACGCCAATCGACTTGGTAATGATGATAGACACGAATGGACAGTGGATGTAAATGTTTTCAGGAAATATATGAGCACAGAGTTTTTCCTCTGCAATCAGCAGTACATCTTCGTGTGAAATTGCTCACAATAAGGGTTTGAAGAAAATCCTTCCTGCTGTAATTAATCCCACCGTTGACACAGCCTGCGTGGTGTTGACCACAGAAAAACCTGAATTGAGAGGCAGACCCGTGGGTGAGGACACAGGGAGACTGACTAGAGCAAGTTCAGAGGTCGGCACAAAGCATAGTTATCCCCGTGGGATCTAAGCTTGGGTTTTGAATTTAGCACATTCCTCACGCTGAGAAGCTGGACTAGGGAGGGAGAACTTCTCTCAAAAACAAAATAAAACAAACAACAACAACAAAAAAAACATTCACAGGGTATAAACACAGCATGACTCTGGAAAAGTCAGAGCTAAGACGTACATAGCTGGTAAACAAGAAATTCAAGAAGCAAACATAAAACCACAGAACATTGTAACACAGGATTGGTAAGCAAGCTATACTAATTTTAGCTCAGTTCATTCTCTACAACATAAAAAGGGAATTAAGTGTGTTATTAAAGGAGAGAAAAATCTAGAATAGCTAGATCGTGGTGTCCTATTAAATATAGCGATTTTCTATCCAAAACTTTTGCTAGAACAAAACACTGTAAGATATATAAATTTCCAATCTATACTGACAAGCATATGCTCAAATGTATTGACTTAAAATAGACATTATTCTCCAAAATAATTTTTTCAAAACGATAGCACTACACAATGATTTTGTTTTACCACACTTTGTGTGTGTCTTGTATATGAGCATGTTAATTTCTGAAATAGAAAAAAAAGCACCTATTAGTAGCTTTAATTTTAAAGCACTTAATGGAAAATGGAGCTTCCAAAAACATCTAATCCGCAGTTGTAAATTAAAGTGAAAAAAGTTAATGTGCTCTCTCAATTAAAATATTTAGAGGCAAAATTAGCTTATTGAATGGAAGCATTAAAACAGGGGAAAGAGTAGCTCAAATTTCTACCCTATGGTAAGTGGGAAAATAGAAAATTATATGCAGAAAGAAAACAGATTTTTCCATGTATTAAGTGCTGTAGGTGCTGTTCACATACAAAATTTAAAAAGAAGAAACTTAAAAAGCAAGAAGTATGAAAGATGACACAAGTTGCTATGAACCTAGAATGCTGTAAATCTTCATGTAGAATCCAGTTAATCAATATTGATGAAATAATTTAATACCTTTTTGTAGCTCAGATTAGTAATTGATAAAAATGAGTATCAAAGAGGAGACACAGGACTTGCTCTATCAGCTCAGATTCTGAGAAGATATATTAAGATAATAAAATAACAGATGTAGATACTACTCAAGTCATATTGTAATAAGTTGTGATTTTCAGGGCCTCCAATGCACCGACAGAAGACAAAGCCCCCACTTTCCCAATGCCTTCCCAACATCGCTGAGAATCTCAACACAGAGAGAACCAGCCTCCATGAACTTGGTGTTTGCTAGGTAAAAGAACCCTAGACATATCTGGCTCACTCAAACTTTTGGCCCTATGACCAGAAGAAAAAGAAAGGAGGGAAGGGGAGAGAGAGAGAGGAGTGAGAGAGAGGGACAGAAAGAGAGAGAGAGACAGACAGACAGGCAGAGTAAGACAGAGAGAGATGGGGGAGACAGAGAAAGACAGAGAGATATTATCTTTTGCTTCTGAGCAAAGAAAAATAAAACTTGATATAAGAATTTTTGCCCTAAAGTGGTCATGACAATAAATTTGTAGCCCAAAAAGAGACATTACCAGGATTACAAAGTTCGATTTCTGTGGAGCATATATTTAAGGTAGAGGGGTTATAAGTCAGTGAAATATTAAGTCAAAGTAAATACTTTACAAGAATATAACTCCATTTTATTCCTCCAGCAATTCTTATACATACTTTTTGAAAACATGAAGCCTTTGCAATAAAAATATTTACCATGTTTACCACAGGAACACGAGGCCTGTGGGAAAAACTGAAAACAGAGATAGAAGAAAACAATCTGTTTTAAGTGTTTCCAGGTAATAGAGTTACCATGCACACACGAAAACAAAACCTGTGTTCATCGTGTGCAAAAATAAATAAATAAGTTTGAAAACGCACATGCAGAGCAGGAAACAGTAAAAAGGAGCTCTGTGTTGTGAAAAATAATCAATTTGGATTAGAAATGAGAATAATCACAATACTCAAAAATAGCAACTCAATGGTCAGCTGTATTTTTAAGTTAGAATGAGTGTGCTGAAAGATGCCAGAAGAAAAACTCTCCAGTGCATAGAAAAGAAAGAGAGTGAGAAAAAAGTATGAGAAGTTAAACGATAAGGCAGGATGAATGATATGCTTATCGGATTTATAGAGAAAAAGAATGTGGATGGCGTACAATAATTAAGCAGATAATTAGTTAGGGCTTGCAAACTATTGAGTAAGAGAGAATCTTGAAAACTGGGAGAAAAAAAGAGTGGTTTTGTTTTTTAAAGCAGCAAACCAATACATGAGTTCAGAGCAGTGGAGAAGAAACGAAAATGCTAAGTTCACTGTGCTGAAAGAAAAGAAAGGCCAGTCTGCACTTCAGTACCTGAGCCAAAAATGCAAGTGAAATGAAGACAGCTAAGCCAACGAAAACAAAGGGTATCTGTCAAAGGTCCAGTCCCCTAAGGGAACTTCGGAAGGGTGTGGTGCAGTCACAGGCAAGGGACACTTGGAGTCCAATTTCAGACAGAAGAAGGAATGAACACACTTAGGAGCACACAGTGCCTCAGTTACTCACTGCTGTGTATCGATACCCACAACGCAAGCAAGGAAAGATTTATTTCCGCTCACAGTTTCAGAAGGTCTCAGTCCATTCGTGGGTGGCTGGCAGCTGTGGCAGCCCATGGCAGAGGCCTGGCTGGAGAAAAGCTGGTTATGGCATGACAGACAGGAAGCGCGGTGAGCAAGGAAGGGTGGAGGTAGCGCGCGCCCTCCAGGTCATGCCCCAGGATGCGCCCCTCGTGAGTCAGGCCCCTGTGGTCTGTCCCTCCTGACAGGCCCCACCGCCTAACAGCTCGTGAGGCCCAAGTCCAGTGCGCAGCATCCAAGGCCACGAGGCTTGCGAGCGGACATTCCAAGTCCAAGCCCCAAGGAGCCACTGGCAAAGAAATGCAAAACAATAATACGCCCAGATGAGGAAGAACATAAGTTACGTAGCAACGGCTCCACATGTCTTGCCTTTACAGGGAGAATGTAAAGAGAGTTACTATATGTGCCTCTTAGACAACTCCCAGAATAGGAAAAAGAACGCTCTAATTCTGAAAAAAAAAAAATAGGAGTATAAGAATAATAATGAGTACAAGCACAACCCCCCCAAAAAATAGGGAATGCAAAACAGATACAGTAGAAGTAAACATGAATGATGCACTAGCAAGTCTGATCTACAGATTGGTCTCTAAATACAAGCAAACAAAATGCACGATGGGGGACAAATAGTGAAAGACCAGACAAGAGCTATGCAAATGTGACCGCATTAGTCTTCAGGACTACAGATGGGGTGGTGTACAGGGACACAGAAGAGTTGAAAGTAAATTTTAGAATTGTCTTAAAAACCCAAACTCAAAGCAACCTGATGACGTTAGCAATCACCACGAAGTTTACAAAGACATTAAAGAAAAAAACAAAAAAATCAGGCACCAGCTCTGTGATTTCAAAACTACAAAAGATTCAGTTTATTGAGGAGATAAAAGATTGTTCAATGCATGTGTACTTAATAACATTGGTATAACGTTAGCTTTGTATTAATGAAATATTTCTGGACTCCAAGACACAAAAATGTGTAATCATAGCGACCAACATTGTAATAGGCAAAAACTTACTTGACAATTATAAAAAATGCTAGCTAGGCAACTTTATGAACTTCCTAGTGTGGCTGTTGCTGGACTTAAAGGCAAATCAGGCAGAAATGCTCAGTTTCTTTCAGCAGGAGCTGTTTTGATGATTTATTTTTTAATTATTGATATTGGTATAACTTGGAGCCCATATGTGAGAAAAAGTGGAACTGAATCCTTGCTTTACAACACACAAAAAATCAAAATCTGAAAGGTAAGCAAATGTGGTATTTAGCACTAATGACCATCTTTCTGATTTTGGTGAAAGATGTCCACGAAATGAGAGCTACACTGAGTAGCAGTATCCAGTAAAAATTAAATACTGATCGTCTTCAAACAAAACCATGGAGAAAGTATAAAAAACAAGCCACACACTGCCAGACAATCTTATCAATGATACACTCTTCCAGTCACTGGTCCGCAGAGGACATGAGAATTGTCTGCAAAGCAGAGTGGAGAACAGAGACAAGGCAGTACGGAGCGCTAACGTCACGGGCAGGCGTTCCACATAGGAAGAAGCTGTCCCTGTACTATTTAATGCAACTGATTTGATCCCATTAACAATGTGAATGAAATCATAACGAGTAAGGAGTCGGAAGGACAGAAAAAATGGAACGCTGGCTGTAGAAAAATGTCCTGAAGAGCTAAGCTTTGCACCTCGTGCTCAGAGAAGTGGAAGCCATCACTGCTCTGTTTAGGAGGGATGTTGGCACTAACTTCAGGGCCGCATTGGCTCTGGAAGCTGGAAGACCTGAGCATGGCAACCAGCAGGGGCCGGAAGAGCAGAAAGCCTTGTCGGATGCCATACAGGTAAGTATGCCACGCACTGGTGGGAAGGGGCAACCACTGCCTGGGTAAAAGAGAAGATAGGGAAAACCTCCAACAAACTTGGGCATCTTGCTAGCGTATTTCTGGGCCAAACGCTGATGCTGAGAGATGCCAAATGATTTAGTTGCTTATAAAATTCATAATGAAATCAACCTAAGAAAAAATGAAGCCCAGGATTTTTTTTTTTGGGGGGGGGGTACTAGAATTGAACTCAGGGATGCTCTACCGCAAAACTACATCCACAGGCGTTTTAGTATTTTATTTTGAGTCAGGAGCTAAGTTGCCAAGACTGACCTTGGCATGGTGGCTCAGCCTCCTTCGCATGTATTCGGGAGTGCAGGTATGCTCCTGCGCCCCACCTAGATTTGCTTTTATACCAAAAAGAAGTGAAGAACATATTTTACATTAAAAAGATATAATTTTAAAACTCCAAATTTATGACGTATTGTAAGCAAATTTAGAGAGGCCTTTTGATACATGAAGATTCATTTAACTTCTATACACAATAAGAGAAAGATAAATATTTTTACTTCTTCTTTCAGGACAAACCACTAACAAAACTGCATATAAATGATCAAGATGCATTATGTAAATACACCGATTTCTCAAGCTGAAACAAAAGCTTAGAAGCAAGTTTCTAAAGTGTCAACTTATTACAATTTATTACAACTTATTACTCCAATGTAGAGCATTTAAGTAAAAAGACGCACATGACAGGGATCCCTCAGTTTGGAAAGCAAAATCAATCAAAGAATATTTGCCCTGTGTTCTCTTTTGCCACCTTTATCCAACCACACGAATTCTGGTCTTCTTTCTCCAAACATTCAGACTCATGTTGTCAGTTGTCTGTTCAAGAGCCACTTGACCTGTGTGTCACGGCTCTGGAAACACTAGGATGGTTGGACTGCTAATTTTCCACAGCACCTTGACTCAGTCCCCACGGGCACCAGACAGTTGGCCTAACGATAATCTTGACGCATTCATCAGGGTGTTTCTGGGTGAGATTGACACCCGAGTTAGTAGAAAAAGAAAAGCTGAGTGCCTTCTCCAAAGCAGGCGAGCACCATGACACCCTGACCGGCTGGCTCGATGTCGACGGAAGAGGGTTCCTCTCCTTTCTAACCGCTTAAGAGTCTTCTGCATTTTGACTGAAACTACAAAACCTGAGTGTTCTTGGGTCTTGAGTCTGCCAGCTTCGGGACTGAAATGCCTAATTGGCTCTCTAGGTATCCACTCCCTGGCTGCAGATCCTGGGTCCTCTCAGCCTCGGCGGTTGTGGGATGTAACTGTGCGAACCAATATGCAGAACCTGGCTAACACAGACGACACAGTGGCTTTCGTGATCTGCCCTGTGCATCCCTTCTGCCCATCTGTTGCCTGGGAAACTGCTCTACATCCCTGCCAGTGTCCTGACTTGGCTGACACTCTCATCACCTTCTTTCTTTAGTCCCACGCTTACGTGGTCCCTGACACACCATTTTTCCCCCTGAATGTTCTCTTCTTTATATAAATAGATAAAAGTGTGGGCATCCTCTAAAGAAGAGTCGTGCAATATTTAGTAAGCCCTTACTGTTATGCTAGGTTCTATGCCAGAGGTTTCAACACAGGTGATAGCAGGAGCTGGTTGCACCGGGCTGTAATCCTAGTGCTCTTAGAGGAGGAAGCAAGAGGATGGCACTAGCTTGGGCAAGTTAGCCACCTGGCAAGACCTCAGCTCAAAAATCAAAACCCAAAAGTGGCCTGGGAGTGTAGCTTGATTCCCAGTACGTTTTTTCCAAAATGTTATCTCTTTAATAGAAAATTATGTTCAAATTTTATAGTTGGAAAAGAAAAGATTTTGAGTGAGTGAGAAATTTGGCAAAGGTCACACAGCAAATAAGTAGAGAATCTGGTACTTGATGGTAGGTAATCATAGTCTCATCTGTGCCAATAATAATTGTTGCAGTATTGAAGTGTCATTTTACAATTAACATAAAGAGATTGTAACAGGCATGGGATGAGACATAAATGGGACATTTAGCTTCCTGCCAGTCTAGGTTACAGGCTGACCCTTCTTCCCCTTGATTTCCTGTTCCACGTCAAAGTTACCCTGGTGGGAGTGGGGCTACCGAAGAATAGGGAAGCTGCCATCGCCCTCCTCACAGCTCTCCTGCCACAGCTGCCTGGAACTAGAACCAGCACGGCGTCCTAAGGAGAAAGGGAAGCTGAGGCCCTGTAGCCATTTCTGACTTTTTCATAAAGCAGAACGGAGAATTGTATGTGACCCTGGAAATAGAAAATATGTTAGAACAGATCAGAGAGTGTGACTGAGCTCCTGTACAACAGAGACTGAGAGCCGGCCACAGGGCGGGCAGGTGGGTGGAGCCCAGGACCTGACCCCTGGCCCGGTGGGCTCCCCCAGCCACGAAGCTGCAGAGGACACGACATGCTACCCAAGAGAGCAGGCCGAGGGGGATACAGCCATGCCACAAACCAGCTCATAGGACCAACACAGACAGCACAGATGGCACAAGTGTGCTTGGGCTTGGAGCGGCAGAAGATATGTGTGCCATCGGCAGGGATGGGCTTCAAACAATTGAGTTAACTCAATCTTTAATGTCACATTTTAAGAAAGACAAGACAAGGAAAGGTACTAAATACAATTAAGTTTTCTGCCAGGCAAAATCATAAACTTCGATTTGAGAAAAACATTTTATACATAACATTGACTTTTTGCCCAAGTTTTATGCATCCTGTACTTTTAAAATATATGATTATGTTATCATTGTCAAAACAACATAAATAGTTACGGTAATTAACATTGAACATCTCATTTTAATAGGTTCTGACCTACAAATTTATATATAAATTATCAGACTTGAATAAATAATCCCTTTTTTGTTTTCTGGGATTTTTGTTTTGTCTTGAGACAGACTCTTGTTCGGTAGTCCAGGCTGGTCCTGAACTCACTATATAGCCAACACTGAACCCTAAACTCACGGTAATCCTCCTGGCTCAGTCTCCTGAGTGCTGGCATTACAGGAACGTGTTACCACATCCAGCTATTACGTGCTCCTGGAAGACCAAACCCAGGGCCTCTTGCTTCCCAGGCAAGTACTCCAGTCACTGAGCTACTCCCCTATCTGAACAATCCCATTAAAAAATAACAACACAACAGTAACGGTAGCAATAACTACTCTACTCCTTGGGGGTCGTCAAACGGAAAGGAGGGAGAACATCTTAAAGGTGTGTAACTGCACTGTGCTCACATACATTGAACATAATGATCAGTATAAATATTTATGAGGCAAACTATTATCACCGGTTTAAGAGAGCAGGAAGACAAGGGGCCTGGGGAATTTCAATTTTTCTGCTTTCTGGACAGAGCCAGTGTGAAGGGTGAGGCTCACTTATTCATTTATTTCATCCATTAACCTTAAAGCAGACATCGCACCCCAGTCCTCCCGTGTCTCCTTTAATTGCTGGATGTACGCAAGGTCCTCCACGGCACCCCTCCCCCATTTATGACTCCATGTATATTTATCAATGCTTTCTAAGTTTTGGAGCTAAAGAAGCAGTGTTTGTTCAAAAGTTTCTGCTGCTGTCCTCAAGACATTCATTTTCCAGTAGCAAGAGAAGACAATGCAACATACTTCACAACAACCCAGACCACAGTGAGTAGTGAATGTCGTGTGGGACGTTAACTAGAGTTCAGGAGGAACGAGGTACAGGGTTGTTTCTTTACACGGGGCAAGGAATACAGAGAAAGCGTCCAAGATGGAGGGATATCTGCAGATATGGGAGAGTCGAGAGAACGGTATCCAGATGTGTCTGTCAAGAAGAGGGAAAGATCTGAAGTCTCCAAAGATGGCGCCTGCGGAAACGTCAGCGAGGCCAGAGCGGCTTGGGCAGTGTGGGGACGGGTAGCACAGAAGGTGGCATGTGGGGGCAGAAAACACCAGGAGAGCAGGGGTGCGCAGATCTGTCCCACCACTGATTCTGCACAGCTCATCTACTAAATCTATTATTGAATTTTCAAAAAGATTTTAAAGGTCTTTTCAAAGAAAGAATATTTTCTGACATGATAAAAAAGTATGAAACCCAAATCTTAGTGTCTTTACTACGTGATTGGAAGATTTCCGCATTCAGTCCTGCTTTCCTGTCACGATGGCACAACTGGGTAGCAGGCACAGAGAGGGCGTCATTCAAAGGAGAAACTATCTACCTTGCACTTTTGCAGAAGGGACGTTGGGTAATTCCTAATGCACAGCATCATAAGCAATCCAGGGACCCTGCTACGCTATCCAGCTACCCGGATAAGTGTGTGGAGGACCAACTCTGTGCCTGATTTGCACTTTTCAAAGATCACTCTAGCTGCTATGAGGAAAGTATTTTGTTGAGAAACAAGGGCCTGGATTTATTGTCTAATTTTATCTGTGTATCCTAACATTATGCTCTAAAATAATAATGTTTACTCATCCAAAACTGAACAGATGAGATATACAAGTTGAGAATAAGTAGACCTTTTGTTTATTTTAATCTCAGTAAATAGAGTTCTCAGAATTCATCATATTTAGTGGGTACATATTAAATAAGCATTAAAGAGATAATACACTCAAACCCTTTGCTGAAACTTGGCTGCTGGTAACTTCATTTCTAATTATCTTTCCAGGGCATTCTATTATTAATATGTTTCTCTTCTTGTAAAAAATATTGTGTGGGCCTCAATCTTAAATTTATGACCTCAAATTGAATTTATTATTTTCTGGCTCTATCTGTGTGGTGCATATGAGTTAGCGGTTCCATCTGAACAATAACAAGGGTATGTCCAGGGACATACTCATTAACTGCTGAGGTTATTATCATATAAGAACAGTTCACAAATGCTAATTTCATTTCTTGAGATGAGAAAAGCAAGCTACATTGCCATAAAGGAGATCTGGGATTAAACAGAAGGTTTCCTATTGATTTTAGAAAGTTACAAGAAGAAGAATTATGAAAAGTCTTATGGAAACTCTAATGAAGACAGAAATCTCCAGTCATGAATTCATAAGGTAACTTAGATGTGAGAAGAGAATGACAGGTAATGGCATCAAATGCCACAGCTTGGGTATAATGAGACCACAAGTAGCTGGCACCAAGAGTAGCTATAAACAAAGGACCCAGGCTGGACATGCAGCTCAGCGGTGGCATGCTTGCCCAGCATGCTTGAGGCCCCGGTTCCCTCTCACCTGGGAAGGCAGGGGACAGGACACATGGGAGCTCCCAGCGTGGCCCAGGTCACCTCGGAGTCCCCACTTGGGCTTTCCCCATCATCAGCAAAACCACAGGCTTCCACTCCAGCAAATAACCACAGCCTGACATCCCCACTCCTTCTGGAGTGATGGCATGATTTTTTTTGAATGGGACATTTTTTTAAAATAAACATTAGCTTATTTCATGTAAATTTTTGAATCTATTGTCAAGAGCCATTTGTCATTCCCTTTGACCATTTCTAATATCACCATACTCATAGGCTGTAATTTCACTATTATTTTACTATTATTTGATACTTTTACAGAGACTTTTCTTAAAGAACCACATTTTCTCTTGATTCTCTAGTTTCCCCATTTTGTTTTAATTCTGATTCTCATCTATTCATTTCTCATACTCCTAATTCTAACATCTTTAATCTTACTGCTTTTCAAATCTTACGTCTTAAATACTTTTGTTTAATTTTAATAGATGTGTTTTGTTTTAACAGCTTCTTGAGTACAAGCCCAATACTTAATTAGCATGATATTCCAGCTATTTTTATCATTTCTATCATAATGTCTTCTTGAATGAAATCATGTGCTTTCTAAAAGATAAAATTTAAGTTTTCAAACACTCAGGTTTAACAATCTTTTCCATTGATCATATTAACTGAGTATTTATTTCTTGACTTTGCATGTTTAATATATTCAAAGTAAATTCAATTTGAAAATAACTGAGGATGTCCTGTAACATGAACGCCTAGGGGCTCTGAGGATAACAGTCTTGTGTCTTCCTCCTTCCATACCCTTCGGCACCAAGTCCTTTCACATTCACATTTACTGAGGCTTCCCTGGCCTCACCAGCTACAAACTGATCTAGGCACAAGCAGCCCTATAACCAAGAGCAGAACATCCTGTTGAGGGTTGCAGCCTGACCTGGAGAGACTTGGAATAGTTGGGAGAGAAACAACCTAAATTCCTGGGCAAGTTGTTGGGCCTAAGTTAGGAGAAAATGCTACAGCCAATAGGGTGGGAACTTGCCTGAATATTTCAGTATGCTAATCGGGGGGAGGGGTCTGCTCTGATGCAATACTCTTATAAAAACACTTCTTCAAGGACTTTGCACTTCAGAGAGAATTCGGTAGGAGGGATTGGCTAATGGAGCTTTTCTCATCAATCCTTGGGAGAGAGGTTGAAGCAGTTATGGTGAGATGCAATCATTTGCTACTAGGAGAAAAAAGCAGAGGTAGACCAAGCCATCTTTGGGAGCAAGTTTCCCAAAACAGTCCATACAACAGCAGTCATTAAAAAGAGCAAGTAAAGCTCTCAGAAAAACGAGAAGCAGCGTGACGATATGCAAGAACTAATGGGAAAAAAATACAGTAGATTCTACTGTTTTCAGTGATCAAATACAGAAAAATTTCAGTAGGTGTTTTTAAAAGAGATATTTGCAAAAATAAGTACAATATCAAATTATAAAAATATAAGCAGTGGAACTCCCATGTAAATAATTATAAATTTATAATTAAAGTTTCAATGTTTAATAAATAAGAACTAAAAATTTTTCAGGGACAATGAAAATATTGCCTGTGAAACAGAAGGAATGATGGACTTTGCACACACGTACAAAAATAAATAAAGGGGCATCTATATATAGACACATTGCAATGGAATTTTTGAACACAGAAGATGAAGATAAAATCTTGAAAGGAACAGAACAAAGCCCGTGTCAATCACAGGAGATAACAGTCAGAATGATTTCAGACATTTCAATATCAAAAACACAAGCCAACAGGCAGTCAAATGATATCTACTAAAGCTGAAAGAAAATACCTGTCAACCTAAAATTGCCTGTCGGCAAAATGATCTTTGAAGGATGAAGGGAAAATGAAACTTTCAGATACTAAGCAAACAAGTGCTCTAACGGCAACTTGAAGAATGCAACTCAAGAGGGAGAATGACTTCAGGATAATGGCAAATGCTAGAAAGGCCAATGACCAAACAGATGACTCTGGTCAAGGCACTACCAAAGTTAGAAGTTAATTACAAAAATAAGTGAATTCCACTTAGAAATTGCAAACAAATATCATTTAAAAGAATGGGTCAAAGAAAGCATCTTAATGATTTATGACTAAATAATATACATGAGGATAAGACCTAAAAGAGTACAGAGTTAAATCGTATACCTTGTTCGTGATGTACAAAACTCAATACAATAGAAATATGATATCTTCCAAGAGATCTATAGGCCATTCCAAACCTCAACAGTGATTTTAATGGAGATAAACAAGTTGATTCTTAACCTTTTTTTTTTTGCAAAAGAATAATGCACTGAAAATATCCAAAACACTTCATTTGGTTGTTAAGTTCACAATGGTGTCATTTATCACTGCACTGTTACTGATATCATTTCCACACAATTATAACATCTTTGCCTGAAAACTTGACATTGGTTGAGGGAATAAAAAAGGAAAGCGGCTTCCATGACAGGGTAGAGATGCTGCCTCAGCCTTGATGGTACAACTGAAATGCAGATTTTGATATCCAAGTTTTACTTACCTATTAAGATTGTTCTATTTTAAAAATTATATGCTTGCTTTTCTGGAATAAAAATAAATTATTTGCTCCATTGCTAAAAAGCATCTTAGAATTGCATGTGGCCTTTTAGATAACAAAAGACAGTGGATAGCTTTGTTGCTACATTTCAAAGATATCTCAAATCAAAGATGTAACCAATATAGTAGAATAAAGACAGAGCGGGATCACTAGGGGTCTGAACAACATTTGGGAGGCAGCCCTCAGACTAAAGGAAGCACAGTGCACAGGTAAAAAGGTGACTTTTGGGTGTACAAATAAACGCCGAGGTGGTAACATTGATGAGAGTATAGTATGTTTTTGATATTGTCTCAACTCAGTTTTTACATTTACATAAATTCATTGCGGCAAAAGGTTTGAAAGTGACCACAGATCTCCGGGTTAATCATCACAGAGGGTTGTACTGTTGTCCACTGATAGGGAAACAGCGTTTGCACCTGAGACGGAACAATCCTGGCACGGGCTTCCCAGGGTGGGATCCCTGCTCCTCCATCTGCAAAGGGCAGTGGTTACTGAAGCACCTGCTCAGCACAATGGACAAAGTCTAAACCCAGAAATCGAGATTGGCCTGTACATGTGATTGCCCAGCTCAACGTGTTTTCAGGAAGCCAGCTGTCACAGCAGAAGCCCCAGCAAGAAGCAACAAGGGACAAAAACAACAAAACGAAACAAAACAAAGGTCAGTAGGAAGGGCAGAGTGCTTTCTCTCAATTCCTCACTGAGCAGACATGTGTCAGAAGACAGCCAGAATTTTGCAGGAGCAACTTTTGGTTTGTAGAAAGCATGGAATGGAGAATGGGTGGATTTCACTGGTGAAAGAAGACCATGAAAAACACCTGTCCCGACTGGCTCGGAGCAGAATCCACTCCTCCCTAAGGAAGTGACCACACACTTCGAACTCTTCTCCCCTTCCTTCTAACTTACTCCTTAAATTTACCACCTACCTTTTCTTGATCTTTCCATCACAAGATGCCTCTGACAAACAAGGTTCTTAAAAGATGATTTTACCACTTACAGGCTCCAAGTGCTCAGATTTTAGTCACTATTTTGTTCCCTCCAGTTTGAATTCTAATTTTACCACAGCAGGAAAATTGTACTCTCCAGGGTTCCCAATTACTCCTTCTAATTGCAAAATCTGGTTAATAATAGGATTCTACTTTGCAGGTCACATACTAATTTGACTTAAGTCTACCTCTTCCTGTGGTGTTCAGAATTCCCACCCCAACACTTTAAGCTCACATTGGGCTTCTAGCCACCCATGTCAGGGTTAATTTTAGGCTCTGAAACAGCAGCTTGTCCCTTCCTTTGCCTGCACACCTACTCAAATGTTCTGTCTTTATCTCTTTCGATATTTTTTATCTGAGCGATGTCATCCCCACCCATGATTTCCACCACCACCTTCATTCCAGTGACTAATACATTTGACTCCAGACTGTATCGCTCTTATAATGCACACTTCCATTCAACAAGTAGAGCAATAACAATGAATTAAAATGATCGACTCCATCACAGAATTGCCTGTGGCCTTTTACATAACAGAAGACAAAGATATCTCAAATCAAAGGTGCAACCCAATATCTCTTCTCCTCAGAGCAATCAAATGGGATATGCTATAAACTCCAACACTTACCTCACTCTTGAAGCTGAGTCAGCCTGAGCATATCCACAGTGGATGCTACCACTTGTATTAATTCACCTAAGCGTTTTTATAGTTTCCCAACTCATCCATAATTTCACCATCCCAGTTTACTTCCCATCCTATGATCCGCTAGTGTCCCTAAGTCCCAAATGTGATCACTGTTGTGCTTCACATCTTCTGGTTTCCATTACGTCAACACTAAACTCAATGATGGAGCATAACGCTACTTCTCTTGGATATTTATTCCAATGTATCCCTCATCAAGCGTCCAGACATGGTCTGCATTTTAATCAATCTAAATCACTCACAGTTTCTTGGGGGGAGATGTTGCAATAGTTTCACCTTTGAACCATGTGGCCCTATAGCCTGGAAGGTCTTTTTTTTGCCTCTGTCTTAGCAAGGACGTCTAAGTCCTTGAAGAAGATAAAGTTAAAGATCATTTTCATTCATTGTTGCAGATTTACTTGTTGAATGAACATGTACATTATAAGAGAGATATAGTCTGCAGTCAAATGTATTAGTCACTGGAATGAAGGTGGTGGTAGAAATCATGGGTGTGATGACATTACTCAGCAAAAAAATTATATACATCAAAACAATCAAGTTCTTCAAGATTAGCTTTGTGTTCTCTCTTGCACCTGCTGCTTGATCACATAACCTCAGATGAGTTAAACCTCCGTTTTTCCTTAAAACGTAAGTTGCCTTTACTATGACACACCCACAGTGTGCATTCTACATCACCAAATAGGATATGAACCGGTCTGAGTTTCATTTGTTGCCTCTAGTGCAGGCACGTGACACAATGAACATGTGGATTAACTACACATTATCCTATTTTTCTCAGAACTATTTCTTACTGGTCTGTACTGGAAAACACAATGATTACATTCAGTTTGGAGAATCGGTACACACTATTTCGTAAAACCCTTGTGGCTTTTCAACTTAATTCTTAAACTTTGATGCAATATAAAATGCCCAGCAATTCTTAGAAAGTGAAATAAATATGTAGCCCCTGTAATTGATAAAGTTTTTATACAGCATTCTGGAAACTTCTGTATGACTAAAATACTTTTAGGAAAACTCTGTTTTCAAAAATTAGTCCCAGCTCTGTCATTGAAGTAACATGAATTACATGCTTAAGGATAAAATTTATTTTGGAGCAGTATAATCATTTCAGATTTTACTTACTTATATTCATCATTCAGGAAGAGCCTCTTCTAAATTATACTGTAAAAGAGTAATGAAATTGCCAACTAGTCTTCCTTAGATTTTTATTAACTTATACACTGCAATAAACAGATATCACCAGTCTATCGCTTGAGCTTTTAAGTGACATCTGGCTGTTGAATGTTTATAAGCCCTGTTACACAACAACTTCTGAATTCTTTGTGTCATCCAAGGGACTGGTGTGTGACTAGATTCTACTAATCTGTTCTGCCTGATTCTCTCATTCGTGTATGGCATTAGTAATGGATAGACTCAAAGATGGCTTATTACAATTCAGTTCTTAACATAAAATCTGACAGTGTTGGGATATGTGCATATTTTCATGCACGCAACAGTGTGATAAAAAGCTGTTCTTTATATTGCTGTGTTTTTACTAGCAAGTGATACTATTTTATTCTTCTTTATGTATGATTTATAATTTTGGTAGCTTGAAACATTAAATGAGCGAGGGCTGGAAATGTTCTTAAGTATAACCATGTGTTGTAGAGTGGAAGGAGCACATTCTGAAAAGTGCACTCGTAGGTGGTTTTATCTTTAAGTACATATTAACACAAACTAAAATATCACTAAGTGCTATAAATTCATGAGAATAGCATCATATATGTGGCCTACCGCTGGCTGAAGTGTCTATACAGCTTTAAGGTCTACCTTCTTCATTGGTTTGTAGCTTGGACATTACAAGATGGAAATAATTGCTAATAACTTACAAAAAGTTTAACACCAATTCATTCTTGTTGGTCATCAACCTATAATTGTCAAATACATACTGACTACAGAAGACTAATAATAAGTGTCATATAAAACACAGCCTTGAATCAGGGGAGGAGCAGAAACCGCCTGAACTATTTACCGTGTAACTGTTTATATAATTCTGCTTTAATTCCATAAAACAGTATGTAATAACTTCTGGTAATCTAGTGGGACGGCCTATGGAAGATCATGAGGAAGGGATAAAAAGAAAGAAGCAGCAGCTCATCGCATGTAGGAAAAGTCAAGGAAGGAACAGTCCAAGACAGAAGTAGGGCGGTTTCTCCCGTCAGAGCAAACTGCTGAGCGCACTTTATTTTTGACACTTAATAGCAAGTGATCTGAAAAGAAAAAAAAAAAATGGTGGCAAAAGTTGAAGAATTTTTTTTTTTTAACAATGCCTCACTCTGCAGTTTGGTGTGACCAAGAACTCACTGCATAGCCCAGACTGGCCTTGAGCTTTTGGCAATCCTCCTAACTCCTCTGAGAGCTGGAATGACAAGGCTGAGCCACCAGGCCCAGCTGGTTTATGGCTCAAATCTAGGGCCTCACACTTCCTAGACAAGAGCATTAATAACTGAGTTATGCCACCAGCCTCAAGTTTTTTTTTTTGTAGAAAGTAAAATAACTACTTTTTTCTCATTTTCTTTTCCTTAGTATTGTTATTAGCTATATAATTATCAAGCAGATTTTGAGAAATGAATTCAAAGAGGAAGACATTCATGAAAAAAATTAATCACTTCACTGTGCAGTCAAGCAAAACTGGGAATGCACAGGTTTCACTTATGACTCACAGAACCTATTGGAAGGGTTTTTCCTACCCTGGATCTGCGTGTGTGCTAACTCATGCTAGACCTATAGGGTTGAATTTTAATTTTTCTATATAAATACAACCTTCTATACAATAACTCAGATTTATATGCTAATAAATTATAATTCTGCTTCCTTAATAGTTAAATACATTTTACCAAAAAAAAAAAAAAAGAAAGACTCCTTACAATTCATGCAGACTTCAACTGAAGGTATTATATTTAAGATGGATGATACCCTTGGAAAATTATGGAAGTGCCCCTTTAATGCTTTTCAGGCTCGTGGTCTCCATCAAAAATAAGGATGCTTGAATTAAATAGTGGAATGTTAAGGTTCCAAACGGTTCTACAAAGTATTGTTTCTCTGAATTTGACCTAAAGCCCTTATGTGCACATAAAAATAAACACGCGTGTACACACACACGCACACACACACACACACACACACACACACACACACACACATTCTTTGTAGCTGTCAATAGACCCAAAACATAAATCCAGTATCAGCATCTCTGATACGTGTAGGCACTCACTGATGCACCTGCATCAAAGCAACTGACCACATGAAGCTTTACTGTTTTTCCTGGCTGTACCACCTGAGCCACAGGCATCTCTGATGCTTAAACGTAAGCCTTGCTTCTTCTTCAGATGTGCACCCGCACGTTAGCGGAGGCTTCCTCCGCCCTCTGGATTGTTAGGTCCATCTTCTGTGTTTCCCCGTGCCACCTGCTTCGGCTACCATGACAGGCGAGCACCTGTTAACGGCTTACATTAGGTTGTGTCTGCCCCTAAGCTTTAAGCTCTCTCCCTTTCGTTTATATTTGCTCCTGCTTGCTTACAACATACTGGTTCGCAAAGAAAACTGACTTAAGGAGTGAATTCTTGCCCTCTGCCTGCTTCTCACGAGGGCTCCGAATGTCTGTCAGCTATCCCACACAGAACGCCAGGCCTTCTCTCGTCACCCATTCAATCTCTTTCTGTTGTAAAATTTATTTTTATTACTACAGCTTCTACCTACATGTAACATTATTTTGTTAAAAGCAACAGGTCCATAAAGAGTATGACAATCTGACCTGTCATTTTTCAGGAGATAGATACATTTTCATTTTGATAACTATTATGAAACAGACCTAGTTTGTTATTTTCATAATTTTCTTAGTAGACTCTGCTTAAAATCGATATTATGGTATTCAGAAATTCTAACAATCTTTTTTGTAAATAGAACACTTAAATATTTTAATGAAATACAATGCATGTGTGCATTCAGAGAAATCTAAAATATTCACTATATTCTTCAGGACTTCTTGTAATCCAATTCTATATAAGAATGCAAGTTAAAAATCTCATAATGCAGTCAAAAGTCAGAAGATCACGGAGGTAGAACTGAGATGCAATTAGAAATCGTCTCTGAAGAATGGGATTTGAGAAGCTAGAATGACGAGTAGCTCACAGTTTCACAATTTCTTGGTTGGTGGACTAGAGACTGGTAGTATTTTTACCTCAACCACAAAAGGAAGAAAGAAACCACAATTTTCCAGCAAGGAAATACTGATGTTCTCGAACGCATGGAGGAAACGAGACATGTAAACAAAAATAGGTTTGAAAAATAGGTTTGGGAGGATGTAATAATACTCGAGGTGCCTCCTTTCAAATGCTGACACCAGGGCTAATGCTTGCAGCACAAATGTGACTCACAGTTCCTTCCTTAGGAATTGCACGGTTCAGCAGAAGACAAGTACGTAAGCAGCTAATCACAAAGCACGGAGAGAGAGAGAGCCATCAGAGAGGGGTAAACTCTCCTGGTACACTGACAGTGCCAGGAAGAGGGGGAAAGGGGTATTGGGAAAGGCCATGACTAAGGGAGCTATGTTCAGAAAAAAATGCATCAGAAATAAACAAGAAATTCTCAAGTATGCACTGTTGACCACTTCTGTTTGAGCACTGCCCGCGTAGACCTCCCTCAGCCCTCACTGTGCCACATGCTCGCCACCTTGGATTTTCCATGGGCTTTCACCAAGCCACCTGGAAGGCTCAGGTCCCTGCTCCCTTTGTCTGCCAGATAATGACGGAGATTTCCTTCTTTTGTGTGGTGGAATCCCACTAACTTGTCCACTTAAACACAAAGCATCTTGCTCAGGAAAGTTGAAATTCTGAACATTTCATAAACTAGGTAAGCTTACCTTGCTATATGCTTTTTATAACATTCTTTTACTCGCTTTTTTTTTTTTGAGACAGGGTCTTGCTCTGTAGCCCCAGATGGTCCTGAACTCACTATAGAGCCCAGGCTGGCTTTAGACTCATGGG
Source organism: Ctenodactylus gundi (assembly GCA_004027205.1). Lineage (NCBI taxonomy): Eukaryota > Metazoa > Chordata > Mammalia > Rodentia > Ctenodactylidae > Ctenodactylus > Ctenodactylus gundi. The sequence continues at coordinate 95,490 of PVKB01002542.1, forward strand.
AATCCTCCTGTCTCAGCCTTCCAAGTTCTGGGATTACAGGCATGTGCCACCACACCCAGTTTATGTGGTGCTGGGGAATCGAACTTGGGTAACTAGCACTTGACTTATAGCTGAGCCATTCCTCCAGCTTCTAACATTCTTCTCTAAATCTTATTTACGTATTATAATAGCAAATGATTAATGACTTTAATTTTTATTTAATATCCACACTAGCTATCCCAGGTCCTTAAGACTAAGATCCACATTTTTCTAGATTATCACCGAGTTTCTCATGCCCAGTACAGAAAAACCTTGCTCAGAGCCTCTATCAACTATTTGTTTGATTAGTAAATACATAAATCAATGAGTTAGGGAAGAATCTATGTACATAAGAAACATACACCAAAGTCCAGAACATTTTACTTGCAAAGAGTTTTTTGTTTTTGTTTTTGTTTTGTTTTGTTTTGTTTTAACAAATGGAAGACTTTTATCAGAAAGAGAGTAGAGGGAGCCTAGATGAACACCAGGTGAACAGACTGGCAAGGTCCTTATTGAACTATCACAGCTTGATTTATACCATGCTACTGAGTGGTTCTGACAAGGGGCATGATTAGAATTTTTGTTGTGCATAATTCTCCTTTGACTATATTAGATAAGTAGGGAAAATGTCTTTGAATAAAAGAAAACAACCTATTGCATTGGGGAAAATATCAGAAAGGCCACAGTAGATGTAGTCAAATAAAAAAGAAAAATAAATAGGAATAAAAAAGAGAATAAAAAAGAGAAATACCACACAATAAGATTTAGGACACGGGGTCACCAGAGTTAGTGATTCGTGGTAGGCAGTAGGAGAGAGAATAATCAAGTAAGTTTCATATAACTTGAATTTTTTGGTGAACTTTGGTAACACTGGTCAATAAGAAATAGAACACAGGAAGGGACTTGGAGGGCTTTTCAGTACATGGCGATCATTTCAGGGTGTGTAATTAGCTTGATAGGTTCATGCTGGCATATCATAAATATGGTGTTGATGGTACATCCAAGGAATTCCTAGTAAGTGGCACTGAATACATGACTAGATTTCCATATAAAGTTCAATAAGTTAAATTAGTGAACACCAAGAGGCCTTGCTTTAAGAATAATCAGCAAAGTGAAATGACGCAAAGAATTTATCTTCCTTAATAAAATTTTATAACTAAATTTATCATTTTTATTTAAAAAATGCCATATAAGTTAAGAGCAAGCATTTAGCATTAGACTCTCTAGGATTTGAAATTTTCTGTCATAATTTGTAGTCTGGATGACTGAATCACAAAAGTTTCTTCACTTTTCTAAACTACTTTCTTACTGCTCATACAAGAAGTGTGATCATCTATCTATATAGCCAATTTACTGAACACACATTTGTGGAGTTCAAGGAGAATTAATTTTATTTCCAACAGTAGCTTTTGGAAATTTTATGTTGTAATATTTCTTTCCTTATCAAACAGAGTTTGAGAGTGTCCTATGGTCTTTCACTTCCAAGAAACCTCTTGTTACCATGTTAAGTCTCACTTCCAGATGTTTCAGCTCTTTAAAATCCACTGGCTACATATCTGATGAAAATGATTTAAACCTTCTCTCCACCCGATTCCCCATAATAGTCTTAGGAGAAACAGGAAAGAGGAAAGGAGACAGAAAATAGCGTTTACTTTTGTTCCCCCTGTCCTCCTCTTACCTTCTATAACTCCCTCTCTGGAGAAAAGGGGGAAGGGAAAGGAGCGTAGGTTTGCACATTCTCCATAGGATGCCTGCAGTTCCTGCCTGACCTTCGATGCACACACTGTGAGCAGCAGTTATTTATAGGAGGACTCTTCCACAGCAGGCACAGGCAAGGACTTTGGCTTCACTTCCCTTACCTGCTCTCTTAGGTTGACTTGTTAGAACAAGTCTTTTGATACCAGTAGGACAGGTAGGAGGGCCTGACGGGCCACAGGGATGGGCAGGTCCTTTGTGTATGGTTTTTATACAGACCATTGTGCTCACACGGGCTGATACATCATTGTCATACCAAGACATTGGAGCATAAGCCTCATTGCGACCCCTTCCCCTGCATCCCAAGCTGCAGCATCCAGACTCCACTCAATAACGACTCTCCAGTGAGAAGCAGAAAGCAACTTTCTGCTTCCAAACATGAAGAGACCCCAAGAGTTCTATGGCTGTACTCTTCCAATGAACCACCACTGAAGGGACCCATCGCCTCCAGACTGACTCCCAGAGAAAGCCTAGCAGAATAGAAATTCTCCTCCCCAAAGACATGCAAATGGGCAGTCTTTTTAATAAAGGTCCTCAGAACATTCTGGATAAGAGATAGGAAGCACAAAGCTGGCGACTTGAGTTCCACAGGATGCACGCAATAGTTATCTTTAGAAACTGGGGGTTATTTCTGTCACTTGCTTTTCTCATTTGTAAAGTTTTGTCTAAAACTTCAAAACGAAACGAAACACTAAATCCTGCAACAATGCTTAAGTATAAAGGACATAAATAGATTTGCCATATTGTGGTCCTTTCTTGCTAGTTATTCTACTAAACATGCTCACCCACATGACTGCTAAAAATTCAAGCTTCTACGACTATGATATCTGAAGGAAATGATGGAATAAATGAATAAATAATGAATAAATGAAATAAAATGTGTAAGTGCAGAGCTATTGTTCAGAGCCAAGTGCCAAGGGGAATTTGGAATGAGATGACTCTGAGTCTGCCGTCTGTCCGTTCCAATAAAGGGAGACAAGGCGGACTTCAGAGTTATGACGAGTGGGCTACAGGTCCGCTCCCTTCGTGACTATAGTTAAATCAGCACGCACAAGCCATTCAGTGCTCTAAAATCCAAATGACTCATCTATGAAACAGGGACAGCGAATTAGTCTAATTTTGTTTTTGAAAAACCAAGTAATCAATGTTTCTAAAAGCAGTTTTAATGGAATAGAAATTATTCTCCAATTTCAGAATGTCACGACTGCCTTGCTACAAACACAAGCTTCAAAGGGTGAAGGACGTTTCCATGTCACGTGGCCAGCTTCGTGTCCAGGGCCACCGGACCATGATGTTATACAAGTGCCTTGAAGGTGAATAACTTTCTCTTATTTAAGTAGAACTCCTCAAATACATTTGAAAGGCCTAATTATTTTAGTTCTTGTCACAACAGAAGCACAAACTCTCCCTAAGGTGTAGAGTATAAACAGCACAATGTTATCCACATGAAAAGGACAGAAAAGGGGGACAGGGTGATTTTTTTCCCCGTAGTTCAAGTGTTCAAGCATATTTAAGACATTTCTGTTTGGTCGTTTTCCACCCAGTCGTAGCCCTTTGAATTTGCCCTGATCACAATGTTCATCTCTTACTTTTGAATAGGGCTTTCTCCAGGACTTCGTATGTATCACTTCCAGGGGCTCGTGCATAGCAGGCACTCAATAAATATCCAGGTGATGAATCACACGAGTTAAGGACTTTGCAGTTTTTTGTCCTGTGGTCAAGACATTCAATCTCTCCGTAACTCATCTCCCTGCCTAGAAGTCTACCCTCCACGTTTCACCTCTCTTGAAACCAACCTGCTTTTCTGTCCCATGGGCCATCACTTACTGTGTAGAAAGCTCTGTCTGCGGTGAAAAATTTCCTCTTCTCTGAAGACTGGCTTATTGGAACAACATCCATGTAGGGACCTGAGTTCAGAAAGAGCATCAGTAGATGGAGACTCAGAGAAAATTCTGAGATGAATACCCAAGAGGCAGAAAGGAAGGTGATGTGGTAGAGAGAGGTTGGAAAGTGGAATAAAAATGGAGCACCATGGGGCTCAGGTCTAGTTTGCTTTCTGTTTTCACAGGAAGATGAGAGTATTTCCAAAGCATTTACGGCTTGTCCAATAATTTTCAATCACTGTCTGTAGGAATTGTCAAAGACCTAGAAACCATTATTCATCACACACTGTCACATTCCAGCCAAGCATTTCAGATCCCAGGACCATTCTTTTATTGATACAAACAATGGGGGAGCAATGATTGAGAATAATTTATAAAGAATTTGGAAAGTTGATTTAGTGGCCTAGAGCATTTTTTAAATAAATTATGCATTACATAGCCCCATGGGAAATATGAGGGTTTTTTTTTCCAATGTTGAAAAGAAAATGCTAAAAGAAGAAGAAAGAGCTTCTTGGAAATTATGTTCTTAGATTTAATCCATAGAGCAGATATAAAATTGTGGCTAACTTAAGTTTAAAGTAAAGAAAATTTCCCTGTGAAACCAGAGTTTCTTTGGGGAATTCAAATAGAAGGACTGACCTTGCTAAGATTCCACTGATATAGAAAAGAAAATCCTAGTAGTCGCTAAGCAGGGGATGTGAGTGGCATGTCCCAAGCAGTTAACACTGCCGGCTCCCTGCTGTGAAGTGAGCCCCCAGCTCACAGGGTCCCAAGCACTACAGTAGGTAGTTTCCACCAGAGGGAGACCCTACCTCTACCCTGGTTCAGTATACAGCTGAGGACCAGCAGGGTGGGCCACGTCAACACTGAGGCTTTGGGGACAGCTCTTCTTCTGGCCATTCTCTTGATCGTTGAATAGTGGAGGTGGAGAAGAGAAATTTGAGAAATTTTAAGGAAACTAGAAAATTTACCTTTTGATATCTGAAATAATAGTCTAACTGAGAAACCTTTCCCAACATTTATAACGTAAATCAAGGACTTGGTTACGGTATTTGCACTGTTAGCAAGGCAGGATGAAACAGTTTCTGGGGTGGCTCTCCAAACGAGCCCAAGATGAAAGAAGGTGCTACCAAGTCCCTTTTCAAACAAGTTACACAAATATTATTGTTTTTAATCCTTTCAAAATTGAGTCAGGCAGTTATCATAAGAAGCTCTTGGCAGATCAGAAATGGTTCGGGAAAGCTGTTATGATCTAATTAAAAGCTGGATCATATTCTAAGTGGTTTGAATATATGTACACCTTATTGCCTAGCCCCGTGTGCTTTTGTTTAACCAGTGCTGAAATCTAAAGTCCCAGCTTCAGCCTGGCCCTTCCTGCTCCAGGGCTGTGTGCTATCCACTACATTGCACGGCTCTCCCAGCTGCCACCACCAACCAAACTGCAGGTTGTACGAGTGGGATATTCATGGCTCATGGTTAGGGGAATGTACCTAAGGAAAAATATACTTAGCTATTTCTTAAATATCGTGGAAAGATAAAGCTGATTGACGCTACTTTTACTTAGTGAAAAAACAAAACCATTCAATCAAATATACACAGAAAAGGTTGGTGAAAGGGAGAAAAGCTACTTGCGTTGTACTTGTATAGTTTCTATAACTTTAACATTGTTTCCAATTTAATATCTTAAGAATAAACAGAAATGCAGAGGAGTGATTACAGGTGACAATATTGGAAATGAAGAAGGTTGAACTCAATTATTATTTCAGGATCTATTCACTTTTTCCACAGGTTTGTAACACAATTGAATTAATCCTCTTTCAAAGGCAAGTTTATGTCTTAAAATACCCGACAAGTGAGTGCAACCATTGTGCACCTGATTCATAAGTAAAGATTATCTGCAATGATTTCATTATTGCTAATCTGATGATTAATATGAAGATGATACTAATTACCAAAGCATCAATATTTTAATTAATATTTAAGAACTCCAGAAAATTTTCCTTGCACAAGCACAGCTCTTGTGTACAAGATATAACTCTATAAAGAAAACATAATTCCAAAGTTAATGAAAGCTCTGAAAAGCTCTCAATGAAGTCACCAAGCATGAGAAAGTCAGCCTCTTTGAGAGTTTAAGCCTGAAGCAAATTCACAGCTACTGGTCTACTTTAGGGTACAACACCCCAAACATAGATTGTTTTTGCATTCACATATCAGCTTTGTTCAAAAGACAAATTTATGTAAATCAAACATTTTAAGTCTTTTTTTAAAATCCCACATAAAGGTGGCAATAAATAGTACTTCATAGGTGAGCTATAAGAACCAAGTCAAAAAAATACATGCAAAGTGCATAGAACAAGGCCCAGAACATAATAAGACTTCAATAATTCATTATTTTTATTAAGACAAATTTCTTGCAATGAGATTTTTAGAAAGCAGAAATCACTGCTTAATTGTATCATATTTCATCTAAATTAATTCTGAATGGCTGCGTTTATCATATACTATTATACAAGACAATTCCATGGGAAAATTTGACAGAGTGTTTTAGCTAATAAACAAAACCAATACTTTGCAAAGTAAGTTTCAACTGGAAAACAAGAAAATAGCTCTATGAATAGAAGAGGTGGCTTTTATTTTCTCATCCCCCACTTTTTTTCAAAGCCGGACCAACTCTGTGTTATCAAATCTTACAAGACTCTCGAAATCACCCTGGGAACCTGATGATAGTGTATTTTTCAAAAGTAGGTAGAACTAAATGAGTCAGCACATTCCTAAACAATCTGATCATTTAGGGTACGCTACAACTCCCATCTGACCTGGTGCTTGTCAGAAACATCCCAAGGACACTCCTGTTCCTGTGGCCAGCCTCGGGATTGCAATTGTCTTAGGGCAAAGTCTCTGCATATGGAAATGCTCTAAGAAAAGGACAGAAGGAAACCTTGTCCTTTAACTTAAAAAATAGAGGTTTTAGTTGTTAGCATCCTACATTTCTCCAAGAAAAACTAAGTTATTAGGTGACCTGCTAAAATTTTAAGGAAAGAGATCAAGATTGGATGATGTGTAAAGTTTCCAAACATATAGTTTTGTTTTGTACGTTGCTAAGGCAACACAATTTTCTTAAACTTGTGTAGTGGTCTATTTTAATATGCAGACACCGTACTGCGGAGTTTCCTATGGATTTCTCTAGTGAGTTCCCTGCTTCGCCTGCCATGACTGCTCTTTGCTTCACAAAGACATCTCACTGGTGAGTCTTTTCAACATCTTTAAAGATAAAAATAAAATTTGCCACTCTTTCACTCTCCAGCATAAGTTTTGACACAATTAATCACAGAATCATCCGTCATTTTTCCCTTTTTCAAACTGATCACCTAATTTGTACTGAATCTAGATTTGCTTACTTTACTCGTAATCTTAATTGAATTTCTCCCTCTGTTTTATTGTCTCTCTACTCATCTACAGTCTGATAAACCACACCCATACAATAAAGAGCTCAAATATCATTATTCAATTTAAATTATTAGGATATTTCTCACTTCAGAGATTACACAAGAATCACTGGCATGTCTTACAGAGCCTTCAGTCATCTGAAATGAATAAGTGCTTCCATCTTCACTTCTTTCCTCCCAAGGCTCCCCGACTGCTTTCCAAATGGTCTTGGCTACTAAACATGCATCAATATGTAAGCAATTCTTTTTCTGTCTGGTGTCTCACTCTGCTTCCTTTGATTCTTGAACTCTGTCCATTCGCTGACTCATCCAAATATTTATTTAAATAGATTTCATCAAGCACCAGGTGTTGCTATATACTAATCAGGCACTGGAAATTTAAGGATACAACCCAAAGAACCTGGGTGTCAGGGGTGAAAAATGACATTTCATGGTAAAGCCCTTCACAAGGGCATGTCGGGGCTATGGTGGAGTGAGCCCAGGAGCACGGGTCATCCCTGCTGAGCACGCAGCAAGGCCTGGGCGGGGGAGTGGCTCTGGGGCGCAGCTCGCACATCGTAGCTAGGGATGCTTCACTTCTGAAGGTGCGGCCGGCACGGGACATGTGCACCAACACTCACTAAGTTGGATGGAAATATTTATTTCTCCCAGTGGACTTCAAGAGCCTCAAGACTAGACACTACATCTCAATAATTTTCCTTTCTCAGCATGTAGTAGATAGAGTCTGAGACACTTATGAGTCAATATCCTTCTGTTGCTGCTTAATAAATCTCTGAAATAATGAATCAGAAGTTTAGATGTGATCTCATGAGACCAGTATAAACTCGTGCCAATAATTTGCCTAGATCATTAGATAGCAAAACGCATAGCAATCAAAGTCAAATACTGATCTCATGAGAAGCCTGAGGCCAGGAGCAAAAATCCTACGGCCAAACGTCACAAAGAAAATGCTAGAGCCACAGTTTGTACTCTGGCGTCATAGTCATGTCTAGCAAGGTTTCATAAAAAGATGACATGTGTACACACAATAAAATATAAAAACAGATACATTGCATAAAACTGTGTGATGTAGTAAATTGGTTCATGCACAGATAAAAAGCTAAAGGTCAATGAATTCAGGCTGTGGCCATGACCTGCCACATTGTCACCATCTCTTGAGAGGAACTATGCATAATTCAGGGTATTTTAAAGACAGAAAAAGCTGACAAAAAAAAACCCTCGTTTTTATTCAACTCTGATTCTTAAACTATGGCCACTAGCAATCGGTAATATTTTCTTCTAGTAATGTAAGCTGTATAATTCATAGTGAAACTAACAAGCAGCCATGATACCACATGGACAAAAAAAATCTCATCCATAGAGAAAGAGAGCAACATACTAAACTACATTTTTATAACCAGTCTATATTAATAGAAATTTTCAACTGTATAGTATACTATTCTTTGATCTTGAATAGTATGTATATGTTATTTTAGAAAATTATTTTCACATCAAGCTACACAGTAAAAAGTTTATTGCAATGAATATAATGTCAAAATTGACATTTTAAATAGGAAACTAAATACTCTGCTTTTTAAGTGAATAACTGTTACTTTTCTTCTATATTGAGGGTTCATAAATAGTTCTGCTGTAAATGATATCTGGATTTTTTTGCAATAGGGTCTCTCTCTGTCATCCAGGCTGGCCTGGAATTCACAGAAATCCTCTGGACTCAGCCTCCAGAGTGCTGGGATTACAACTGTGCTCCAAAATACCCCGTCTGTGTCGTGTTGGGGGACTGAACCGGGGGCCTCGCACTTCCTAGGAAAACGCTCTCATCCCTGCGCTCTACCTCCCAGCCCGGATATCTGGACTGTTTTTCTAGGGAACCTGAAAGCAGATCAGAAACATAAAGTCTCTGCTGGTGCAGTCAAAAGATGTGAGGGAGACTGAGCCCCATTGGGCTGTCTGAGATGCAGGGTTGAGGGTGGTCAGGAAGAGAGATGCGTAGGCCCTGCTGAGGCATGGGAAGCACCACCCAGAGCCCAGGCAGGTGAGGTGCGAAATGGATAGAACGGAAATCGTGTCAACGGTATAACACAGCTGTAAACAGAAGAGTCACGATAGTGTTGAATTGAAAATAATTATTTAAAATGAAGATGCAAATATTAATCAAGTTGTTCCAAAAGGAAGGATAGCAGTATGCAGCTGCAAATGAGGCTAGGGATAATTTTTCCAAGAATTAATTCATTATTTGCAACAGCAGATCTCCGAAAGGCCAATTCATTTTTATGCTCAAGGAAAGTCTCTTTCAGATGTTCCCAGGCGTTGTCATGACAACCCACATCTGTGAGCTCTTACCTCATCAGCTCAGCCACTGACCATTCTACAAATACTATTTTGTTTGCCCAGGAAATCCACTGGGCGGGGGAAGAGGATTCCTTTCTGGAGGCCTGGCCATGTGTTTAGGTAACATTCATTTCTGTATTACACCTGTTAAACTTCGGTTCTCTCTGAACCATTCAGAAACTCCCTGGGGCTTTGAAGTGCTGATTTTTTTTTTAAAGAAAAGTTCTCAGAGAATAAAACAGTCTCCTGAGTTTAGTGATGATCAATACAGAATAGAACAGAAGTGACATATTTATGTCTAATAAGTCCCCGGGCTTTAAAAAGTCAACTGCAGCTCTTCTGTGAGCACATGCGCTAGTGATTGTGAACAGTCACCCTGTACTATAATCGCCCTGTACTTTCTGGGGTATTGCAGAGCGAGCGAAGTGTCTCGGAGTGTTGGGAAGGGAAAATGCCATAAGGACACACTGAAGCAGAATTTCAAGCAAGTCAGCAGAGCTGTGGGGTGGTGGGAAGCCAGCCAACTGAGCAGGCAGCAACCGACAGCAGAGCTCTTTCGAAGCAAATGCATCACGCAGATATGCCATGAAGAGGCAGAGGCTTAAAGATTGCCAGGTTCTACAAATAGCTGTTATTGCCACAAACAAAAATACCCCTCTCCCAGGCACATCCTTAGACAGAAGTGCAAATTATTTTGTTGGGGTTTCAGTCAAATTTAGACAGGAAGATGAAATTTGCAAAAAACAAACTATATATATATATATATATATACATATCTAGATAAAGACTATTAATTTATGTGTAAAAACTGTAGCTGGCATGATTATATAGCCTGGACTTAGGACAGGGGTATTTTTAAAGGTCTCACTGGTCCATCCACATTATTATGCTTTCTGTCCCACAGGTGAGTTTTTAGCATTGTTTACTTTCTTTATTATTTTCCAGATTCTACCACATATTTATAGTTATTCAAATGCCAATTAGTTCTCCTTGGCTTCTACAACAAGCTATCACAAGTACAGAGGTTTACAAATACTTCATCTTTGTGCTATTAAGCTTTCCATTGCTGTGACTAATACCTGAGAAATTCAACTTAGAGGAGAGATTTATTTTGGGTCATTGTTTCAGAGTTTCTATCCATAGTCAACTGGTTGCAATGTCGTGGGACTACCCAAGGTGAGGCAGAGCATCACGGTAGAAGAGTCTGAAGGACCAGAGCTGCTTCAGGAAATGTGAAGAGAGAGAGAGAGAGAGAGAGAGAGAGAGAGAGAGAGAGAGAGAGAGGAGAGAGAGGAGGCAAGAGACAGAGAGCAGGGAGCACCAGAGAGTCCAGGCACAAGACACAGTCTCTCAACGTCAGGCCTCCCCAACAGACTTCCTTTGACTCAGCCCTATTTCTGAATAGCCCTCTCAGCTACAAAATCAGCAGTGAAACATCATGTTATGATAACATCTTAATCTTAAAGTAGTCAGCTGATTAGCAGCATAAATTCCGTCCCCAACAACCTTACTTTCCCCTTGCCAGGTAGCATAATATATTCACAGGTTTCAGACTGAAAAATGTAGGCATTTTGTTGAGTCACTATTCTGTTTACCACAATTGGACCTCGGACCCACTAAATTCATACCCGTTGCACTTGCAAAGTTTTTTTTTTTTTCTTACAAAGCATCCTGAAGTTTCAACCCACAATATTAACTTGATCTTTATATGTTCAGAAGTTTCACATCTCAGTAAAACCATCACTTAAATCAGAGATAAGTGAGGTTCTGGGTAGATCACACTTCATGGCATAACTCCAACTCTGCCCTATCTCAAGACATTCAAATTCAAGAAACACACTCTATGCCCCCAAAATACAACGGTAGGCTAAACAAAGACTATGGCTTTAGAGATCTCTGCCCAAAAGGAAAAAAAAAAAAATGGAAAGGGAACAAAAAGAAATTCAACATTCTCAAGAAAGTCTGAAGGCCAACCGACAGGCTCAGCTTGGTTTCAAAGCCTGGGAATTACCTCCTTTCTCCTTAATTCTACTTTCTCGGCTCAGGGCCCCACACTCTAGACTTGAGATTGTGCTTTCAGAGTGAGACGGACTTTTTTCTTTCAAGAAAGCAAGCAAATATTTGCTCAAGAGTAGTTACAACAGCATGTTTTTTTCTTGTAGCTATTAGGGAGCTGACGAGTTTCTTTCATTTTATTCTATTTCTGTGTCTTTTAGTTCAAGATCACCACACTTTTGCTGATAGAACATTCTGGAGAAACATGTGTGCCTCTTGAGACGCTGTGAAATTCACTTCCTTAGCCATGGTTTGCTTTCACAAGTTTTTTTCTTAGATAATACTAGATCTATTTCAGAATTCTGCTGAGATGACTGAAGATATTTATGAGTCATATCCTTAATCATTTCAAAGAGCCTTCTGTGAGATTGGATACTCTGATCTTTTGAAATTTTTAAGGTATTAGAAAAAGACTGTCCAGCTTTTTTTTTTTCCCCTGTAGGACTCTCTTTTCCAATCCCATCCAAAGACCCCCTAGAGTTTAATTGACAGTGAAGTCATTAACACTAAATATTTAAGTTAAATGCTTAGATGTTCTGCCTTCCATAGAAGCCCAGGCTGTAAATCTAATGTTTTTGAATCAACTTAAGAGAATTCAACTTAAGAGGAATTTCTTATTGTTAATGCATGTTTATTATTTCTTGCTGAGCCTTCCTCATGAAGGCCTTTCATTTCCACATTTCTGCGATAGCCAGTCCTGACGGCGTAGGTATACAACATGCAGGTAGATACGCTCTCTCAACCGTGCACTTCTCCCCTTTGCTGAGCTCTTTCTAGCACACTCGGATTTCTTCCAAGTCAACTTAAAGCAAAACAAACTGCCCCTAGCGTGCTTCTCAGAGTCCTTCTATCTTCCTCCACTGCCCTACCTCAAATCCAGTTCTACATTTACAAAATCTTTTTGATGAAAATCCCACTTCCAGAGGATAATAATCAGTATTTGTCTCTCACAAGCGCTATAATAACAAATGACGATAAACTCAGTAGTGCTAAGCAACACAGTTATATTACCTTGTGCTTCTGAGTTTCAGAAATTCAAAATGTGTTTTGCTGAGTATAACTCAAAGTGTTCGCTATGGTCATTTTTGGAAGTTCAAGGGAAGAATTTCTTACTTGACCTTTAGCAGTGCCTAGAAACTTCCAGCAGCCTTTGGACTGTTGTCTCTTCATCCACCTCTAATGCTAGATGGAGTTTTTCTTCCTCTGCAGGATCCTGACTCTTTTCTTAGATCCACTTTTAAGAAGCTCTGGGATTGTGCTGGGCTTTCCCGTACATAATCCAGAAAAACATCCCCCTACTACACTGAGCTGATAAAGTCCCTAACGAGTTTGTCATTGTAATTTCTAGCTGCTTTGAAACCTGGTATATCCAAAAATTCCAGGCATGACACACGGACACAAGAAGAAGATGTTATATGTCTACAATACATAATTTTGAAGAAGCAATGAACACACCACACAGAAGCTAGTCTTGCAGTACTATCTTCCTATAGCATTAGCATATTAGCTCAACACATATTTGTTGAATAAGTATAAGTGATCAATGCATCTAGTGGAAAACTTCTAGTTAAACGCAAGTTACTCTATGTAATAGTTTGAAGGACAGTAACATGAGTTATATTTAAGCACTTACAATGACACACAAACTTGAACTGATAATTCTTTGACTTATTTTAGGTACAACTTAATTTTTTTAAAAAGCTTCAATTTATATTCAAATTATTAGCAAATAAAAGAATAAAAGGACTTCACAATATTTTCATAGGCAAAATATATGTAACATTCATAATTTGGAAACACATTTCCTGAATATGCAATGATACATTAAAATTTAGTCAGAAGTTTCTGGGAGAAAAAATATATCAAGCAACTACATAACTAGAAACATGAGAATTCAAAATGCAAAAAAGTATATGTATTATTTCAGTGTTTCTTGAGTTTTCCTGTTGCTCTGTAATAAACTTACTGGCCCTCAGGGCAACTGAAGGGAGTGGTGGATGCTGGTCAATTGATGGCGAGGTCGAATGCAGAACTGGTGCTGGGGGCTGGATGCACAGGTGGTCTTGTGATCGGTCAAGGCATGGCCTCCATTAGCCCCTAAGACATCTTTTGTAAATTAGAAAGTAGTGTCATCTCTGCGTGTAACCCTAATCCAAGGTATCTAAATGGAAATATCCATTTTCTTCATCAGATTCAGGTCCTTAAGGTTCACAGCTGTATACGATAGCAGCACGGAGAGAGGTGATGTGGGGCATGGCTGGCTGGAAGTACAGGCGAAGAGGTGTGTGTGGTAAGCAGCCACAGGAGTGCAGACAGGTTTAAGGAAAGAAACCCTAGCTAGCACTCTCGGGGCTTAACACGTGATTCAGTCTCAACTAACGATAGCACTGTACAAACACACAAAAAATCACATCAGCTAACAGATATTAGAAGAGAATAGGAAATGAGCCACAGCCTTTCGGCTTGGATGCACTGAGAAGGCAGAGCTTTGTAAGAGAGATGAGGATGGAAGCAAGAAACAAGCCAGAATTTCCAATTCTTAAGCCAGTTAGTGATGAAATGCAGGTGATACAGTATTATCACTTAATTAAATTTCTTAATTTAACTGTACTAAAAGTACTCACAATATGTGATGTAATTAAAGTCATAATCTCAACCCTTTGTAGAAAGTACATCAGCAGCATTACATAACTGATAAGCAAGCAGCAATTTAACATCCGCACAGAGTTCATTCACCCAGGCAATGCGCTGTCATAGACCTCTGGCATTTTGGTCTGTGAAATGAAGAGTTTGAATAAAATTAACTCTGGGGTCTCCTTCCAATCTATAGAAAATACGTATCTGTAACTGAAGCACACTTGGGACCCATGTGTCCAATCCTAGGTGTGCCACCTAAACACTCCCGTGTCCACTCCAGGAAACAAGAAGCGGAAGGTATTATTACTACACAGGAAACTTCTCAACCACCTTCCTTTTCCTTTGCTATTGCTTTCAACAGCTGCACAGAGGGGAGCTAATCCTGGACACTGCATCTCCCACTCTCAGCTTTTCTCCTGAACGCCTACCTACAGTCAACAGCATTCCTGTCTCTGTTTCTCATCCCTCAGCTTAACTCTTCTGCTGTATGGATGGGATCTGCCAAGTCTCAGACGGGCGAATGAAACTGACAGAGGAGACGTCACCCACACGTGGACAACCTTGCTAGCTATGACACGTTTATAATTTTGTTACTGCATTTGCATTTTAAAATTTTCATTTCCTAAAATAGGTGCTTCAAGGGGAAAGATGAATTTATTTCCTTATTTTTTGAGACAGGGTCTTGCTCTGTAGTCCAGGCTGGTCCTGAACTCACTATTTAGATCAGGCAGGCCTGGATCTCATGCCAATCCTCCTGCCTCAGCCTCCAGGGAAAGTACTGGGATTACAGGGGTGCCCCAGCACATCGGTTTATGTGAAGCAGGGGAATAGAACCCAAGGCCATAGTGCTTGCTAACAGGGGTTCTAACAGCCGTGCTATTCCTCCAGCCCATGATTTTATTTTTATTTTTTTACATTTTCTAGTTGACAGCTCTAGCTGAGGCTGAAATGAGAATATTTTGTGGTTAGCACTATAAATATAATAGTTAATAAGATAATGCACTCTGCATTTATTTATTCACTCTTGTTTCTACATAAAAAACAAAGCGAAGTCTTTTTAACTTTAGTCTTTAAGAGCTTCGATTCTTTCATCTTTTAGTGCAAAATTCCAGGTAAGCTTCAGGCTTTAATAGACAATTTAAAAAATAAAAGAATAGATATCACACTTTTGAGTACCTAGTTAAAAAAGGGTAGACACTTTCAAATTGGTTGAATATATATGTGCACTCATACTTCTAGCACAGATAGAAAATATTCACTGAATAATTAAAATAACATTAAATCCATGACAATATTTTACCTACATAATATATTTCATCTACTATGCATGGAAATGTTTTAAACCGCTCTGCTGAAACCCTTGCACTGCAGTATACTTTTTCCATTGCCTTTGAAGTCAGCAGCCAGCAGGGCAAGAGGAGGCTGGAATTGGGCAGATCGTCCTTAGAAGACTTTGAGTTCCCCAGATGAAAGGTGTTATTTAAGTAAAAAGTATCAAAATAATTCCAATATATTTAACAACTCTACGCCCTTCAATGCCAATGCTTTGCTCAGCCTCACCTATGTGTCCCTTTGAAGCATACTCCTTAAGTTAAATTTCTCCAGTAGGATGTGTGTAACTTCATTTTTAAAAAAAGAAAAAATATACACACAATGTGGAATATTCAACTAATGGTCCATTCTAGGTCTGCAATTAGCAAAAAAATCTCTTCAATACAAAGTAAAAGACTAACAAAAGATTTCTGTTATTAAAGAGGTGAGAAAGGTTACTTTCCTATGACTAACATTTCATGTACGCTTCCTCAATACTACTAAAGACTTCCTGGGCCATACCACTCAGCTGAGAGCTATCGCAACTGTTGTCAGCCTTTTGATTATACCTTACAGTGGCAAAGACAGTTGAGAGAATGTAGTTTTTGTAGGAAAGTATTATTTACTCAAAAGGATAAGGATAAATTCAAATACATATACATGGAATATGCAGAAACAGCATTTTCTCTTCTAAATATCACCCGAAATCATCAACTACAGTATATTCTATTCATAAAATTTTAATCTTAATTTACTTATACATATAATACAATAGTACAAATCATTCAGCATTATTGAGAAACTTGAGTCACTTTTTACCGCATCCCTCCCTGGGTTCTCAGTATCTTCCCCATCCCTCTCTCCCCTCCTGCTGCTCCCTGCCTGGGATAGCTATTGTTAGGAGCTCAGTAAACATCACTCCAGAATCCTTCAAATCTATCTTTGTAAAATATTTTCTAATTATGTCTTTTTCCATAACAGGTTTGGTTTAAATACCATTAAGAAAATATTTCATTAAGACAAAAGAATATAGGTGGGTTGCAACGAGCAATTTATTGTTTCCTTCATGTTTTCTGTTTGCAGGTTGTCAGATTTCCTATCTTGTAAATTTTAACAACTTCAATGATTTTGCGTTCACCTCTCTTCTTTGAATTGGGAGAGTTTAGCACGGAGAAGCACTCAGAAGGGAAGGAGAGACATTTTCCCTACCTTTGCCATCCGTGAACTCCCACCATGGCCCTGAGTCACACAGTCCTTCCTCTTTCTGCGGTTCTAGGGACTGAACCTAGGGCCTCTGCGCTGAGGCATACCTCCTGTGTCCTTTCTTTTTTCTTTTTTCCTGTCTTTTCTTCTCTTTGCTGCTTGCCACAAGTTCTCACTAAGTTGCTAAGTTACCCAATGTGAGTCTCAACTTGTAATCTTACTGCCCCAGACTTCCAGAATCCTGGGATATGCCAACGTGATTGGCTCTTGTTTAAGCTTCATCTATGGCAATCCCAGGATTTATACGAGTTGATTTCTTCCTCATTATCACAACCCTTCTTATGCATTTGAGATCATCAGTGAACTAAAAACGAAAGAATCACTGAGATGTACTAAGAGAAACAGAAACACCTCGGTTAAGGCTGTCCCAGTGGTGTCTCCTTCCTGCCCCCCATGCTGATGCACGACCTTGAGTTAACTAGTTTCCAACCATCGCTAGGAATTCAGAACCACAGACAGCCAGAAGAGCATGAGGCCAGGAATTCAGGAAAAAATAAAGTCAAACGCCTTGATATTACTAAACAGAAATAAACTCCTAGAGTTAGCAAAAAGAAATAGTGTGTCAGTGAGGCAAAAGGAAAGCAGGAGACTAAAGATCAAACAAGAACGAAGCCTAAGGAGTTAATAAGTTCAAAATAGCAGTGAAAAAAATCAGCCATATTGGGCTGGAGGAATGGCTCAGCGGTTAAAGCGCTTGCGTAGCAAGTGCTAAGTCAAGTGCTAAGTACCCGAGTTCGATCCCCCAGCACCACATAAGCTGGGCGTGGTGGCGCACACCTGTAATCCCAGCACTCGGGAGGCTGAGGCAGGAGGATTGCCCTGAGTCCAAGGCCAGCCTGGGCTCCATAGTGAGCTCTGGACCAGCCTGGACTACAGAGTGAGATCCTGTCAAAAAAAAAAAAAATCAGCCATATTATGGAGAGGAATCATCAAGTAACTTAGCTCAATACCATCAAGCACACATATTTTAGGACTCAGGGGCAAAATCTGGATCACACGGTCATGATGCAGCACTCTAATCATAAATGTGGGTACTCAAGCAGGTCTGAATGCCTGAAAAACTGAGCAGCGTGATTCTAAAATTTTCGCTGAAAAATGTATCTGGGCACATATATATGTATAAATTTATCTAAGTAGATACATGCTGTATATGTGCATCAATATGCATATAAACATGTAAGGAAATATGGCTGTCCATCTTGGTAACGTGGCAAGGAAGGTCATTCCTAAGGGACAGATATACTTTCACTGTGCTGGTATCAGTTTCTGAGACTGCAAGTTTAAAGTCCAGATTTCAGATTGTGATAAATTCGTAAACGACCATTATGGCCACCTGGTGTGCCTGCTGCTATTTCTGCCTTGACATATTTTATGACTCTCATCAGAAATAACTATAACCCCTACCTGGACTACTGAGCCCGTTTATAGTTATCTAACAACAGCAAAAAAAAAAAGACATAAGTATTAGTTTTTCACACTCAGCCCAAAAATATTATAAAAAGAAGGGTTATAATTTGAAAACATATCTAGGACACTTTTTGTACACCCCACAAATTTGTACTACACCTCCTTTGCTTTAAATAATGTGTAATTAAGCCCGGTTTTGTGGTGGATGCTTATACCCCAGGAATCTGGGAGGCTGCAGTAGCAAGACTGCATATGAACTCAGCTTAGGAAATGCAGCAAAACCCTGACTCCAAGTAACTTTCTTAAAAGGGAGTAAAGAAGCTAGTAATGTGGGTAAGTGCAAGGACCCTGGGTATAATCCCTAGTGGCAAGAATAAATACATGAATTAATAATTCGTAAGCCAATTAATTTTAAAATGCAATTGGGACTTTATAAGCATTAAAGAAATTCATAAATGTGTATAAGTTGGCTGGTCCTTTAAAAATAACTTTGCAAGCTAGTCAATATTGCCTTTCTTTTGTAGCTAAAAATATTGAAGGATAGAATATTGTGTATTATGCCCAATGTACACAGCATGAAAAAAAAAAAAAAAGCGAAAACAAGCACAGAAGCCAGATCTGACCCCAAAGCCAGCACACGTGCTGCTCCCAGCTGTCTCCAAGTCCAGGCCTCTGAACCACTGGACAGAAATCTACTTCAATATAGGTCCCCTTGGCTATTTGGAGATTCCAGCAATGTATTTACTTGGATCATTAAATTGACTTTAGGAAATCTCCCCCCACCCTCAACTTCTCAAGGTCACCATGGGAATCATATTAGTAAATAAACATTAATCCAAAGTGACAGTGACATTCTGCTGGCCTCAGATTCCAGAATGCTCTCTACATTCTCACTAAGCCTTAGCCACTTCCATTTCCTTGCCTAGTGGCTGCCTCAGCACTGTCTCTTACTGGATGGAGTCGGGGACCAAGGCCTTGGGTCTCACAGCCATCTTGAGTCATCGCCAAAGATTTTCAGGTCTTTCTTATGGTCCTACTGCCCCTCAGAGGCCAAGTTCTCCTGTGGACTTTTCTCAAAGTCATGTGAGGGAAAACAAAAGCCTCGGTCCATCCTTAGCCTTTTGTGCCCCCCCCCCATTTTATTAATATGTTTATATGCAATATGTAATGTTTTCATAGATCTTGAGTATTTTGTGCACATATATATATACTGTGTCAGAATTGCAATCCCTTCCCCTCCCCTCCTACCCCTCTCTCACCTAGTCCCTCCCCCTTAACTCCCACTATAACCCCATTTGGTTCTATAAAATTATGGTATTCTGGGTTTTTCATACTAGAGAAGCTCTTTGAAATTGAACCTCTGTGTCTCTCTTATTTCACTAAGCATGATGGTCTCAAGTTGTGTCCACCTACCTAATAAAAGCCTCAAACCTATCTGTCTTTACAGAAGAGTAGTCCTCCTTTGTGTACATAAACCGCAATTCATGTATTCATTGGTCTGTTGATGGATAATTAGGTGTCGTCCACATTTTAGCCAGTAAATACATAAGAAGATGTACAACATCTTTAGTCATTAAAGAAATACAAATCAAAACATCACTCAGGTACCATCCAACCCCAGAGAGGATGGCATACGTGAAAAACTCAAACAGCATCAACAATGGAGAGGTTGGAGAGGGTGAAAGGGGCGCTCTCACACTGCTGATGAGATTGTAAACTGGTGCAACAACTATGGTGGCCAGTATGGAAATTCCTCAAACAGCTTAAAATAAATATCCCCTTGGATCCAAAGATACCTCTTCTGGAATCTTCCCCAAAGTGTAAAAAACATTATCTAGCAGAGATACATCTGTATCC
Organism: Ctenodactylus gundi; assembly: GCA_004027205.1. Classification (NCBI taxonomy): domain Eukaryota; kingdom Metazoa; phylum Chordata; class Mammalia; order Rodentia; family Ctenodactylidae; genus Ctenodactylus; species Ctenodactylus gundi. The sequence goes on from PVKB01002542.1 coordinate 115,450, forward strand.
AGGCTCATAGCAGCACAACTAACAACAGCCTTTTCTAAACCTGGTGATCATTTTCTTAGAGGTTATTCCTGGAATCATATTGTCCCGGGCACACTACCTTCAAGAAAATTAAGGGCAAAGAATGATGCTCCCAAGCCAAAAAAAAAAAAAAAAAAAAAGTCATTGAAGACCCAGAATAACAACAAGCGCCATGGCGCCATGACTCAACTGGTATTATATTGTTGTGGATAGCTTCACTTGTGTTGACTAAGGATGCTTGTGACTCTTATGTGCCCAATGAAACCACAGTATTAAATGTTAGATATCATGTTCATGGTCACAAAATCCAGAACAGAAATAGCACTTATCAAGCCTACATTTGCCATCTGTGAACTCCCATGAGCCATGGGTTACTGTCCTTAGATCCAGAGTATATCAAAAATAAGAGTTAAAAAATATACATTGCCATTTACAAATCTAGCATTAAAAATTTGACAGAAAAAGTAATATGAATGCCCACACCTTTTGAAAGACATCAATTTGTCTGATGTGAATATTTATAATTTTTGTAAGTGATCCAACATTCGGCAAGCATTTAATTAAAACCAAAATCCCATAGTGATACTTTGAAACCTTTCTAACTCAAAAAGCTAAGTCATATGATACAGTTAATATCTGATTCATTTAACACATATTGTGATATCATAATAAAAATCACCATGAATCTTATATCATCTTTAAAACTGTAATTTTTTTTTGCAACAATTGCTGTCTCATGGTTGCCTCTATAACATGAAATGGTCACTCTAATTTCATAGCTATTATAACATTTCTTATTTCCTACTATACCCTAAGTGAAACCATATACACACACTGAAAATTCAAAATCTTTCAGAAATTTAAAATCATTTTTAAAAATCTTTTCAAAATGACTTTACTTCACCAAATGTTCACGAGCATGTGTTGCTCTTACACTTGAAAAATGTGATAACTTACTTCCATTGTAATGAGTGAAAACTTGGTTTTTCTTATAGCCCCCTGGAGGTTGAAGCCAGGGCCTTCACACTGAGCTACTTGCCAACTCTTCATTAGTAATATTATAATTCTTTTGGCATATACTCTGTCACAGTACTCTCATATACTCAGTACTCTAGTTGCCTAGTCTGGGCTCAAATTTGGCGCTCATCTTGCCTAAACCTTCAGAATTCTATTATTATAGGAGTGTGCCATCATGTCCTGCTGAATACTAATTTTTAATAAAGCGAGCCAGACAACATCACAGATCCCTTTCAATGCTAGCAGGTTAAAAGGAAAGTTGACACAGACTACATAATTTTCTAATTGCACTTATGTCTGACAGACATTGCAAATGAGTATTTGCCACAGGTCTCCATTTCCCTTCATCAAAGCTCTATGAATTTGCATTTCTAAGGAGATTAGACTGCTTTATAGTAGGATCTATTTGCTTTAAAAATAAATTTCAGAACAAATGAACTTTTTATTCAAGCTCTCCAAAATTCATTTTAGTGAAAACTTTGTACAATACTATGATATTTGCCTTTTCAAGTTAATTGTGATCGTATGTGTAATTAATTTCTTTAATGTGGTTTGTCTCTCAAATTACATAGTTAAGCATAATAGAAGTCCATTTAATTAATTGCGCTACTGACAACCATTTAGAATTCTGAACTGTGCTTTACCTGCACTGCCAGCTAAGTTTTAAAGAAAAATTATTTTCCTTTTGGAATTTATGAAGTAAAAAGAGAAACCAAACCAAACTGTAGATTCAATTTATTTAAGCAGAACTGGAATTTTTTAAAAAGATAATGCCTTATTAAAGACTTTGTATTATGAAGATAGGAATCGAAGGAAATAAAAAGACAGAGGAAAAAATTAAACATGCTTCTACTCACCAGGTGTGAAGTTGTATCGAGCTGAAAATCCCATAGTTTCCAGCTCTCCATCAGCAAAAAATTTAATCCACAGAAATCTTCCACTGGATTTAATTACTGGTGGATTCTGTTGTCCACAGAAACGTCCAATTATTGGTGAAAAGCCAAAAGGTCCATCTCGAACTTCAATGTGATCAAATTTGCACTCCCAAGAGGGTTCAATAGAGTATTTTTCATCAAAGTAAAGTTCAATGCACTGTCTTGGGGCAGCTGTTAAGAAAGAGACAAAAAAAGAAAGATGGTGTGGAAGGCTCCATCTTAAATCTTTACGCAAGTTTTTCTGATTCTCTTTATACTGTTATCTGTGAACTTTTTCTTTTTCAAACTCTGTGGATGTCATGCATGGAAATGCAAAAAATAGATGTGGTATTTAATATGTGAAAGCACACTTCTCTAAAATGCATTGGGGGGTGAGAATCCATTAAACTGACAAAACTATACAAAATTTTATTCTAGTATATTAATTAATGCACACAAAATACATCAGAATTTTTTTTAAGCCTACCAACATGGACTTAAAAGGTAGAAGAGCACTGTCCTCTTCTCTTGCCTTCTGGAGTATTTAAGTTTAAGTTTGGAAATCACTTGAGAAATGTTTGACATAGGGTTGTATAAATATTCAAGTAGGTCCAGCCAGGTGTCTTAATTAGATCCAAGTATATACATAAAGATGCTAAGGATATTCTTCTCTAGACCCAAAAATCTAATCCCAGCATTCCCGGTTTAAACAGCATCAGCTCTCTATAAGTTGCTGGCCAATGGTTAATACATTGACAACTCAGAGCCTTTTGGGCATCCCGCACAGTCTTTTTGTCTCAAGGAGCAAGTTCGGGCCAAACATACCACATTTTCTAAGATTTCTAGTGTAAGAATATGTTTTTCTTACTTTCTCCTGTATTATATACCAACAATCTAACTCCTCTTTCTGAAGATATTATTTATTTTACTCTATTATTTTTTTGAGGCAGAATTTCACTCTGTAGTCCAGGCTAGTCCTGAACTCACTATGAAGGTCAGGCTGGCCTTGAACTCACAGCAATCATCCTGCCTCAGCCTCCAGAGTGCTGGGATTATAGGTGTGCACCACCGCCACTGTACCCAGCTTTATGTAGTCTTGGAGAATTGAACTCAGGGCCTTGAGCTTGCTAGGTAAGTACTCTCTAATCGCTGAGCTATTTCTCCAACCCCCAGAAGATCTTGTTTAAAGGAACCACCTCTCTCAACACACGCTCATGAAAAGAAAAAAGAAAAACACCTTATGTATTTTCTCTTTACTCATCATAGTATTACAGCATATGCCTTTGAAAATTCCCCATGAAAAATCTTTTTTGACTGAATTATGAAAATTACAATTGAGCTTTTTTTTCTTTTACATTTTCATACTTCTCTAAAAAAGTTACTGGAGAGTCTTAAGGGGCTAGCAAACGTATAAACTACCATATGACTGTGTACAATATTCTTTAATTCTTCCTTTGTCATGTCCAAAACAATCCAAAATTATATTATATCCAGCCAGAACACTCCAGAAGGAATATGATTTCAAGATAACTTACGTTGGAATGTCAGTGTGTATTTATCCAAGTTAGTTACCACCTGTTGCCTTGAGACCTGCCTCCCTGGCCCTCTTCAGGAACTAAACTCCAAACACTTGAAAAGTAAGACTTGGCCCATCAGAGCTGCAGCCTGCATGGTCAGGGGTATTAGTGATGCCTGCTGTCTATACTCCGTGGTCCTTAATGTCTACTGAGTCTCCACCAATGACAAAAAAATTAAGCCCTCGCAGGCATGCATGTCAGTAACGTATATAGAATAATGTATATGAGATAATGTATATGAGATACACAAAAAGTAAAAATGTATAAAGTATGAACCTACTGCTTCTCAACAATAAAATTAAAAATCAATCAGCAAAATGGTCAATTCAAGTTAGAAGACTGTACTACGAATTATTTTAATCTCAATATGTCTGGCTCAGGTTTGAGAAAGTTTCCATTAAATATTTGAAATGTAGAAATTTCAAAATATCCACAAAAATCACCTGGAAAATCAAGTATTAATCTAAAGGTAAAGAAGGAAATGCTTAAGCAACTGACCACATTTACGTATTTAGCACTAAACATGCCATACAATATGTTTTCTAGTTTCCCTTCTTTGACAAGCCATATGCTAAAAGTCTTCTGAGGAAATAAGCTATTTTAGAATGTGGGGTCATTTTTGAGATAAAGAACATATGGCCAGGGAAACAAAATGAGGATGCCCTGTGCTGATTTACTTAGACCTCTCTCGTGTGTGGACATATGCTCCTCTTTCTCTCCAACTATGAAGTCCATGCCATCGAACACAAATTCACTTTTTATTTCAGTTTCATTATCTCTTAAGTTCTGTCCCCCATGGATAAACAAACCACTCAGTGTACCTGTCAGCAACGTGTTATCATTATGACTTTTGATGGACCACAATATGCGTGGACAATTCCTTTTCCTTTGGTCCAGCATTTTAAAGTATATCATATACAAAAAGTGCAGTAGCTGAATTTCAAGACAGTGAAACAATTTAAAATAAACAACTATACCACATAGTTCTTGTAGATTATAAAAAGTGATTATGGCATAATTACTTAAACGTGTCTAGAGTCAACCCCTTAAATGTTTATTTTTCATCTTCAAATTGATCAATTTCCAGATGTTTATTATGTTAACATTTTCCCTAAGCTGGTGAGGATCAAAGGCCAAGAGCCCTTTAGGAGAAGTCCCAACGCCTTTGTGAATGCCTGGACACGCTATCCACCAAGGGCACTTTCACCTGAATAGTGCAAAATACAGTTTATTTCTTCCAATTCCAAGGAGTTTTAAGATTACCAGAAATCCAAAAATGGACCCTCCTTTCCTGAGTGAGGTTTCACTTGTGTGCTTTATCATGGTCTTTTTGGCTTCATGATATTTAGCCAACTATTCTCTTTGTATTTTATTTTACTTTATTTTATTTTTTGTTTTTCTTATGAGACCGGATCTTGCTCTGCAGTTCAGGCTGTCTTCTTTTATTTTATGTTTACCTTTTCTTTTACATTTCAGACCTACAGGATGTACAATCTGATTCCTTTTTTTAAAAAAAAAAAAGGAAAGCAAACAACAACAACAACAAAAGAAAAACCTGTCCTGTCTGGCCCAGTCTCACTGCCCACAATGTCCCCCACTGCCTTTACTCCTCTGTCCGCTGGAAAGTTCATCTTAACGTTTCTAACAGGCTCTTGATCATCTCCTGGGGTAGGAAACACTCTTGTTTTGCTTATTTTTCTTTGTTGTAACAAAGGAAGTTCTGGTTGATCCCTGTCTCCTGCAACTTCGACTATGCTCCTCCTGTGCATCCCGCGCCTGCTTCTCCTGTGAAGCATCAGGCTCCTCCTCCTAGGTCCAATACATTCTCCCAGCTGAGTCCACCTTCTACACGTTACTTTTCTAGTAATTTATCCAATGTTTTCTTTCTTCTCCTCTCAGACAGACACACTGGGTGTCACTTGCATCTCAATGAGCTGCACTTAAAATACTGAGACTCAAGGTAAGACTGATCCTGGGCCTGAGGCATGGCTTGGAGACTGAATACTCACTTAGCATGAGTGAGGACCTAAATTCTATCTCCAGTGCCTCAAAAAGAATAGACCAATTGCTTCAGGATTCTTAAAGACAGGCCCAGGCATTTGTACTTTTATATGAATTGAAATATAACGTCCCAATATTTTAGATAATTTCACTTACAAAAATATAACCGTATTTACAGTAAGCTCAATGATAATAACAGTCTCTATGCTGGTATCCTAAAAATGTACATGATTAGTGAATATCTTCACTGAGCTTCATGGAATATTTCCATAAATGTCAAAATTGAGCACATTTTTTGCCATAAATCCTTGTTTTTAAAACTGTATTTCCTATCCAGCATGGCAATTCAATTAAACAAGTCACCTAGCAAAAAAAAAGAAGAAGAAGAAGAAGCAACAAAAAAAGAATAGTTCTGAGATTCTGTTCTGTCTCCCCCAGCTCTCATGACTCTGTCTCCTAAATAAAACACCTTTCTTTGATTCACTCCATCACCAACATCACTTCTTTAGTCCAGGTTTTTATTAAGGTTTAAATGTCCCTCCCCAACAGCTTCTAAGTTTATGTTCTTTTCTTTCTGTCACTTTCTCATCAAAATCCTGATTTATTCTGTCTCCCCTTAAATAATTTCAAAGGGAACGATTTCCTATAACTTGAATGTCCGAACTTCCATCGGTGGACAGAGGTAAGGCTAGGTTCTTCTTGTCTGAGATCAATTCCCTCCTTCCCCTTCTCACTCCTGTCTCCACCTCTGCAGAAGGCCAAGCTGTCTCCAACATTCCCTACTGCTGGACCTTTGCACATACTCTTCTACAGTGAAAGCAATTCCTTTCTGTAGGTTCCTTTAAAATGAAGGTTACCATTGTCTCGTCATACCTCTCCCTCTCTTCAGTCTTCCTGCCCTAACCAACCTGATAGCCTACCAAGCTGCCTTCAGGTTGCTGACGGAAGGGTTCCTGGTCCCCAGGCCACACAGGAAGTGCTGTGAGGTGCCTATCATGTCTGCTTTGTTCAAAGCTCCCAAAATTGAACCAAGAAGAACAGTTAGTAAATATTAGTTAAATAAAAGTATGTGTTTAAAAAGGCTACAGAGCCAGGCTTGGTGATACACACTTGAACCCCAGCATTCTGGAAGACTGGGGGACTGGGGTATGAAGTTCAATCCAGTTTGGGAATCTTAGTGACTTAGAAACAACCTACCTCAAAACTCTAAAAAGAGGAAAAAAAAAAAAAAAACAGGGCCAAGATGCAGCTCAGTGTGAAGGCCTTGGGTTCAAGTCCTAGTACCACAGATACACATATACATCAAGTATGAAAGCAAAATTAATTGTCAAAGGAGGTTCTAGTGATTTCTTCACTTTAATTTTTTTCTTGACATAATTAAAAATGAAAAAAGAATTTATACATAATATCAACATCAGAGATTAGCAATGATTTTAATTTTAATTTATTATAAGAGTGAGCACGAAAAGATAGCCTCTGAATCAGTCTTTGAAACAAAATAACCTTTTAATTATTATGCCATGTAAATTTACACAAGACACTTATTTTCTGCATGCCTCTGTTCTCCAATCAGTAAAATGGTAACAACAAAATATCTATTTCCCATGATCAAAAGTTTTAATACATGTTAAGTTTTTATAGTTAATTACATAGGTTGTTTGTAATATATATAATTAGCAGACGTGTGATGTTACTTTAATTATAAAAAATGTAGGCTCAGAATTTTCATATTTAAGTTTCCACCAATCAAAATTGTCAGACCTCCACTTTGTTTTTTTTTCTTTCTCTAGCATCAAAGTTCATAAAATTTTCTTATTGTAGCTTGATGCATTTTTGCTACAAGTTTTACTTCAATTATGGCAAGCAATAAGGGAAGAGGACCCATTCTTGTTTCAAAAATTACCAACAAGAGGAAGAATGATTACGAAATAAAAAATTAAACAACAAACCTGTTAAGTAGAGTTTTTTCAAACGAATAGGTTCCTGGCTAAGAAGTGGATTCTGAGCACACAAATCTTTTTCATTAAGGTAGCTTTGTGTGCCTAGGTCTGAGTATGGGAGGTTGTAAATTTTTGGGTTACTGAGGACTATCTCTTAAGATCGAAAGCTTCCATCACCACTGAATGCCCATATATGTTTAAAAAGCTATATTTAACAAAAAGGTGTCTCAACGCTTGAAGAGATGGGAAATGTTTTAAGAGAAATGAGTCCTTATTTTCAGCATTATTTACATTTCAATTTGAAAAAAAATATGAAAAACGGTACCACAAGGTACAATTCTGACTTTTACTTTAAAATATAATATTGCCACTTGTTATTCCAAAAAAAGATAACTGCCATTCAGACTGTTTAGAAACTGTGATTATAAATTCATCTTTGACATAGTTTTTCATGTCTTATAGCTCTGAAGAGGAGTAAGTGCACGGGTTAATCACTGCAAACTCAGCAGGAATACTGTTTCTGAAGCTGGCCTGCTCCAGAGAATGGCATGCCAAGAGTCGTTCTATTACCTTTACACTCTTGATCCACCACAGCAGCTCCAAAATGAGCTCTTAAGTTGTGGACTTGTTTTTATTTCCCAGAATTTGCTTGCTCATAAGCCATAACTAATACTTTCAGTAATTAGCCCATTTCCAGACTTTCCCCTTGCTTGCTTCTCCCAAAGAAATTCATGCCCACTATCTCCAGAACCAATTTTTATAATGTCTACAGGCAGTTTGTCCAGCCAGAGCCTGCAAGAGGCCAGGTTTTGGCCTGAGGCCTTTAGCTGTGGCCGGTTTCCTCCCCTTACCTTCTATGATGTAGATGCACTCCCGGTCAGGGGGGTACTTGCTGGGATAGTTGGGAGAGGTGAAGACACCCCCCTCTGCATGCTTGGTCCAAGTTCCACACTGCACGGACCTCTGGCTTTCGGAGCTGGGTTGCTTTTCTGTAAATATAAATAAATAAATTTCAAAAGAGCCATCACCCAATTTTCTATAATACTAAAAATAGAGAGGACGGTCCTATAATATCCATTAGCAAATTAATTTTGAAATGCTCCCTTAGTCAAAACCAATCAATTATATACACTTCTATAAAATGCTCAGATATTCTGGAACATGAAAAATAGGGGGAAAAATAGGAAAACGAGCACAACTCGAGGTCTTCCACTAGCGTTTTTTTTTTTTTTTCCAAAGAAACACACCTGTTCCTTTCTTGGTTGCCCCAGAGAAACGGAGGATGATTAAACTTGCTACAACTGAAACAGAGAAGAAAAATTAGAAAGAAACAGTCACACTGAAATGTTCAAATCTCATAAGCTATAACAAAATAGAAGGCCATAGTGATACCAAAGCTGACGAACTGCATTCTGCTCAGGGTTACCCAAAACTTGCACACAAATGATTCGATTAGGTACAAAGGAAAACTTGAGAAATCCCTAAGGAAGCCGCCCACGTTTTCTAGAAATGAGACCTAGGCACCTCAAAACCAAAGGCAACCCTATAGGACGCCGTGAACATCACCCAGGTTACATTTCTAGACCCTTGTTGTTATGATAACTTCCCTGTGAGGAAAGGCTTTGCCAGAATCTCTGAGAAGAGCAAGGAACAGCAGGTAACAGGAAGAAAAGGAAACACAAACAATGACACAGACTCTCTGATTGATCCTCACCACCGCCAGTGTGGCTGTGCTTTACACAGTAAACACTCGGGCAATTCCCACGGGGGCTCTGAGGGAAGAACTAGAGAAAAACAGACCCGTGTGGATCCGAGGTGCTAAGCAGCATCACAAGAAGGCTGCCTACAGAGAGATGCTGGCCCACCTGTCTTCAGCACTTGCAAGCTGTAAAATGAATCCGTGCTAACCTTAACTTCGGTTCAGTACTTAGAGCCACCCAGACACAGTTCATTATTTTAAGAAAGGTGATTTCTAAGCATTTTTGTGGAGTCAGACGTTCGGGATCACAGACTGGTCTGTAATTTAACGGTGAACCTGTGTCGCTGCTCTAATCTGAGCTTCTGGTTTACTTCTGGACTCAGTCAACAGTGTTGTCAGTCTGAATCCAGCAAAGAAGTGAAACCCGCCAGCCAGCCTTCCTCACTTCTAATTTCCCCTCCTCTGTTTTGTTTATCTCATTTACTGCCCAATTACATAAAAGTCTGCATTCTCATGTCATATGTGTTCTTAAAATGAATTTAGGGGAGGAAGACCATAACTCACAATCATTTCCTAAATTTGAGCCTCGTGTAGAAACTTTCACAGCCGTGCCCCAACCTTATTCCAAGAAAACAAGCTGGGCTACGATATTAACATCTTAGAAATCACCACTCACTCACGCTACTTCCTTTCCCGGTCAGATCACCTCTTTCTTACATGCAAAAACTGGTCGTTGGGATTGTGTGTGTGTGTGTGTGTGTGTGTGTGTGTGTGTGTGTGTAGAGGGGGAGGTCAGCTTACTTCGCCAGCATTCTACACATACCACACAAACACATCCACGAACACCGAGGCACACGTTCGATACTGTCGGCGTTGGTGTGCCCTCGCTCTCCTTGTTTTGATGGCACACCATGTTGTTCTACGTTTAACTCATCTGCAAAGCTGGTCTCCCGTGCGCGGCACGCGATCGCACCCAGTCCCTGCTTGGATGTGAATCTCAGGCACACGTCTCCCAACACTGCCTTCTACCTGCCGGCTTGCGGGCGTCCCCCTCGGCGCCCCCTCGGCGCCCTCCCCGGCTCACGCCGCACGCTGAGCGCTCCAGGGCGAGTGGCGGAGCTACTGCCGGGGGCACTCGCCCTTCCGGCCCCAGGGCTCAGGTGTGCCTCCCCCCCTACAGGGCCAGGAGGTCGCGTCCCAGCAAGCGTGCACCCTGCCCCGGGCTGTCTCTGCCGGTGTCCTCCCGCGGCCGCAGCCTTTCCCCCGCCTGCCCACGGTGGCCGCCCACGGAGAGGCTGTGCTCGCCCCCTGACTCCCAGGCCCCGGGCGCCCCACTGCGCGCCGCCCCACGCCGGGCTCTCGGCTCTGACGCCGCAACCCAGAAAGTTTCCATCCGCCCGGAGACACGCGGGGACTGCGGGGTCCGGCTGGAGCGGGGCGGCCGGGCTTTTCCCCCGCGCGCCCGTGTGGGGCGGCGGGGGGCCGCGACGCGGACCGGCGCGGCGGGCGAGGTACTCACTGTGCCACAAACCGCGCCCATGGACCATGTCTGTGCGCTACACGCGGGGCCGCGATCTGCACGAATTCCATTTAGAGACGGGGAGACTGCGTGGCGGGGGACGGGACGGAGTCCGGAGGTGCAGAATACGCAGACCGAGAGCAAAACGCGGCGGGGACGCGAGGCGCACACAGAAGAGGCCGAGGTGCGGGGCCGCCCGGCCGCCGGGTCCGCGCCGGCCCGCCCGCCGTCCCGGGCGCTCCGCTCTCTCGGCCGCCGAGCCGGCGCTCCCGCCGCGGCGCTGGCATCACAGCCGGGCGCCGACCGCCGCCGGCGGCTCCCGCCTCCTCTGCATCACGGCCGCCGCCGCAGCCGTCAGCAGGGCGCGGCGGGCGGCGGGCGCGGGGCCGGGCGGGCCGCGGGGCGGCGGGCGGGGGCCGGGCCCTCCGACGGCGGCGGCGGGCGGCTCAGCGCCCCGCCTGGCAGCCCGCGCGGGGGCACGGCCGGCGGGCGCCCGCCTCGGTCGGGCCGCGGGGCGTGCAGGGCGGCGCGCGGGGGCCCGTCATGGGCTCGCCGGCTCCGCGCCGCCTCAGCGAGTGGCGGGGCGACGCGCGGGCGGGTGGGCGCCGGGGCGGGGCGCGGGGCGGGGCGGGAAGACGGCGGCGCTCCCGCGCGGGCGCCCCCGCCCGGGCCCGGGAGCGCCCGGGCGGGGCGGGGGCGCGCACAAGGGCATCGCCGGCGCCCCGATCCCGGGGCGGAGCGGGCCGCGGTCGTCCCCGCGCCGGCCGCGCGAAGGGGCGAGAGCGGCGCGAGCGGAGCCCGGGCTGGGGCGGGCGCGCAGCAGGGAAGGGGGGCGGCCCTGCCAGCCCCGCCCCGCCCCGGGCTGGGGGTCACTTGTCCCGGGTCCGCGGAGGCGGGGGCCTGCCTTCCGCCCCCGCGTCCTCTCGGTCGCCTGGCGCTCTCTCCTCCAGGGCCGAGGCACTCCGGCCAGTCCCGGGGTGACGCTGGGGCGCGGGAGGAGAAGGCAGAGGCTGGAAAAGTTTGGGTGCCCGTCACGGGCCAGATCCCCAGCCCGCCCGCATGAAATCGCGGACAGAGGCGTGGGCTCGAGGCTTCCACGTCTACCCGCCTCGAGACAGGTCGGCGGCCGAGGCGCACGCGGGGCGCCGCACCCACCGCGCGCGGACCGTGCGCACGGCGCGCTGCGGGGGCTGGGGTGGCCGGAGAGCCGCGGCAGGGGAGCCCCGGGGAGTAACAGGCGAATACATGAGTGGGAAGCGGCAGTGAACACGGAGCGGGGCCGGGGCGCGCGAGACGCTGCAGCAGCGTAAGAGTCCGCGCTCCCCGGCCTCTGCGGCCCCTGCCCGCGCCGCCCACGGACGGTCCTGGACCCCCGTGGGCCCGCTGCGCCCCCTGGAACCCCGATCCTGGACCCCAGCCCCTGCCCCCGGGCCTCGGGATCAGCCTATGGGACGGCGCTGGGGTTGGAGAGGAGTCGCGAGGGGGAACTCCGCGGGAGGGGTCCCGGCGACGGGGCTGTGCTGGAGGGACGGGGTCGCCCCCAAACGCTGAACAGACAAGACCCGACCAGGAAAGGAGACCAGGGGGCGCTGGAGGCAGCTTCTGGGCAGCTCCAGGCCAGCACGCCCCTCACCGCCACCTTGGTCCAGGGGCGCCCACGTGGACGCGTGGGTGCCAAGGGCTGCGGGTGCCCGCTGGGGCCCGGCCTGCTTTACCCAGTGCAGAGCCGGGACGGAGTGGGTGTTTCCTCCCAGTAGATTGCGCTAAGGGTTAATGGGGTGACTGCTAGGTCTGGATCAAATCCTGAAATTCAGACGCAGCCCCCGGCCGCCAGCGGGCTGTCCCGAGTCCTGAATGACCGGGTGAAGGCCCGCATAGGGGTGTTGTTTAACATGTGAGTGGGGGTGGCGAGGAGAGAGCAGAGGGAACTACAGAGCCGGAATCGGGAGAGAGACAGAGACGGAGAGTGGGACAGAGTGGGGGACATCGCGGCGCCCACAGAGCGCCAAGTCCCCCGAACCGAGGCCTGAGCCCGCGAGAGGGGCTTCGCGCTCGAGCCGGCCACCTAGGGGACAGCGGGTGAGTAGCCGCCCACGTACGTACTGCAAAAGGACCGGGTGGGAGAGTGAGGGTAGCTGGACCCCGGGGAGATCCGAGAGCCACGTCCCACCCCGGGCCAGCGCGAGGGATAGGAGTTGGGGAGCCTTTTGGGAAGCGAGCCCGGAAGCCCGACCCCCTAGCAAGGAGGAAGCAGGCGCGTTCCGCCCGGCGGCTGACTGCTCAGCCGCGGGGGGCAGAGCAGGCGACAGTGACTGTAAAATATTAGCCCGGGAGGCGGTGGTGGGTTACGCGCTTGGAAAGCCGCGCATGGCGCTAGGGAATAGTTGGGTATTGGACTCTTGCCTATGATTGGACCGTCAATTATTTTTTGTTTCCAAAAAAAATGCCTTTTTAGAGAAAATTACGACATTTTTCAAGAAAAGAGCGGCTGATTTTAAAATCGTTCGAAGAAAATTTACTGAGTTTGATGGAATTACCAAATTCTTGAAGAAAAGAGTGGAAACTTTTAAAACGGTTTTTAGAAGATGCACCGCGTTTCTTAATCTCCTTAATCATAGGTGTAGAGACATGAATCCTCGGTATTACGATAGAATTCTCTTACGAGTCCTCTGAGGTCTTGGCCCAGATGAGTTTCCAAGGACCCAGATTTCTGAAACTCTGCCAGGAAGTGACCATCCCCACATGTTCATGACTAGTGGCCCTTATCTTAGAGGGAGGTTATAAAAAAATTCACGAAAGAAATCCAGGGGTGGCAGGAAGCATTCCCACCTTTGTCCTTGTTTCCATTTGAATTCATATTCTGCTGATCAGTGGTCTCTGACCTTTGACCTGGGCAATACTGGGCTGATCCATCGTTGTGCAGCTGCTACACCCTCACTATACAGAGAGTAGGCATCCAGGACAGAGGCACAGAGGGACTGCGGCCTGAGACTGAGCCAGCACACTCCTCTGATCCTCCTCGGTATCAAGTGCAACTTTTTTCTTCAAGATTCCTCTCCCTGGTCTTTTGCATATACCCCACGCACTCAGCCCTTGGAATGCTCTAGGGCATCCTGCTTGTTGGCAAATGGGGTTCTGATTCTTGAGCTCCAGGCTGGATACTTGCTGAGTAATGCTACCTGCCTGGGGGAAGTGGGTACCTTTTTTTTTTTTCTGAACATATGACTAATGTTCTTCTTCAAGAGAAGGTTTTGTGTTCTTACATCAAATTATGTAACATGCTTATTTTGAAAGGGGCAATTGATAAATGATACCATTTAGGAGTCAAATACACTGTCCTAAAAGAAGATGTTCTCCCAGAGTCCCACGGTGAAGACTGAAATAGTGACTGGTCCTGAGGAAAAAGCAGAATTAAAGTTTCTTGAACTAAATTACGTGTCACTCGCTTCTTCTTAACCACCAACCTCAAAACAATGAAAAGTAAGAAGGATTTCCCGAGCCCTCAATCGATGGAGGACATTTACTCTTAAAATTTTAATGTATAATTTTTTTCTTTATGCAGGTAATTGAGAAAAAAAATAGAGCCCAGGTACCCTGTCAATTCTACTTAGAAGGCTGGAAACATCCCATCATTTATCTTCCTGTTGCAGAAAGAGATCATGGTACAGAAATACCAAAAATAAAATAATGTTTCTAACATATTCCATATTATATTAACAGTATCATTTTTCGGTGAATCTTTTTTTTTTCTTCTAAGTTTTGGTGCTAGGGATTGAACCCAGGGCCTTTGGTGTATCAGGAAAGTGCTCCTCTGCCAGTGAGCTACATCCCCAGTTCAAATAGTCACATTTCTATGTAACATTTCAATGGATGTGGGTATGAGATGTAAAGGTGCACCTTGTACCTCACTATCTCATCAATACACAAGTCATGGTTTATCAAAGTTTTATGAGTAATTACTGCTTACTAGTATTCTTGAAATTTATCTGCAATATTGAAGATCAATATGGTTTTAAGCAATGCTGATGAAGCCGTTTCTCTTCACTGAGCCATAGGTGTACCCTGACAGAGTAGAACATCTTCATAAACTGGAAAGCATATTATTTTATGATCTTAACTAGGAAAATATAAAATATGGTTTCCTTATAAATATGTTGATTATTAGCCTCTATTGAGCAAGCACTCACTTAACTATTATTTAACTAGAACTTTGTGACACATGTCATTCCTGTGGTTTTACGTTGTGTAACAACTCTGCCTTGAAAACAATGTATTATTGTCTCTACTTGGGGAAATATGAGAAAGACAGAACTAGTTCCAAGATCCAACAACTTATGCTAAAAGCTTAGGAAAAATTGTTAAAATTGATATTTAACAATAGCTTATAAACATCAGAAGTCTTTTATTTAAATTGTCAGACTAACAGCTAATATGCTACAAGTCAGTATGGATCAAGGGACTAGTTATTATAATATCTCAAGATTGAAAAAGTGTAAGATGCTATGAAGATGGGAAGCCCATTCTAAGTTTCTTGTTCTATTTGAATCAAAAATATGAAAATTGAATATCACTGGATGTTGGTAGGAAATGTTCATGTAACTGTAGAGAAAGAAGATGGACAGTTAAAATAAACATGAAATTGAGTGCAAAGCGTGTCTAGGGAAGATCAACCTCAATGGAAGATTCTCACAGAGCCAAAATAGGTAACGGTTAAGACGAAACCAGGTAATTAGAAGTGTGGTATGGAGATCATGAAGATGGCCCGAGTAGCCATGGCTGTAAGGGCTAGGTGCAAGAGGGAGGCGAGCCAGTGCTTCAGGTTGGAATTCAGATGGGTCCATCAACCAACTGGCAGCAGGTGCGTGTGACATTTCATGGAGATAATGAGACCACAAAATGACTGCCAGAAATGCCCAAATCAAGTAATATGCCGGCATGTTAATTTCATCTTAGGCAAAAAAATAAAAAAATAAAAATCAAGGCTAACAAAAACTCGATGAAAATCTACTCTTGTATATTATGACACATGTTTAAGTAGAAAAACTAGAGACTTCAATACATCAAAACTGTAAGTCCAGTTGCTCACTTGCTTGCTAAGTCATGCCTCAGCTCCCTAAAATACAGAAATGAGTTAATTCAAAAGCACAAACAGCCCTGGACAGGAGACATTGCATGGGACAGCTGTCTTAACACAAGTTTGTCTCTTGGGCATGATAATTCCCTTTTTATATAAGGTGTTCCAGATTAAAAGACAATAAAGAGAGGAAACACTGTAACAAAATACTTTTATGAAGCTAGTACAGTCTTTGTGTTCAAACCAGATGCTCTTGGGGATGGTTGGAGGGTGGAAGGGATGGGGAAGTAATAATACTTAAGACATGGAATGTATATGCACCAATTCTCCATCTGCAGGCAAGTATTATGCACTGCAAAAATACATTAAGTAAACATGTGATAATGAGGGAAAAGCTAAGGTATTAAAACTAATGAAAAAAAAAAGACAGATGTACTGAACGCTTTTGCCAAATTTCCCCAAAGTTTCCTCTTGGACCCCTGCAGTGAAAGTGATCCAACATTCACCTAGCAACAACTGCAAACACAGTTTTAGGGTTTCTTTGGTGCTGGAGTCCTCTTTAACTGGGATCATCACAGCGTTATGGGCCAGTAACTTTCAGTCAGTGACTGCAGAGCTGTCCTTTGCCCATCACAGACTGCAGTTATGCACTGTGTGCCTTAACGTGACTGTAAAGCGCCCCCACCAGGATTAAGAGTTTATTTCACACTGTAGTGACGTACTCGATAAGAATCACTGGGCTATTTTCAATTTCCCGTATCTTACTAACATTTTCTGAAAGAACTTCCAAAGTAAGTACTTATGCTGAGTTTCTTGGTCCAGGAATTTTTGTTGTAGTAGGGTTGTTTTGCTGAACAGAGGCAAAGAAAGCCATTGGCACCCAAAGTGTATTTAGGGTGCAGATCCTTAACATAGGGTCCTGGATTTGGATCTCTCAGGAATTATCCATAAGAAAGCACTATGTTAATATAGATAATCAGAAGAGTGATGGGGACATTTGCCTATGGAATCTTGGGGCAGTAAATAGAACAGGGCACCCTGATTTATTTTGTGTCACTTGTGTGTTTATACTAAAATCAGAATCCGATACAGAAACATAAGGGAGGCCTTAAGAGACACGACGGAGTGTTCCCGCGGCTTCCACATTAGAACACTGGACACTTGCTTTCTTCAGATCCTCTGGGTCAGCACTAGTGTTTCATCTAAGTTTGCTGGAGAACAAGAGCCGCACCTTTTCCCAGTGTCGTATTACTTCAAACTCTAAGGCAAACACCTTACAGGATGGAGTATGGGGTGTAATTGAAAACACAGCAAATGCTTGAATAAAAATTATTACAGTAAAGACATATTGCCATTAATCATCCTCAAAATGCGTCCTTGGGCTTTGCACACGATTATCCCATCATTCTTGCCACTTTCTGAAGCAGTTATGCAGGCCTTCTTTCCTGAGTGGCTTTGGTTGTATTGATATAGCTGCCTTGATGTCCTGAATTGATTCAAAATATTTACCTTCGATGGTCATTTTAGTTTGGGGGAAGAATTAGAAGTCATTGGTGCTATATCAAATTAATGTAATGGAGGAAGGCACATTATAATATTTTTAATGAACCTCTTTTTTTTTCAGCACAGAATTCAGCCAGCAACAGGATAGCAGGATTCATCACAGTTTTGATCAAACCTTGTGAAGACACTCCCCCACTACCCACCACAAGCTGTCGCCAAACAGAAACCTTCCAAAACTTCGCCAGGAAGTGGTAAGAACAAGGGGGCACATATGTTTGAAATCAGGGGAGTAGGTGTTCTGAGGGACATTTGCCTCTCGCCATGGGTTCTGAACCAATGGCTAGGTCCAAGTCTCAGCAGGATACAGCTAGGGAGTCCTGCCTGTGTTCTGGGAAAGCAGACACCATGATCAGAAGCTGGGACTGAATCCTCAGAGCGCAGTCTACTTACAATGTGAGGTTCTCCGGTCAATTTATTATAAACCATTATTATTTTCTCAAAGCTTAGTAACTTACATGTAGTTTCATATTAGTACTTCTCCATGTGTCCTAACTAAACCATTAAATTCTAAGTCATGAGAATATTCTTCCATATGAAAAATTTTTATTAAGATGTTTTTCCCTGCTACTGTTCTATTTCATCCTGACACTGCTGACAGTTCCCATTTCTTAATAATTCTAATCGTCTCTAAAGAGCACAGCATTTGTATGTGTTGAGCCCTCAACCTAGTGGTGGTCTACAAGTCAGTAAAGGAAGATGAATAACTGAGTTTCCAATTATGAGGTCATGAGTGATTGTGCCCTCATTAGTTCTCTGCTTTTTTTGAAATCAGTGTATGAGGGTTAAGAAATAAGGTAGATCTAGCTGTACTATGACACTTACATTCACCCCTAGGGTTTCCTCGACTTTTTCAATGAATTTTATTTCCAAATTTGAATGCATCATTTTACCATAGTGATTCCTGTGAGACCAAAGAAGGACCTGTGCAAAGCCATATATGACCAGCAGTGACAGAACTGAGGCTGAAGTTTACTGTTCCCACTGACTCTCCACCTGGGTAGCAACTTCAGGTGTAAGACCCCGGCAGTAGAGTGAGCACAGCTTTGATTTAGTGTGGGCAGCCTAGTCAGTAGGAGAGTCAGGACCGGGCTGTTTAGGTGGTGAGTGTGCCGGGGAATGGGCAGAAAAGAACAAAGCAGGGATGCCTGAGAGGCTGGGACAGAGCAGGCGTGTGGACTAAGGGTGCCTGGGGCATAGGTCCACGATGGAAGTCAGGGATCTCATCATTAGTTAGCTGACTGCGTGGGCCAGGAAGGCTGTTAGGTAGGGGCCCGAAAGGTCTCCGCGGTCCCGCCTGAGGAGGGAGTAGCTGGCTGTCAGCGAAGGTCACAAACAGAAAGCCAAGATTTGTACCTGACAACGTGGAGAAGTTCAGTACAGGGGTGACAGCTAGGAGCCCACAATTCTACATGAACTTTACATTAACTCTCAGCAGTCTGCCCTAACTCTTAAAGCAGGAGTAGTTTTTTTTGTTTTTTGTTTTTTGGGGTTTTTTTGTTTGTTTTGTTTTGTTTTGTTTTTTTGCTTTGTTTTGTTTTTGTTTTTGTTTCGTTTTTTTGGTCATACTGGAGATTGAAGATTGAACCAGAACCATGGCTCTGAACTACATCTCCAGTCCTCTTTATTTACTGTTTTGAGGCAGAGTGTCACTAAGTCACTGACTTGTTCTGGCCAGGCCAGAACTTGAGGTCCTCTTGTCTCAGCATCCTGAAAAGCGAGGACAGATCATAGGTGAACACTGCTGAGCCTGGTGAGAAAAGTAATTGAAGTAGCTGCTCTTACTTTAGAATCTTGCAGCACAGAGAGATGATTCCCAATTTAGGGAATAGTCAAATTAATTGCATATATATTATGTGATACATCTGTGGTCATAACAATTGCCTAGTCAGTAGACATATATTTTATTTATTCCTTTTTAAATTTTCTCTATAATTAATTTTTAAATGACACAGCTGTCCAAAGATGAACAGAGCTCTTATACAAAGGCTCTTCTTTTAAGTTCTTACTTTTTAAAAGAAGATTCTTTGTTGAACAAACAGAATATATTTGCAAGCAGTGAGAGAAGGTCAGGTTGATTCAAGGAGTACTGCACTCAAATATTGCTTCCGCACAATCAAGGCCAACTTGACTGGAAGTAATCTTGAAGATCACTTTTGAAAAGAATGGAATTATTATTCCTTAATAATTTTCCTTCATTAAAATTAGAAAAATTGTTCAACAAATGGAAAAAAATTAGACCTATGACATAGATTGTTGGATTCACAGGTAGGTAGATAGGCTGATACAAAGGGAAGAACTCGATGACATTTTACCTGTTGATATTCAACTCTTTTCGTTTGTCTACAATTTACTTCTGAGTGCTTTCCTACCTTTTCAAAATGAAGCGTCTTCTTTTCTTTAGAAAATATCCAATATTTGAATGATGGAACGCAGTCTTTTACCTTGAGCAATAGGGATGTTTTGTAATGTATCCCTGGTGTGTATACCTTTGACTCACTTTCTTTTATTTTAGGCACCCAACTCAGGATTCATAACTACATACATATGGATAGAGGAGCTTGCGAAGAAAATCTGGTCTTCTGGAACGCAAGGTGCAAAGCGAGAGTCTGTCATTGGAAGTGGAACACGGAAAAGGAATGGAGGAAGAAATAGAGCTGTAAAAAGCATTGGTGAAATAAAATATGTGCATTTTTCTTAAACAATAAAAACCACCCCTTTTTCTACTGTGAACTCTGATTGATTTAGTAAGCTACTTTTAGACATCTTAAAAGCTAACATGAATAGAAGGACTCAACTCAGGAGCTCCTCCTTCACTATGATTATAACAATAATTCTTTCTATATTGTATGTTGTAAGACTGACATTATAGAATTTATCGATTCCTCCTAAAATTATGATTCTCAATATAATTCAGCATTAAGTTTTACTCCGCATGGAAGTCAGTTAATTTACATGTTGATACACATATTTCACTGACCAAAATAATTTGCAGTTGCTTGATTACTATCTGGAATATGATTTTGTCAGTAACTCTCTTAAATAATCTTTTTTCAAAAGACTTATGAGGACATCAGAGAAAAAATAACGTGAAACTAACTTTCACTATTCGTTCTTGTGGGAAACTCCATTTGATAAGGAAGCATAGGACACACGTACAAATACACACATCCAATCTTGCAAATTAATAATAGAATGAAATAAATGAAGTCAAACTTAGATCAAGTTATTTCTCGTGACTCACTGAAACTTCTAGAAAGGCTTGCATTTAGAAGAGTTTGTGGAAGAGCTCGTTTTCAAGGATCATAAAATCGCATTTTGAAGACTCATTTCTATGTCTTTCAAAGCATCATACGTTCCCTAATTGATAGCAAGCCCATTTTTAAACATATAAAGTAAACCACAAGGATGAAAAAGAGAAAGGCTTGGATTGCTAAGCTGGGCTGTAGGAAGGCATGTGATTCTTGGCAAATGATACCATTAAAGTTATAGGTTTACTATCTCTTTAAAAAACAAACAAACAGACTTTTGTTTCATTCCATAAATGCATAGACAGATGAATATGTTGTCTTTCTTCTAAATTGCACAATTATGTATCTAATGAGACAGCCCTCACACATAATATGTAAGGAACAAGAAAATTTCTGATATTTATTTTAAAAAACTATGATATCTACTCAAATTTAAAGAATTTATACCTAGACAGATAGATAGATAGATAGATGATAGATAGATAGATAGATAGATAGATATGGATATAGATATAGATATAGATATAGATATTGGAGTCAGGATCTCACCCTTTCCTCCAGGCTGGTCCTGGACTCACTATGCAGCTCACGCTGGATTCAAATTCACAGCAATCTTCCTGCCTCAGCCTCCCAAGTAAGTTCTGGGACCCCGGGCATATGCCATCACCCCTTGGCTAATTTTTATGTGGTGCTGAAAAATAAAATCATGGTTCCTGTGCATTGCATTGCTAAGCAGGTACTCTAACTATTAAGCTGAACCCTGCCCTGTCTACTCTGAACTTGCCTTTGAAAGTATTCTAAATTCTATATGAGTAAAATTATATAGTCACTGTGTGTCAGAAGAAAATGGATTTTTGCATTGTAATTCTTATACCAGTTGTTACTGATAAGTTTGATACCATATCACTATGAAAAGCCTTATACAAATGGTCTCCTGTGTTGGCTTTTAGGACTTTCAAGCTTTCATTTACAAGGTGAGTACCAGACATACCTTTTACTCTGAAAACGCTAGGTTGTTAGTTCTAGAGACAGGGTGAGAAAAAAAAAAAAACAGAGGAGGAAAAGTGAA
The DNA here is from genome assembly GCA_004027205.1 of Ctenodactylus gundi. NCBI lineage: Eukaryota > Metazoa > Chordata > Mammalia > Rodentia > Ctenodactylidae > Ctenodactylus > Ctenodactylus gundi. Next base: position 137,089 of record PVKB01002542.1, read on the forward strand.
CGCTGAAGTGGTTGATGCTAAACCTTGTTTGCACCTGTCTGCGTTTCTATTTCTGAATTCTCCGTAGTCAGCTTTCATTCACTGAGAAGTATGTTTGCAGCCCTAGCAGGTGCCACACGCAACACAATTTCCTGTCTCTTTCCTGGGCCTGTTTTTATCTGTGAGGAAATGTGCTGGCATCAGGTGAGCACTCTCATCTCTCTTAGGCAGGCTTTGAATCATGTTCTCCAGTCAAAGTCGATCCCTGGGGCTGGGGGTGTGTGGTGGGGTGGTAGTTTAAATCGAGGTTCTTTCTTGAAGAATCAGATGTCTTTTCTCCCAGGTTATGTGTGGAATTTCCCCCACCTCAAGCCACATCTGATAGAAATGATCGTGTTAGTCACATTTTTTGGTGCTGTGATGAAATATAAAGGGAACCAACTTCAAGGCAATAAAAGATTATTTTAGCAAACGGTTTCAGGGGTTCCACTTCATGATCAGCTTCCTCCGTTGCTTCTGGCAGAGCACTGAGGCAACTGATACTGGTGGAAAGTGTGTGGAGGAGCCAGCCGTCCATCTCTTAACCACTGAGAGAGAGCCAGAGGCCAGGAACAATATACACCCTCTAAAAACACAACCCGGGGTCCCAACTCCACTGGCTACGGCATCTCCAAACGTTTCCACTACCTTTAACAATGCTGTCAGCTACGGTTAATATCTATTGTAAGGTCAGATTCTTCAAGATCCGATTCCTTCTTCAAAACCATGTCTCTGAACACTGCCACTTTGAGCACAAGTCTGCAACACACAAGCCTGGAGGGGACAAACCCCAACAGTGACGCGCCTTACTCACCATGCCCTATTTCTCATTTCTGTTCACATGTGGCAGTTTCAGTTTGGTTTCTTTATGTTGTGGCTACTTTCTAATCGCAGAGTCACACTACATGGAACCCTTAATGTGAGGGAGGAAGCGTTTATTTCGGCTCACAGTTCAAAGGTCTTAGTCTATTGAATTCTGTCTGGCAATGGCAGGAAGGCTGTTAAGGGTCTAGCTGGGGAAAAGCTTTTCACAGTATCACAACAGAAAGCAAAGAGGAGGGGAGCCCGGAAGAAGGCTGCAAGGAAAGAGAACCTTCCGGTCATGGTCCCCGGAACCCCGCTCCAACCAGGCCCTAAGTCCACGCAGCAGAGCACCTGGAGTTCATGTGTTTCCAAAAAAAAGGTGTCTGTGTCGGTATGTTCACTAAGAGTTTGCAGGAATTTTTAATATATTTATACATGGAGAATATTACGGCTTGATCAGGTACATAGTTGCTAAGTGTTTTGCCCCATGCTGTAGGGCTTTTCATTCTGTTTCCTTAGTTATACAGAAGAGGCTTACTTGGTTGGATGCAGCCCCCACTGGTCTTTTTTTTTTTTTTTTTTGCCTTTGTTGCCTGCACTTTTTAATCATATGTAAATAGTTGAATGCAGTGCTTTTGAATACTGTATTTCTTTTTCAAATTTTCTATGTTTATTTACATGAAAACATATTTAGTAGTTATTAACAGCCATTCATTCTGAGATATTTACATGTGTTTACATGCAAAAACAGTGACTCCATGAGTTCTGCAGACTTTCTGCCTTCTTCTGCAATGAAAATACTTGGGCAAAGTGACATCAGGTGACACACCCAGAAGCCCAAGCAGGAGGCTCAGTGTGGCTTCGGAATCGATCCGAGGGCGCTTCTGTGGTCACTACTTGATCACTTACTGAACTGAATAAGGGACCATCTCAATGTGAGTCAGTGATTGAGTGATTAAGCAGAGTGTTGGTATAATAAGAAAATATAAAAGTGAGAAAAATATGTTTGTCTTTTAAATTTTTCAATTACTGGAATTGCCATTTACAACTATTTTGGAAACAAGAACTAACTTGGAAAACTGAACTAAAAAGAATACAATTTTATTATTTTTTGACTTGAAAGGACAAAATGTCATATGTAAATCTGAGGTATAAATAAATGTCTCTTATTTCAAATAAGAAAAACCCAGCATTGAGACATTAGATAAACCAGTCTGTTGTTTTTAGCATAATTTTAAGATTCTGCCTATTGGCAAGCCTACAGCAATAAGCAATCTTCTATGACTCTTTATAAAATACGTTTCAGGGGTGTAAACAGCTGGTACTATGGCTACTTAAGCCAAGCCTAAGGCAAAGCCATATGGCCCTGTGGAGAGCTCAGGCACCTGGGTATCTACGGAACCATTGCACTTTTGTTGCTCTTAGAACGGTAGGGCATGAATAATTCCATTATTATTTAAGGAATTTTTAAATATAACATTGTGTAATCTTTTTCCAATACACACTAAAATTTGGAGTCTTTCCAGTTTTAAAACTCTTGTCTAGATTTACATGTACTAAAATTCAACATTCAAAAATGAAAATAATTTCAGACATCTTAACACCTTGAAGACTGAGCCCGTGACACCCACAGGAAAGGGCATTATGCATTGGAGAAACGCAGCATGTAGCACGAGAACTGTAGCCAGCAGCAGCAGAAGCCATAATATCCTTTGTCCTTCTTCCTCTTTTTGAAAAAGGTGTTTCACAACTACCAAACAGCAGCCATATTGCTGCATGTGTTGTGTTGCAAGTCTTGCGGGGGGTGGGGGGGAGGGGGGACCAGGTGCCTGGAGAGGCAGAACAGCTGCAGGCGAAGGAGGTGGATCCACCAGTCAGGACTAAATCGGGCTCAAGGTCTCCAGATATACATCAATATGTGCTTGTGAGCCGCAGGGGCGGAGCGAGGCAGGGTGGGGCCACGCCCTCCTGGCTTCTCTCCCAACTGAGCGCTCCTCTTTACCCTGTAATGCCTTCCTATTTCTGCACTCAACGTCGCAGCTGCTAATTCTTTTTCTCATTTAAGACACAATAAACTGTGAAAATACAAAACAAACAATCACCACAGCCCCCGCCGGTCCCCCCAACAGATCCACTGATTGGTTTGGACCTGTCCTTTTCCTCTGTCTTTGCGAACCTGAAGAACGGGCCTGAGCCTTTATTTTATTTCATAGGCTGGACTGTCCAAATAAGATGACTTAAAACTCCACCTGTCCCTTCCGAGTAATTGTTGTTCCATGACCTTAAAATATGGACTGTATACACTGCGAACCAGTGTTTGTGTCAACTTGGTACGAGTGGTTACCCGAAGGGAAAATGGTTATTTTGTTTCTAGCTTCTTTAGGTCCATATTTTGTTCACAAAAAAGAAAATAACGAATCTCTTCCAGATATTAAAAACTTTAGCACTGAATATTCTCAGCTTAAAAGACTCAGTAATTCTAGAGTTGACCTTGGACTAATAGATATCTTGAGTTTATCTAAAAACTAAACTTAATTTTACTCCCCAGACAGAAACTTAATAAAAATAATTATGAAAGCATCTTAGTGGAAAATGCTTATGAAGGTCAGGCCAACCTCAGGTACCTTTTTCCCAGGTCAAGATAGTTTTGGTCACTTTCCTTTCTTTTTTGGTAGCGCTCTATGTAATAGTTTACAGTTTCCATGTCTGCTACTTTTGATTTCTCGAAGCTGAAACCACCTGCTTACTTCCTGCTGTGCAGTGTAAGAATTCAGCTCTCATGACAGGTACCCACACTTACTTCCTTCTTGTCTGAGATACATAGAGAATATTTCGTTATTTAAAAATAAATATGTGGTGTTTGCGTCCCTAAGATTGCATCATCGGCCTTTACATGAGAGTACCGCTGCCAGTGCTATGCGATGCTTGTCTTTCTTTCTCTTTCAAATTTTGTTTTTCATAGAAACATCTAAGTTTTTGAATTGTAAAATCATGTTATACTGCAAGGGCTCTTGTGAGGTCTGGAGTAGCAGTCCTCCTAGGGGAGAAGCCTGTAACTCCAGTGCCTTATCCTCCAGTTCCTGGATGACCTAGCTGCCCCTTTAGTTATAAATCTTGGAATTGCCTTTCACTATCTGGTTTTCAAATAGACCCTTTGAGCCCGACTTCTTAAGTGCACTGGGGCTCTGGCCCTTGCTGTTCTCTCAGTAACCCTTCTCCCTACCTGGATCCATGCATTTGTGTTCATGGGATCATTGTGTTTTTCTCTCAATGAGTTTTCTGGAAGATTGGCCTGACCTTCATAAAAAGAAATGAATTTAAGACAGTTAATTCTGTTTAATCTAGATAACATTTCTTGTTCTGTTTTTTTTCCTGAGTAACCACTTTTTTTCAAGAAAGAAATTATCCTGAAAATAGTGGTTATTTTTGTGTATAAGGGAAAGGAAAGCTCCTGTGAACATGGGGCTAAAAGGATGCTCCTTCTGTTTTCTTTCCCTCTTCTCTCTCTCTCTTCTCTTCTCTTCTTTCTTCTCTCTCTCCTTTTCTTCTACTTTCTCTCTCTCTCTCTCTCTCTCTCTCTCTCTCTCTCTCTCTCTCTCTCTCCCTCTCCTGAGGTCAAAGATAAAAAGAAGACACAAAGACTCAAATCAACAGGTGGATGAGAAGAGGCAGAGAGCCAACATAGGAGCCAGTATAGGACAGGAGTCAACTGGAGCTTGATTTGGTTGAGACTAAAGTTGTCTCTAAACTTGAACATTACACAAATGAGTAAGAAAGACCTGCCTGGTTTTGGTAAGGATAAGGATAGAGTTTTCTGATTTTAGTTTGTATTTTATTTCCAGTGTTTGTTTTTCCGGTAGTGTTAAAAGTGACGGTATTAATACTGTAAGTTATTGGTTTGACTCTAATATGTTTTCATAAAATTTCTGAGAACAGCTTGTAAGAGGAAGAAATTTCTGAGGCCTTCCGTGGAGGGGACATTTTTTTATTGAATCTTCAATTAATTGATCATTTGGGGAGATATAAAATTTGAGATTGAAAACATATTTCCGAAATTTGTTTGAAAGCATTTAGAGTCTGGTGCTGATAAGAAATAAAAATAAATTATGAGACTCTCTCTTGGGTAGTTGGACTGCATTTTTACGTCTAGAAATGTGAAAAATATACTGTTATTTCTGATTATCTGCAGTTTGATGAGGATGCGCCTTAGAGTTACAGCTTTATTCTTCTTTTTGTGAATGTTGGTATAGATAATTCAATCTGTGTCCTTCGTATATTTGTCAATTATTTATTTTACATGTTAAGAACAGGGTGAAGATTTTCTGTTCTCAGATTTGCTTCGGGATGACTTAATGATGGCAAAGTTTCAGACTGCGGCCGAGTCCTCGTGAGGATAATTGTATTTCTCTAAGAATGACATCTCAATTTAAATATGTGGGAAATGGGAGGAGTGTAGATGACCCAGCATGGAGATTTCTGGGCACACGATTGAGGTAAGTCATTCCAGCAGTGTACGTGGACTTTCTTCATGAGTCTCCCCTTACGGTTCTGACCAATGCCCACCCCATCGGTGCAATCCATGCTGGGCCATGTATAGTGTAAAAGGATGGACGCCCTGAAGACGATTTAGATCTTTAAGGAAGTCTGAAATACTCACTGTCAACTCTCATAACGGAAATGCAGCAGTGACAGGAGAACCAGAAACTTTGTATTTCTCTTTGGCTTTGTTCTACCAGTCAAGTTTCATAGTAAGAAAGGTCATTACAGAGTTTGGAAATTGACATCAATGGGGACAAGATTCCTAAACAAGAGAAACCAGGTGGTGGGGAGGATCACTGCTTATCATAATGGAAGGCCATTCTGTCCTCATGACAGGATGGAATGGCAGCAGCCAGCGGAATGTTAGAAAACAGCGACCTCAAGGACTCCATGAGCTCAGCAGAAGTCTGGAAAACTGTCCCCAAATCTTAGGTGGGAAGAGAGACCAAAATAACTCTAAAGTACATGGTAAAAATGACAGAAATCAGAGGCAAGTGTAAGTGTCTAAATTACAGGTAAGAGCACCATAGTTGTGAGACTATGACTGGTTAATGTTGGGTAAAAAGCTAAGAATATTTCCACTTCAAAAAGTCAAAGTAGTGACCTTCTAATGAAAGACTCTTAGGCAGCCAAAGTGTACATCTCATTTACACTTTCCAGCCTTGGTCAAGGTATAAGCTTATCTGAGCTTACTTTTTCTGGTCCAGTGCCCTAATTCATCAGATAGCTACTGGTGAGATGACACACTGATACAAAAACTACAAATCCGAATTCCACTGTTCTTCTTAGGTTTAAGTTAAACCATAGCAAGAGAAGTTCTTACTCTAAACCGTCAAAATCTTTCTGAACATGAAAACATTTCTAATACAGATCGATAAATATCAATCTATCTTTTTCAGTGAGGGATGTCTGGGACCTTCTATTTTCACAAAATTCTCTTCTTGTAGTTGCGGTTTGCACAGAGAGCACTGTGTCATCCCCTGGGATGAGGCTCCTTCAATCACCCATGGCCTCGACGGCCCTGCGGATGGCAGCCTTTGTCACGTAGCTCCTCGTGGCTCACCTTTTGTAAACATTGGGGAAGAGCTATCTTACATCCTGGCAGAGATTTTGTTCTGTGTTTTCTCCTTAAACTAGAAAACATTCAGTTCATAAGTCATATAATTTACATGCCAAATGGTCTTGTTTTTGTTTCCTTGGTAGGTTGTTTCAACTTTTCCTTTTCAAGCCATGTTTATCAAAACAGACCAGCAGTGAGTTTGCCACAGGCAGGGACCCAAAGTTGCCCTGTTGTCTGTAATTACGTGGCTATAAGCAGCAGACAGAACCGGGGAAATATGCTCATAATGTATAGACCAAATAAGAATACAGGGTTTTTTTTCCTCTTTAGTTGTATGGCCCAGATGAAGACTTAATTGGAGAAAAACAGCATTTATTTCTATTGATATCATTACAATTTTTAATGCTTCTCTATTTTGACCAAATCATAATCTCCTTGATGAGTTATACCAGCAGATTCACTCTATATTGTATAATTCTAATTAAATGCAGTTAATTGAAAAACCTAACTAAGTTTTCATTTGGCAGATATTATGACTAGAGCAATTTAATTAAGTAGAATTTCCAAGGTCTGTTGACAATTGTATTCACTTCTACATGGAGAACAAGATCTCTTCACCCCAGGAGAACAAAGAAGCATACAAAAACCATATTTCCTTTTCATTAAAGAAGAGTCATGTTGAGTTTGTTTATAAGACATCTCAGTGCAAACAGATGACTGGTATTTTTAAGTCATTAGCCTCTAAATTGAGAGATGGTTCCTGGCATGGGTAGGGAGTACGCTTGTGAAGATTTGGCCGATGACGTTATTCAACAAAATCATTAATTCTGCCAATACAGTCATAACATTCTAAAATTGTACCAGCACATTGGAAATCAAAAAGTTCCACGAAAAAATTCTTAAGAATATATGCTAAATGAAGATATTTCTCTGCTTTTATTTGCTTTTTTTGCTTGCCTCTGTCACTGAAGAATTAATTACAATAAACAGATTGGGTACAATGTGCTGGGATGGTGATTCTGAAGACTGCACACTGCTCTTGGTAGGGGCAGTTTCCTCCGATCTCCCAGCCACCTCTCTTCTCTTTCACATCTTCGCTAGGCAGAGTTCTGGCACTACGCCCTGTCATCCCTGAATTTTCAAGTTGGTATGTAAGAGCTGGAAAAGATAAATCATTTAATCACACCAAACAGGGAATTAATGCTGGAGGTGGAGCAGGGGACTTTCGTTTCTTACGCAGGGACTGATGTGAGAAGGAGGGAAGAGAAAGGAGCAGGATTTAATAGGTTTTGAACACTGAAATGCCCCTAGCAAGTGTTTGGTTTCCATCATGGTAGGTCTCCATTGACGCAGGACTGCCAATTGTCTCTTAATTTTCAAGCAACGATTTGGGTAAGTGGATAGGCATATTTTGGTAAAAAATTAGATAGGTAGGCTGAGATAATATCAGCTGAGATAAGAATCATTTTCTTTCTCTTTTCACCTTTCAGTGTGTTCTAAAGAACCCAAAGCATTATTATTCATGTTCAATATAAAAATTTTTCTTTGTGAGTTCATATTTTATGAAGTTTGGTGCTAAAATAAAACTGTTTTATGTGACCATATATTCAGTGAAAATTATGTTCTGTCAGATTACTATAAACTTATCCTTTAGTGCATTACAAATAAAATGCAATGGTGGTCCTCGCGTTGTAACTATGGAAACACTAGGAGCTTAAAAACAATAATAAATGTTATCAGAATAGGAAGCAAATCTAGCTTCAAGCACGAAGGCCATTTTCAAACTCCTTGAATTTTGTCAAAAATTCTACTATGTAAATATTGATAATTAAATTTGATAATCCCCTTAGGTTTATACCAATGCATCAAGCAAACAGTAGGTGGGATACGACATATATTTGTGAAGATTACAATACAAATTTAGACTGAAAACAAGAATTATTAAAATTGATAGTTAACTTAAATATTTTAAAATGCTCCAGGTATTTTTTATTAGCCACATCTCCTAAGAAGTCCCTTATTTGTAAATACGTTTATTTTATATATTGCTAAAACTTCCAGTAGCTTAAAAGGTGAGTTTATGATTAAGTTATATATGTGCTTATTTTTTGAATAGATTAACATTTAAAAATATAGGTTATCAGTTGAAACTCCCAGAATATTTTGTTACTAAAGACAATTTTCATGTAATTAAATAAGATTAAACATCAAATACTTTTTATCATTCTTATAATATAGACTTAAAATAGACAAGAAATTGACATTTCTCTGAAGATTAAAATAAAAGCACTCATTTGAATCCTGGATGATTTCATTAAATTGCAATCTCTTCAACATTTTATAAGATGAAGGAAATACTTGCAAAAGGTTTAATGCTTCTACTTCTAAAGAAGCAAGGGGCTGGGTGTGTAGCACAGCAGCTAAAGTGCTTGCCTAGCAAGCTCAAGGCCCTGGGTTTGATTCCTCAGTAACCCATAACCTGGGCACGTGGGAAGCTGAGGCAGGAATATTGCTGTTAGTTTGAGGACAGCATGGGCTACATAAGTCCACGATCAGCCCCTCCAACAGAGTTAGATCCCGTCTCAAAAAAGAAAGAAAGAAAGAAAACTTGCAGTCAATATTTTAGGTTCTGATCACAATATGTGGCATCATTAATCTGTTAATGTTATTGTGAGTTCATATTTCTCCCTTTATAACATATTTTAGACTTAACTATACACCTTTTCTGTTCAGACTTTTAAATTTGGATGTGCAGTATACACTTGTATATATCATTTACAGTTCACTTTATTCAATTAGTCTATTGATATATATATGTCACCTAAAACAAACAATAAAAATATTATATTACTAAAACCATAGAAACGGTGTAACAAAAAAGTTCAGAATATAATAGTTTTCATATCTTGTTCATTTTTTCCCTGACTAGAATATAAGCTCTGTGAAGGCAGAGAACGTGGTAATTTAATACTATACCACCTCCACTGTGTTAGTGACTTGTGTGTGACATTCTTTCTAAGAATAAGCATCATATGAATGAACAAGTACTCAACAAAAGTTAGTTCACAAAGTATTGCTTGACTCCTCTCTGGACATCAGCCGTGTGGAGGTAGACACCCGAGAAATGAAGCTCGGAGAAATGGACGAGACTCAAGTTAATGTTTAGAACTCGAGGTGCCGTCAGAACCAGAGCGCGCGGAGCAGAACGGCTCAGGCTCCCGTCTTCCACTCTCGTCTTCACTGAGCTGCTGTGGCGTTCCTCCTCCTCAGAGGTACTTGTCTTAGGGGCGCTGCTCTACAATCATGTCTCTATGGGCCTGGTCCCAGCACGCAGTGAGGAGCGTTGATCTCTCCCCTGTTGGGATCAATGCCTGCAACTTGGGTTGAGGTGAGCTCCGTGTTCCTCTCATGTCGCAGAGATGTGCGGACCTTTGTCAACACCCGCGCTTTCCATCACATTACTCTTCTTCTGTTCAGGGAAGTTTAAGCACCCACAACGATGTTCACGTTCTTCAAGTTCTCAGCCTGTTTGGTTTCTACCCAGCGGTGATCCTGAGAAAACATCTGACAATTGTCCTTTATCTCTGGACAATACGGGCTGTACAATTTGATGTGTCCCTTACGATTTGCGGAATAGAAGTTTATCTATTTTTGGCTAGTTGATGGGTTTCATGCAAGATGGCTGTAATCAATTCACAATGCACATACACTCATCTCTGTAACATCTGGTAAACATGGCACGGTATTTGACACGTATTGCTAAATTTTTACTTGTTTGGTAGTCAGAAGAGGTACTTACACTCTTCTAAAATAGCAATATTTGATCTAAATGAAGGAACTATTATCATCATTCTTATGAGACTGAAGCAATCTTCATGTTAATTCGTGTGGTAGTGAGGTGTCAAAACTGATGATTTTAATTTTAGAATCTGAAGTGAAGAATAGTGTATTTGCATGGGGAACATTTTTCTTCTTTGCTGGCTTAGAATTGAACATTGTTTTATGCAGTCAAAAAACATCATAGAACACACTAATTAGAAAATGCCATTTGCTAAACACATTAAAGTATGCAAATGCCTCATCATAATTAATACATATCTTAGTTTCAGTCACCAGAATACCAAAATTTAGCAAGAGGAACAAACTTATTTTAGCAACACTGAGTTTGTGAAGGAATCATTATACATTGATTACAAGCTAGCAAATTATTTTATCAGCTACCTTGTGTAAAATGAAGTGTAGGTTATCAACAAATATAACTGCATTTTCCACAATAGAAGTATAAAGTAGATAACTGGGATATTGAAGTGTTTAATAAATATTTTACATTAAAGAATTTTAGACTTCGCATAAAACTTATAAGACAGTTTGAGGAATTTTCATACTTTCCTTAACCAGTTTCTCCTAATGATGACATCATACATGACCTCATCACGTTTCTCTCAACTGAGAAATCAATGCTAGCCGCTGCTACTGCATGCTTTTTATGACTGCTTTAATTTTTCCATTCAAGATTTGATCTACCATATGACATCATACTACACTGCGTTTTAAACAGTATGATTTTTAGAAAAAATTTTATGGTTAAATTTAAAATGAATATTTATCCATTTAACTGATTGAAACATAATATTATGTAGCAAGGTCAGTAAAAGAACCTAAAATTAAAGAATTAAGAAATAGACCTCTTCAGAGATTTATCATTTATTCTTAATGTCACCTTTCTCATATCTGTTATTGTGTGTTTGACATTCCCCTCTTTAATGATCTTATACTGCAGTTAGGCATGAAATCTAACAACTGATTCAGGGAAAGTCTATCACATACAGGGAGGAATTTTTAGTATTTAGTTTCCAAAACTAATATTTGAAAAATGGCTTCACTACCAGCACTTTGTATCATAGAGGAGCAATGGTCACGGCTGGAATTCAGAGAGCAGCGCAGTCACTCTCGCCCCGCACACACATGTGACACATCCCGAAATTCCTTTGCTTTGAGACAAAGCCTTTTACTTAGCCAAACTATAATCATAACCTTATTTATTTAACTTTTTATAAAGCCTTGGCCCTTAGATTATTTTTCATAAAAGCAGGTGCAGCTTCATCTTTCAGGGTTGAGCCAGCATTCCGTCTCACTGTCGAACTCAGAGATTCCTAGGTTGAATTCAATTGCATGTACCAGTTACACATCAGAATGGCAGTGCAAATTTCACATCTTTACTGCATGAGAAGGGTAAACCAATTTAACCGTGTGTAATTGCAATGGTGCACCAGGCTTTCTGGGGACTGTTGGCCAAGCACTTAGGCATTTGTACATAACGGCACTTTTCTTTCATGCTTCAAAATATCTAAAAGTTAGTTTTTAGAGTAGAACAAAATTTCAAAACATGGTCGTGTCAAATTGTAATAAATAAGAAAGCCAATTGTATAAATAGGTGCTTCTGAGTGATATATTTGGTGACTTCTTCACTCTGCATGCAGCAGCGTGTCAAAGGTGAGCTATGTTAATCTTAAGGTCTTGCACTGCTTGTATCAACTGTCATACAGTACGTCTCATTCAAGTAATTGTCTTCATTACCATTTTCTGAAATCGTACTGGTTGTGCTGATTTTTATTTCATTATGAAATGCAAGTACTATGCAAAAATCAAGAAGAGATCATTTTAACCAAAATGTAACAGGAAAATTTGATGCTTGGATATTTCAAAGACTTGTGTTGGTGGGTCCTTTTAAATCTTAGAGATGTTAAAACAAGCTCAGGTCATACTGGATAACACAACCAATCACACTTTAGGAAATGGTGTGATAAATAAGCTGTGATCTTTGTAAATTAGTTAGTTTTAATTAGTTTTAGTAGACAGATACTAGAAACATGTAGATTTCAGAAATTAATTCTCAGTCATGAAGCTATTATAGTAAAATCAAATTTATAATGCATATGAAAACTATACTAACACAACCTAGTTCTTCATTGTTGAAGGAAAAAAGCTTCATAATTTCAAACGTGCATGAACTTACAAGTCATATCAATAATTAATCTAAGATCTTGGTGAAATGTCCCCAAATTTGTTATTTTAATAAAATGTAATTTGCTTGATTGAATGACTTTTCTTTCAGCTGTCTTTTAAAACTTAATGTTTTAGAATATAGTGAAATTCTTTGTATATTTATTGCCTTAAAATGTGAATATCATATGTGGAATTTTTGCATTATTGAAAGCTGCTAGTCTCTTAAGTTCCTAATTATATTATAACGCTTCGTTTCTTTACTGATGTTTACCACTGTGTTACTTATAATAAGTTCTCTATTTAAATCATCAACTGGCTACTAGATTTTCCTACCAAAATTTTTATATTTCTATGTTCAAATCAAATGTATTATTTTAAAGAAACTTTATTACTAAGCAGTTCCCACAATAAAATAATACTTAAAGAGGTCGAGGCAGGAAGATTCCAAGCTCTTGCCTAGCCTGGGTAGCTCAATGAGACTTTGTCCCTAAACAAAACAAGACAAAAAGGAGATTGAGGGTGTACCTCAGTTATGAAGGCCCTGGATTCAATCACAGGTATAATAAAAATATCAAAGCTTATGTTTCTTACGCAGTTGATTAATTAACATGATTTTATTCCTTTTCTTTATTAAGAGTAAGCTAACTTTTGTCTTCCCTGCAAAGGACCTAACCATAACTTATGAAAACCAGAAGTATCCTAGTAACTCGAAATTGACAATTTTTCAAGCAGCTCTTCTTAAGATATAAAATTATAATTCAGGTGTGAACAATGCAGGAGTTTAAGTAGCACTTAAACTCAGGATGGAAACAATGCTCTGAGGAAAACCTTGATGGTGGTGGAATCACATTTTTTTCAACTTTCTTACTCAAATTGTAACAATAACTTTATATTCTTATTATCCTCAAATTATTTTACCTTGGAAATAAATACATTTAATCTAACTTATAGTGAATACATGTGCCATGGTAAAATATATGTAGGATATAAATTGTATTTGAACAAATTTCCTATAACTGTTATTAAATGAGCATGCTTTAAAAATTTCATGACACATAGCATACTTTGGTAAAATTATATATTCTTATATATTTAAAAATACTGTGGATATATGTTTCCTGGCAACCTGGGCAACAAAAAGAGAGAGAGGTATTTTATGCTTTGGTTACAGAAAAAAAGAATCATAATACATAATTTAGGGTGAATATTTTGTATCCAGACTTTAACTCTGCAGAGTTGAGACCATATGGTACTCTACTTTCGTCACACCGAAATGAAACGGGAAAAATTCTGTATGTACTTCAAGTACAAGGTTAGAAACTGACTTCATTTGTTTATTCTATGCATTGACTTCTCAAAGAAAACTACCAATATAACTCACAGGACCTTTCCAAATATTCTAAAAGGTTAACTACCTGTAAATGGAATATACTCTGCTGAAATCTGCCACTTAACAACATAGTGTCACCAATTGTAATTTTACATAATTTAAGAAATAATTAATATGATAAATTAATGAACTTGTCATAGATCAGGTAGCTGGAAGTCTGAAATGGAATCTGGGTTTATAATGCTTTCTCTTTCATTCGGTTTTATTCTAAAGTTCAATACATCAGATTCAATTCAAGTAATACTGAAAAAATATTCTAATAAACTGGGATGAGGATGATCTTGTGACAATTGCATTCTATTCAAACAAAAAAGATTATGTAACTGAATCAGGTACTAATCAACTTGAAATGTCTTCTATGATACCTTTCAACTAATAAAATTTCATATTACTACATTATGTGTAGTTATGAATAAATCTTAGAAAAAGAAAACTGGAGTGACATGAATGAGGATAACACTACCTAATAATATAATGTCAGTAATTTTGCCCCCAACAGGTATGTATCCTTAGAGCTAATCTTGATGGTGGTAGTGTAATAATTTTTATTATGCAGACAACGGTAATAATGTCATGAGCTCTGATATTCAAGTGGGTGTCTTTCTTTTGATTTCATGTGTGAAAAGAATCTATAAACCTTAGATGTAAATCATTTTTTTCCGTGGATTTTACTCAAAAATGTGGGTTTTATGTACCTGAGGCTGGCCTGTCCCCATTTATCTCTAACCGTCTCCTGAGAATACTCTTCTGTTCTGGAGCTGCCTACTTCCCAAGCCCCTTTCAGTGGTATTAATGTGGAAATAATTAAGATGTCAAGAAACGTTTTCACAGCTTTTTTTATTACCTTACTGCATGTTTTAAAACAACAGGAGAACAGGCTTTAATACAACAATCTTAACTATTAAGTATCATTTCTCATAGAGGACTAGAATATAAAATTTAATATCTCATTACTACAACTTCAAAAATTATATTTCTCCAAAGACTGAATTTCAAGAAAAATTACCTAACATGTATTCCAGCTGTGAAAATTCATTTCTAGTCAAGAACACAATTATTATTATTGAGATTAAGTATTGTCTAAGACTTAAGGTTACCTATTCATATACACACAATGTCAATACAGTATTTATCATTTTTGACTTCTCAGGATATGATGACTTGACAACAGAAGTATCAGCTACTTTGAAATTTAGATTTCATAGTGAGAAAATGGTCACACCCTTCTAAAATTAGAAGCCTGGTGATACTGGGGTAAAAGATCCTCCAAACTATGGGTGAAAAACACAGAAAATTTTATGAGAAAATTTTATTGTTTATACAAAAGATCATGAAATATTGAACTAATACCAACTGACCTTACTTTTGAAGGCCATAGAATGAATGAGAATCATGGTTAAGAAGACAAGCCAACACTCCACACTGCTGAGTCCACCGAAAGGCAGGGTCACTAAGACCCAGGACCCACGTGCAGCTTAGGAACACACAATGAGACTGCAATCCACATGCTATAACTACCATCAAGAAAAATATCCAAGAGCTTGCTAAAATGATAAGATGGTTAAAATAGGAATTCAGGCCACCCCTGGGCACTTAAAATGCTCACGAGATCAATACAGATCTCTGCTGAAGGTCGCACCAATCTTGATAGAGATTCTAAAGGAAAAGAGCTACGAAGATAAGCAGCAGTAAATCATTCAACCGTCTTCTTGGAAACAGCTCAGAGATGGCAGTTAAGCACTGAGTGGCACCTTCTGGGCTCGCTCTCTCTGTCACGACCATATTCCCACCGCTCTATTAATGAGAAACTTTTGAGAGTCATCGGAATGAAGCTTCTTTTTGTTTTTATTTTGTTTCGCATCCGACTGAGAAAAGTTGTTTGACTAATTAATTGTATTTTGATGAGATATTCAGGTAGGTGTAAAAGCCTTACTCTTTTAAGAGGATTTTTATACTGTATTAATACAATGCTACTCAATTATGACAGAATGAATTCATGATGTTGACGATGTAATCAGACAAGGCACTAGCATTCATTAAATGGCATATTGATAATGACTAGTAATAAATGGCAGGAATACAGACGTAAAATGTATATGGCACATTATCATTGATGCAGTGTTCTTGTCAACAAGTTTTGCCTGGTATTAAAAATGAGAAATGATGCAGAGGAGAAAAGCAGATTATGGAATTTTCTGCAGGACAATCGATCTGGCCTGTAAAATAATTTGATTGCCATGAATGACCAAAGTTACAAGGGAACTTTCTAGAGTCAATTAAAATAAAGAGACATGAATTCCAAATGTCGTGTGTGACTAGTAAGGAAGAACTGTTTTAAGGGATGTTGTTGGGACAGTGACAACATTCAAATGTAGCCCTCTAGGACGGGAAGAAAGCAGCCTTCAGCAATTCATTATCTCCTGTGATCAATCGGAAGACCACAGGAAGTGCAATCATTGTGAATGATCTCCTTGGAGAGAATCTTTTGTTATACCTGTGAAGATTTAGATATAAAACGTGCCACAAAAATCTTACATACAAAAGTGGGGCCTGCCTTGGGGGAGGGGGAGGCAGGTCATGGGGTGTGTGGCCTACAAGGGCCTTGAAGGGTGTCTTTTTGCTTCCCCCTTTTCCCGTGTGTTTCTTGAATGTCAAAGGATGAATGGCTGTCTTCTGTCATGGCCTTATACCACGCTGTTTCTACCTTGAAACATGCTTATCATACGCTGTATTCACAGAAATGATGAGCAAAATTAAACTTCTTTAGGTTGCAGGAGCCAGGTGCTGTTCCCAAGAGATGGGAAACTGACCGGTACTGAAATTGATACTAGAGTATGGCTGCTGCTGTGACTGCATCTGCGTATGCACTTTAAAAAAATCTTTGGAACTGATTCGCGACAGGATTTTGGAAGTCTTTGGAGATGCAGACTAGAAAAGTCCTATGATGCCACGTGCACAGCCAGATGGATAATTCTGGTCAGAGCTTAAAAGAACAGATGATAGGAATGTGAACAGCCAAGGCCATGCCCAGAGAGTCTCAGTTAGAAACAAAGGTTTGTTGACTCCTGGCTTGTATGCCACACTCTAGAAAAAGTGGGGTTTTTTTTGTTTGTTTGTTTTTTGTTTTTCTGTGTTTAGCCCATGTCCTGAGACTGTAAGAGACTGATACTAAGAGTAGTGTACTAATTAATCTGGTGGAGGAAATTTCAAGGCAGTCCAATGATCAAAGTATGGCAAAGATAGCTGACTGCTCTCAGTAATATCTATAGGAAGAATCAGGGGGGAAAGATATAAATAATTTGAAAAATTTTCATCCTGCTCAGAAAGGAAGCACCTCTAAAGATGGGCCAAGGAGGGCAAGGACAGTGGGGAAGCTAAGAAAATTAGCATTAATAAGATTGTAATATTTAACATCAGGAGATGGAAAATATGGGATTGAAGGCATCTCAGAAATTGGTGAGACTCTACACCCTTTACAGATTCTAGGCAGGAAATGTGTAAACTCCTTAGGAAGACTTCAGTCGGAGAAGTGAAACACAGAACAGTTTACTCAGGCATGCTTAGAGAAATGTGTCCCCACAGTCACCCATCTGGGCACTCAGAGGCCTCTGTAGCCGTGATCTCAGGGCTCATACAACTGGTCAAGCCAAGGATTGTTAAAATGTCAGTTTCCTGTAAATCTGATTTTTATGTCAATTTTGTGTTATTCAATAATATACATGATGGTATTACTGAATCAATGTTACATTTGTGTGATGTTGTAGCAATATTTCATAAAAATACATGTACAATATAGTTTACCATATGTGTCCATAAATATAAAATGTACCATATGATTCTTTATTTTCCTTCAAACCCTGGTGGATATTTATTTTCATTCCTAATTATATTTTAAAATTTTTTCTTGATTCATAAATTCCCCAAAGAGTTTCATCTATTTTAATAGTATTTTTAAATAAATAGGGTTTAGATGAATTTTTCACTTCAGAAATCCTATGGAAGATATATATGTATATGTAATATATAATGGCAGAACATAGGCATTTATTACAGGCCTGTTATAATACAGAATATAATATGTAAAAGATATAATATTAGAATTATGTGCATGTCTATGTAATATATATATATATAATATATTCCATACACACACACACACAAACACACACACACACACACACACACACACATATATATATATATATATATATATATATATATATATATACACAATTCTTTTTTAGGTAACTGTTTTGCTTTGTTTATAGAGCTTCTAATATATTTCTAATTTTACTTCTTATAACTATATATGTTTTTCTAGATGTTTTGGTGTTTAAATTATTTTCCTTTATTATTATTCTTATTTATTCTTATTCTTATTACTAGAAATGTACAACTATCAAGGTATAAGTATTTGGGAATAACTTATTTCTAATTTAATTGAATTGTAATTTTAAAATACATGTTTGTCAAAGCTTATTAAATAAATATCATTTATGAAATTGTGTGTGATCAGTGCTTTTTAAAGGGGTGTAAGTGCAGGCACAGAGTCATAGTATATATTACATATATATTTTAAATTTTTAGTTTTTAAAAAATAATTTTCAGGAATTCTCTCATAGAGACTACTTGATTCTTCATATATTCTCAAGTTTTGTCTGCCAGCCTATGTTGGCATCATCTACCACATTTCTGTACACTGTCAATATAGATTTTTGTGAGATTTTCGATCTTTGATTTCTGTTGTTGTTGTTCTTTATATGACCTTTGAGATTCAAAATCAGAAGATGGCATCTGTCTTCCATGCATGGCCACGGAGCCAGAGATGGTAAGAAGGCTGTAGTTCATCAGCTATCCTTAATCTAACAAAATCCTTCCAGTGTCAGTTTGCTGGAGTTCTCAAGTAGCTACACCTACTCACATGTGCACCATTGAGTGTCTCCTCCTGCATAAGGACTGGACGGGAGTTGTGGGTCTTGGACTTGCCCTTTTTTCTTCTACTCCTGAAGAATGCACATATTCAGCAACAAAAGATTTCCCTATCCCAGGGGAGGTGAGAGGAAGGAGTGGTCACGTGGACCAACCCTGGTATTTGAAAGGTACCCTGGAAAAGACGACAGCAATATCAGGGAGAAATAAAGATTTTCTTTTTAATCTCACTGTGTTTTGTGTTCTTAGTAAAGGTGTGTGTGTGTGTATGTGTGTGTGTTAAAGACATTTATCAGCTCAAAAAAGTAGTTCCTGAATTGTTTACTTCTTACAAACATTTATTTTTGTTATGTCTCCTTGCGGTATTTCATAGTTTACTTTGGCATATTTGCATAATTGATCCCTCTGGAATTTATAACGCTAACACCTGTAAACTTGTGATTCGTCATCATTCTTTACTACATGGCTGCTTGATTATCACATTTATTGGGTAAGCTTTTTTTCCAGAGATTTAAATGACTGAAACTTAATATTATATGAATATGACACTGTGAATTCATCAGAATCTAATATCATTTACACTAGTAATACAAACCTTTAAAACTTTTTGGCCTGAGGAATATATTAGACATATTAGGCATAAACATATAAGTCTAGGTCTCGTTCCCATGGGGAACATGTTTAATTATTAGTTCACACATTTTTGAGAGCGGATGTTAGAATGGCGTTAAAGGAGCTTAATGAGGAGACACCAAAGTCAACATTAGATATCTAGAGCTGATAAAATATTTATTATGGAATATGCTTTGTGTTTTTCTATATTTTAGGAAATATTTATAAAATATGTAAAAGACTTAATTTCTGTTTTGCTAATAAAGAGCTAAGCTAGTATTTCTTATTAGTTCTGCCATTTGAATTTTCTAAACTTTTACCATATTACATCAACAATAGTTTTGACGAAAATTCTTTGCTATTTTCACAAAATTTTTAAAACTCCAAGCAGAAATAAATTATGATTAGCAGATTGTGTAGCTGATTTACACTAATTCTTTTCCACATGGTCCAAAGATAAGTACCTCCTTTCTTCAAATTGCTTAGGGAACTTTTGCAAGTTTTTGGAGGTTGTGTAAACTTTTCTTGTGTTAATCTGCCTTATTCAGCACCATCAATGGAGTGTGATTGCTACTTGCTTAAGAATGAAAAGACGTAATATCAGACTCAGTTGGTTCTTTTCCAGACAACAGGATTCTGAAGCCCGATGAAATTGAGAATAAATATTGTCAGTCAAGCTTGCTCTATTTGTGGCATCTGCCAGTTAAAACAGCCTTTAAATTCAGTGGAAAGATATGTCAAAAGAAAGGTTTATAAAACTTTCCTGAAGGAAATATAATTCATGAGTGTGAGTCTGCAGAATGGGGCTGGGACAGCGTGGGATGTGGTCTGGGCAGATCTGTGATAGTACCATGGAACCCAGTTGGTACTACAAGATTAAAGGGATAATCTCTTCCTTTCTTGACAACAAACCTGAAAGCTCATTTTTTAAAAATTTTCTTCTAAATCTCCCATTAAAATAATTCCCCTTTTCCTCATCCTGGACAGCTGTAACTCTCCAGCACAATATATATTTGTTCTGTCCTGATTTCCATAGCTATAATGTGTTTTGGCTACTTTTGAAAAGAAATGCCTCATGTTTGTGCTTCTGCGTGAGCCGCTAATTTATGTGCACGCTGTGCTCACCTTTCTCATTCTGGTTCTGAAGCCCGGCCCTCTGCCTACCTCTGCTGCTCTCTCCTCCTGCCTCCCTTGCCCTGAGCGTTCTGTCAGAGAGGCTGCAAAAGCAAACATGTCTCTTCTCCCCGTGGTTCCCTCTCACAGGTGTGTGCCTTGCTGACTTCTCTATTATCATTCTATGTTGATATTTACCAAAAAAGTTAAACAATTACTTTTCCCTCTACTTTCATAAAATATGCCTGAAATTGTTTCCCCAAAAGAGAAATTAAATATCAGGGCTAAAAGCTCATAAGAAGAGGTTCTTAACTTTTGCTCCTAGAAAGGATGGAGGGTTTCAGATGACATAGAAATTTCTGAATCACTGATATTTCAAATAGGGAATTTGCGCTTCATTAGCAGTACTCACAGTGAAAGCCTATATGTTGAAAAAATAGATGCTGATGATTCATAAACATTTATAAAATAGCAAGAAATTGAAACCATTCATTTATTCAATCAATATTTATTGGACACCTACTGCATTCAGATCTTATTCCACAGGCTGAAGACAGAGTGACGGACCGAAGGTCCTCATCTGGTACAGCTTCCACGTCAGGAAATGCCACACAGAAGATGGCCTGGAGTCACGCGTAGGAGAAAGGATTCGCCTTGGAACCATTGTGCTTAGCGAGGGGAACCAGACACGGAGGCTCCCATGGTTTCCATAATATGAAAAATTCAGACCATAAGTAAGTAAAAAACCAAATAAGAGCAAGAAGGAGACACGAGGAGATAGACTTTCTACAGAGGAAAGGGAGACACAAGGTGGGTGGACGGTGGGAAGAGAAGGAAGGAAGGAAGAGTGGTGCCGATGCGGGAAGTGCGTGCGCCGGGCCCTCATGCTGAGTGTCGCTACTGCTACTGCAAATACGTGCTGATAAAATAATCTTAGAAAAATACTGGAAATGGCAGATATTAGTAAGTGCTAAATCGAGAATAAAGAAGAGAAAAGAACAGAAAGAAAAGGCAGATTGAAACATTATTAGAAAGAATGATGGGGAACCCTCTTCTGATGCAGTGTTCTGTGCAGATTCCTGGGTTTCAAGCTGATTTAAGAAGGATTCTCTCTTGACAAGAAAATTGTAACTCCTTTGGGCCTCTGTTTTACAATGCAGTTTTCTTCTCTAAAATAAACAGTTCCAGTGGTTGCTAGGCTCCCACACCAACTTAACTCAAGATTCAACCACCATAAAATGGAACATGGTCAATGACATTTCCTGATCTGATGCTACTCCCAACTCCGTGACACTGAACAGACAGACTTTAGCATTTCCCAGGAGGCCCTCCCTGTTGCCTTTCAGGGAATGTACCAGAAAGACTGAAAAAACTTGCCACAATCAGTCTTAGAACACACGTCATCCCTTGAGAAGTCTGTATGCATGCACAAATGTGATGTTCATCTGGGTATGCGCTCTCTCATAACTTGATGACTTTCATTCTCAGCTCCCCAATTGTAGTACTTCCAGTTTGAGTCCTCTAAAGGTGACGTGTGCATTCTTAGAGGAGTCTGACTCCACCCTGTGTTCCGCACGCTGTCTGGGGACCCCATGTCTTCAATCTACAGAGGGCAAAACCAAACCAAAAGGAATTAGGAGAACAAGCAGGTGACGTGTGCATAGGAAGGTCACAGCTGGCCAGGCCTTGATGGTTTCAGAGAACATGGATGCAGCACCAGGAAGGTTTCCCCTCCCCAGTTTCCAGTGCTCAGACTTTATTGGAGAGAGTATTAGACACGTAAGCTATCTGGCCCACTCAGTACATTCTAACCCAGCAGTTCTGGGGCCAAGACTCCAAACTTCTCTCTAGCATCAAGTGCTTCTAAGGCCATTGGTCCCGGAGCCCCACTTTGAAGAAATCTATGTATTATAAGGACTCCAATGATTCATTTTTAATTTCAGGAAGTTTGGAGGTTAGCTTTTGAATTTAGCATCTTTATTTGCTTGTTCTTTCTTTCTTTCATGTCACCTACGGTTATGTGGTAGTCACGAAGGAGAAAAGGGTGCTGGGTCTGGGGACCACTTTTGGTCTTTGAATATTCCGCCATGAGGAGGGATTGAAGATCAATCTCTGATTATCTTTTCTGCTGCTGAAGGCAACAGTTAACTTTTTCTCCTTGGAATTATAGAGTGAACAGTACTTATCAGTTGTTGTGTGCCTGGACAGTAGAGGTGACAGTGGCTGGCAAAGTGCACTGAGGTCTCTTGAGCCAAGGGGCTTGAGTAACTGGTGTTTTCTGATACCCCTTGAGTACTACCCTCTCTGGAGTGGTTTTAATCTTCTGGATTGGGAATCCTGCTTTGGCAGCTTGCCAGGCCAGAAACATTAGAAGGCTCTTAACAATCTTAAAAGATACACTGCCAACGGCTTTTTATAAGTGACTTACAACTCTTGAAATTAAGTGAAAATGAAAAGGAAAACAATTCTCTCAGGTCTCTTTTTTTCCCTTAAAATATCATTTGCTGACACGTTCCCTCTGCGGACATGCGTTATTCCTAGGAAGCCTACAGGGGTCATTGAGACCAACCCCGCACAGAGCGATGCTCCTGTGACATCATGTAATGTCAAAATGGTTTAATTCCTCACACTCTGGAGCTTAAGACTTGAGTAGGAACTCAGGAGAAATATATTTTCCAGATATATTTGGAGTTTTAGTTGCGGCCTTTTCAAGACAAGAGCAAATCAGTGTGACGGGAGCAGCAGGAAGAGGGCACCCTCTGAGGTACTGGAGGAGGAGGAGACCTTGGGGGTGAAATTCTTAGGATGGGAAGGAAGTTTCTGTCTCCTTAGTTCTCAAGAATTGTAGCTTTTAAATCATCTTGCTAATAGCTTTGGAAAGCTAATGTATTTCCTCTTCATATTTAAATGGGCATATTTTCCATCACAAGTTGTAGCTGTTGGCAGGGATGGATTTTGTAATATTACAAATGCTGACATTATGAACCATGGCTATTTTATTTCACATAAATTCCAGAGATTATAAACATAAGTGTTTTTCAATATGTACCAGCATCCTACAATATGTCAGAAAACAATCTCTTCTTATGGTTCAATCAATTTTATATTGTAACTTCCCTTTTTGAATTTCTAATTGCATTTTACCTTTCTCATGCTACCTCGTCTTTATAGAATAAATTTTACTTTTTAAAATGTTTTAATGACCAAAATTTTTTTTGAAAATATGCAAAGAATTCTACACTGTGACTTTTTTTCTAGTTGATATATCACAATTATCATAATAGTTTGTCTTAGTCGCTTTCTTATTGCTGGGTCAAAATATTTGACATTCACGGTGTAAAAGAGGAAAGATTTATTTAGCTCACAGATTAAGAAGGTCACACACACTTCATTCATGGGCAGCCAGCAGTGGTGGAAGCACATGGCGGAGACGGGACAGCTGCTCACCACATTCCACATTGGAGACAGAAGCCAAGTGAAGGAGGAGCCAAGGGAGAGGGGCCAGTTGATATTCAGAGACTCGGGCTAAGGCCAGAGCTTTCCTAGGAAGAACATGAAACAATGCTTCTTTTTCCTTCCTTTGTTTACTTCAAACTGCCAGTTGGCTCACTGGACCTAGGGTGGGTGAACCTGACCCTCCCCCACTTCCTGGCCCATGAGTCAATGTGTCAATGAGTCAATGCGTCAATGAGACACACCTGAAAGCTCTGCCCTGGGTTCCTCCTGATCTCAACAGTTGACACATTCCCTCCCAGCCACGCCCCACACATCTACTGCTTCCATCCAAACCCCACCTTCCAACAGCACAGGGTCCCATTTATATCTCACTACATCCAAATACATGTGGCTTTCTACACCTAAACCATGGTAGAGTATAATATATATACATTTCTAGGTAAATACTAACAGCACAATGTACATGTCAATAGGAAATGTATTTCTTTATGATAAGAGATAACAATATGTAAATCAATTAGAAAATATTTCTCTTTTTTGGCATTCTGGAGAAGTTGGCTTCCTGAGGTGATGGGTATAATAAAATTCAGGAGGTAGATTAATTTGCTCCACCCAAGAAAGGCTGTGTTATTTTTGGGCAATTTAATTAACATCTCTAAAGAGAATTTTTTTCCCCACACATTTTAGAGGAATGCTGCTGCATCTTGAAAGACACTGACAACTTAAATATGAGAGGAAACACATGAGTTTTTCCAAAGGACTGCTGCATGAGTTAATTAAGAAAAATACTGAAAATTTAAAGTGTAATGTGCATCACAGATATGAATTAAATGATAGCTATTGTTATGATTAAGGTTATCACAAAATTTTAGCCAGAACATCAGTTCTTAGCCTTACTTAGCTAATTACTATCTTCATTAATATTGTATTTTAAAATTAAGTTTTCTTTGTAAAGCATTCTCTTCCTTGTATCCTTTAAAATATATGTCCTCTATTATAGTATGGCCACATAGCCACAGATTAACTAAAAATCATCCTTTTTCATAGTAACTATACCTGGAGAACATATGCATCTTCTTTACTTAAAGAAATGAGACTCTCTCTCATATATATATGTGATATATGTGGAGATATATATGTAGAGAGAGAGATCATATAATATATATGTGTGTGTGCATATATATATATATATATATATATATATATATATATATATATATATTATATCATACGAAGAGCCTCTGATCTTGGCCTTGGTTGGTTTACTCTTAGCATTTTCCTCCAGAGGTTCATAACTCTTAATGCATCATATTTTAAGCCATTTGTAAATAAAATGATGGATTCAATGAAGTTATGTGTAGACTTCCACAACCTGGTGCAAGAAACAAAGCAGCCATCTCTTTGCAGTTCCTCGAAGTGAACTTTACCCCAAGACACTAGTTACCCTTCGTCCCTCCATTCAACCTCATGCCTGCAGTAGGGAGACTGAGCACTACAGCCGAGTGACCAGGAATGCTGCAGGGACTCTCCTGCGCCACCTGAGGAGAGAGGGAAAGAACACTAGAAGGACATGCCCAATGTCGGTCATCGTTTTGTAGTGACATCACCACCAGGGAAAGTCCAGAGGAGCTCATTAAATGAGGGCTGAGGAGAGAGCTTAAACATTAGCATCCCAAATCAGCCATCTTCAGAGCTCTTTAATAACAGATAAAAATTTCCAGCTGAGGCCACCCCACTGCCATGCTTCACTGTTATGGAGCCCACGGAACTGATAATATTTGATAGTAAGTTGGGATACGTCTTACTCAAAATCCTCAAAATCATTCAACAAGAGTTTCAAGGACACCATTTCAAGGCATGCTGGTGTGGTTTCAGTTGTAGAAATGTAAAAGGTTAGCATATATTTAAAGCTGAATGTATTGTGTTATATCAAAAGTCATGTTGAATATTGTGGTAAATATCACAGCTCTAGAATATTCTATTTAACATATAATACATTGAAAAGTTTCTCAAAAGTAAAAGGATGTGGTTAATAGTCTTGTATGATTGATCGTGAATCATTTTAAATTTTAGACTTCATATGGATGTCTATTTAGTATTAAAATATAGTTTGATATCATCAACATTTCCAGCAGTTATACAGGCCAGGGCTTACTTCTCACTCAAGCAAAACTCCACTCAATTCTGGCAGCCGTCAAGCACCTTGGCGTGTATGAACACTGGTGTTCTTCTCTTCTACCGTCGCATCCCGAGACCATACATGCACTGACTAAAAAGAAAAAACAAACGGTGGAAATTTACAGAATTTTTACAGCCACCCATGTGGCTGCATCACTACTTCTTACCCATTGCCCAAATAATCCCCAAGGCTAAAATTCATTGTGAAAAATGTTGGAAAATAAAGCACAAATTGGAAGATACTGTAAGCAGGCTCCTTCCTATCCTGTCTCCAAATGTCTTTTCTCTTTTTTTTTTTTTCAAATTTTGAGTAAACCCCCACGCCTTTACAGCACTCGCATATTTATGGTTTTGCGCCAATTGTTTAGACTATCGCCCATTGTACTAAGGCAGCTGTCACGTTACAATTTTTAACTGCATATCAAGAAAATGAAAGGAAAATCTGGGTTGTCAAAAGTTCGGGAACTCAACCCAGAGTCAACGTCCTCAGACTAAAGTGACTTCCGCTATGACTCAGTGTGAACATTCGTCCGATCTTACTCCTGTGAGTCTTACTGTCCACTTGATGCTCTGTGTTCAAAACGGTATTTAAAATTGGCTATTGCTTCATATCTTTTACGCCACGGTTCTATTAAAGATTTTGATGGTTTGGATCAAAACTGTGCCCTAAAACATTCGTGTGTTCAGAGTTGGCGTTTTTAGTAATTAGTTGGTCGGGGGATAACTAACCTTATCAAATGAACTAATTCACTCAAGCGTCCACGGCAGAATGTGTTGTTGTTGGGGAGAGGGGGGGAGCCTGGAGGGAGAAGTGGCTAGAGATAGTGTAAACACAGGACGGTTTCTTAGCTCCTTCCTTCTTCTCTGGTACTTTCCCAGTCTGCTCCCAGACTATCATTGACTTACACCTCAGAAGCCATGAACCAAGCTGAACTTTTTCTCCTTTAAGTTTTGGATGTTGGGTCTTTAGTCCCACAGACAAAAAAACTGAATAATATAAAAATAAAAAATCAATGTGCAAAAAGCAGCAGTTAAGAATGTTCATAATACTCAAAGTGATATCAGACTCAATGTCATTCCTGTACATTATTCTGAAACATCATTCAAAAGCTGAAATTTTTGTAAATGTTAGTATTCAATCTGTGCTATTACGTACAGTAATTGCCCTTACAAAGAAATAGCTTTTATGCTTGTCTGAACATAATCTTAAATATTTTAAAGTAATCAAGGTTGACCAGCAAAAGAATTTTACAAAAATGGGAGAAAAGGCAATTCTAGCACATTTATACATGGTTAATCAGATTTAACTTTCATGGTGATACTTCTGTTGTTTTGAAATTGGTTCAGATGTTGAGTAGACAGAAACCGCAGTGGTGTAAAACAAGGAGTTGCATCTGTCTCAAATACTCAACAATACATAGATCTACGCACAAACTTGTACTCAAATGTTTGGAGTGCTTTATTTGCAATAGCCAAAGCATTGCTTCTCAACATATGAATCCATGCAACTGAGACTTGGGAGCTACTGCATGAGGAAAGAACACAGCTTCTAAACTATAAAGGAATGTGAATGAGACACACTTCTTACTCTGAATAAAAGAAGCCAGCCATAAGATACTGCACACATGAATATCATGCAGTGGTATGATCCTGTTATATAAATTATGAATTAATCTGCTTTAACAGAAAATGAAACTCTGCCTCTGTGATGGCAGCAGAGGGAAAAAGAGGCTGACAGAGGACACAAGAAATCCTTTGGGGTAGGGAGTGAAATACTTTGAGTCTCGCTGATAGTGGTGTGGGACAAGGGAACATATCTGGAAACCCACTGAGTTGAGTAAAAGTGTTCATCAGGTGGTGCATAGCTCCAGCTGTCCTCAGCACAGTAGGTTCTTTTGCCCAGGCGTGTATTGCATTCGCCTTTGCATTACTTTCTGGCTTTTCTATTGAGACTTAGAGCTACTGGGCTGTAAAAATGGAGGCTATTGAGTTTTCTAATGTAAAGCCCCTCCCCCATTTCATTAGCATATATACGCCATACACAATAGTTACATTGGGTTTGAGAATTCTGTGCATATATACATTGTGTCAACTGCACGCTCCCTTCCCCTTCACCCCTCCCTCATCACCCCAACTCCCGTCATCTCACCCATGTTATTTTATTACTTATTTATGTTCTGGCTTCTCATGTTAGGGAACCATGCAAGAGTTACTTTCTGAGTTTGATTCACTTTACTGAGCATAATAGTGTCAAATTGTGTCTGTTTACCTAAGAAAAGCCCAAATCTATCTGTCTTTAGGGCAAAGTAGTATTCCGTTGTTTATGTATAGCACATTTTTTGCATTCATTGGTTTATTGATGGATGGTTTTTTGTCATCTTCCATGATTTCACTCTTACTAGTTGTTCTGTGATTAAACACAGATGTACACGTATCTCCGCTACTATATGGTGCTTGTAACTCTTGAATGGCACCCTTAGAGACATTCCTGACTCACATGGAATATCCATTTCAGTTTTGGGGGGGCATCTCCATGCAGTTTTCCACACTGGTTGTGCCAATTTACAGTCCCAACGCAATGTAACAGGGACCCTTTCTCTGAAGCCTTGCAGGAACCTATTGTTTTTTGAGCTCTTAATAGAAAATGGTATCCCTGCTCTGTTTTGATTTGCATTTCTCTAATGGCTAAGCACGTTGAACATATTTTTTCATGTATTTGCTGGCCATTTGTTCTTCTTGTGAGAACTGTTTGTTCATTGTATTTGCCCATTATTACTTATGTCTTCGATTTTGAGGAAACTATTTTGTTTAGTTATTTGTATGTTCTTGTTAATAGTCCCTGCACAAAGTGTAGCTGGCAAATTTTTCTCCTTTTCTGTCATTTCTTTCTTTACTCTGTTGATTGTTTCTTCCAGACATCAAGTTATATCAAGATCAATAGTAATAAACTAGTGTCTTAACAGAACAATATTTGAACACTACACTCTTGTTAGAGCAAACTAGATGCTCAGGAATAAACAACAACAAAAAAATTCCTTCCCTTGAGGAACTCAGACGCTTATAGGAAAGAGAGTAGACCTTAGCTAACATATGATGAGTTAAGGATTGCTAATTTTTTTCCTGAATGTGCAGCTCGTGAAAGAGGAGAGAGCAATGATTTTCCAAGGTCAAGCTCAAATTCCACGTTATTCTTGAAAGACTCACTGAGTCTCAAAGGAAATCTTCTCTCTTCCTTCAATTTTTATAGCCCTTATATACTGCAGCATATTTGCTTCTCGTGAAGCAGGGCTGTTCTCACGTGTGCTTGTGTGATGTTTTCTGTATGAGAGAAAGCTCATAACGAGCTAAACCTCCTTTATGGGTCCCTTTCCCCAGAATATCACCATAGTGATTGATGTTCATTAGTCATTTCTTCCCGATATTGATGTGCTCTTGATAACAATAATGATGAGTCATTTTGCTTAATAGACCTGTATGCACATTTGAATGATTAATCTTACAAAATACATTAAAAATAATATGATCTAAAAGGAGGTATGTAGCTTAATGTCAGAAAAATTATTCTGTGATTAACCTTTCTATCCAAATCTAAGACAACTTTGAAAATCTTCTAAATGAGCCTGGTGTCTGAAGAGGCTTTTGTGGGATGGCTATATTTAAGTAAATATTTTATGGAAGTTTACACCAGAGAAACTATATTTAGCTATGAATCCATGATAAAAAATGCCAACACTCCTGAAGGAATATTGAAATGCAAATGAAAATCATCATTTTATAAATAAAATTTAACATGCATTATATATTATATCAATGAAGTTCTGAGTTCTTTTGCATATTGTGACACCCTTTCCAAAACTACTGACTAGCAGCTCTTAATACTAGTTCATTTCAGTAATACTGTTGATTCTTTTGTTCTGATTTGTTTTGTTTGTTTTTGAAACAGTCTTCCTTTGTAGTCCAATGTAATCAGAATAGTCCTGAACATATATGTGGTGGGGGCTTACCATACTTTCCACACCTGAGAGGGGTGGGGCATTAAGGCTGGAACTAGAAGGGGCTGATCTCTGGGACAGGTGAATCCTTCTATGTAGGATTTTGAGAACTATGTTGAACAGTAGTGGTGAAAGTGGGCAGCCTTGTTATATTGCAGAATTAAGGAAACATGCTTTTAATTTCTCCCCATTTATTATGATATTTGCAGTAAGTTTGGCATATATGGCTTCAAAAATTTGACGTAAGGTCCTTCTGTACCTATTTTCCTCAAGGTTTTTATAATGAATGGATGTTAGATTTTGTCAAAGGCCTTCTCTGCATCAATAGAGACGATCACATAATTTTTGTTTTGCTTTTGTTAATGCGGTGCGTGACATTGATTCCTTTACATCACACAGACCAATGTGGAATGAGGGCTGCCTGTGTTGACTAATATTTATGTAAAATGTTATAACAGCTTAAGATGTATTTAAAAACACTCCACTCCAATAACTATGTTAAGCGATTTTTAAATAAGTCAGAGTTAATACTGCAAAAAGCGTGCCTTTGTCTCTATGAGCCTGATGCTACCTTCACATCATGTTGCGTACTCCTTTTAGGAATAGAAGATTCTAGATAACCTAAAGTAACTTGGCTTTAAAAGTAAATCGTTTTAAAAGGAGCACTTGGCAAGTTATCTTCCATGGTAATATTTCTAAAATCAAAATTTGGCTACTTTGGGCATGTGATTCACATTCTGCTTTGTAAGGCTGAATCCTCATGCCGGCTTTTCCCAGAGTAAAATTTAGAAATGCAAATACCTTCCCATGTCTATAAACCTCAATCAAACAACCAAAACAATGTATGTGTCATCAACAATGTGTTTGGTTAACAGTGAATATGGAGTGGGTGTCTATTCTTGGAAAAAATGAGGAAGTTGAGGATCATAAAAAATGGGAAGTTGTTTGAAAAGAGTTCTGTGAAATGGAAGGTGATTTTGAGGCAGGACAAAGAGGCTAAGAGAGAAGTAAGGGCCATTTCAGGAAGGGCTGGAAACCAGCGCATGAGGTGTGTGACACGGGGACCTTCTGCAGGGCAGCGTGTGTAAGATGTTTGTTCCCCTCACTATGCGCACTGCACAGAGAAAATGGTGCACAGCGTGAGCAAACGCTTTCAGCTGAGTCATCTTGGTGCCTATCTGCAGACGTTCCCAAAGTCTGGTTTGCTTTTTGTGTTTTTAAAAATCCTTTGAATTAAGTTTGAATCATGAAAGTTAAACCTTACATTTGATTCAACTCTTGCTGAATTTGACACAAAAGTTCAGTGACATAATACAACTTGAAATACTCATTTTCATTTTTGCTGGTATAAAATACTTGAAAACTTAAAGGACACATATATTCTGGTCAGTGTTTTGGATGATTTGGTCCATAGTTTCTTTCTTTTAAGAAAGAAAAGACACGGTGCAATGGCCTGGATCATCTCATGGTATCCAGGAAGCAGAGAGGGACAGATGGAGCCAGATTTGACAAAAGACCCTACCAAGTCACACCCCTGTGGGCCTAGCCCTTCTGACGAGGCATTTGTTCTGAAAAATAGACTTTTGGGGAGACATTTTCTCTAAATTGTAATAAACATATATGTTTTATTGAATTATCATCAGTACATTGTAAATGATTGTCTTCTTATTAAATGTGGAATTACATATATATTTATATATATGACAAATGTATTTTATGTACTTACTGATTACATCATGAAACATTCTTATTATTACTGTACACATTCTGCATAAAAATTACAAAATATTTATTTATAAGTACATAATTTTGAATGTGCATAGTTTATCCTGGAACATCTATAGACTTTTAAAATCATAAAATGGTCAACAAATAAAACAAAATATATATTCAATATGTGTACTTTTTCTAGTACTTATTTAAAACAAATTTGAGTCCAATTTTGTGCTACTCATTTAAAAAAATTACTTGTGGGATAGATCCTACGTCATTTTGATGTAAATAACATTTACTATGCTATTTAAAATACACGTACTCGTCAATTCCGTAAAGAAGGAACATACATAGCTCAGCGTGCTTTGTCAGTAGTGGGTTACCCTGAAAGTAACTTTGTCCTGAAAATTACTTGTGAGCCACTTATGTTTGTTTGCTGGAAAAAGACTTTTCACTTTTTGGGTGTGACCATTTCAATGGTATTGCATATTTCCCAGAAACACATGCTGTTGAATTGAGTATGCTTTAAAATAATTATTTTGCCATAATCCCTACATTTAAAAAGTCAAAATATTATTTCAGGGGCAATGTATTTCCCGATTTGCATGTTCTACTTCAGTTAATCTCCTGATAGCCCATGTGGCTGCCTGCTAGAAGTGGGGGTCATGGAAAGAGAAGACCCTGCAGCGAGTTCCTGCTGCAGTGCCAGCTGCTCTGCCATTCAGCAGGAGCAGGCAAGCTTGGCACATCCGTGGCACGTAGGGATGCTCTCTGGACCCTCTGGCAGGAGAAGATGCTCACATCTCTGCTCAGACCTCGAGAATTCTGGATCAAATTTATGGGCTCCTTTCAAATGCCTATTTGAATAATAAATAGTCAATAAATGACTATTTATTGTCTTTGTTTAAACACAGCTTTTGTCTTGGGCCTTGGGGAAACTGGACTGTTCACCATGGGACATCAATGACCTGAGCTTCCATCATTAATTGGCCTTAGTTTAATCCTTTTAGCCACACACTTGTCTGTGCCAGGCATCAGTCTATCAGACAGAACTGCGGTACATGACCATGAACTCAGACAAGTCCTGAAGGTATAAATAAGTTGTAAGAACAGGTGGCTCAGCCAGTTTCAACATTGAGGAGTATTCCATTGTCTCTCCTCTCTCTGTCCAAATCTGTGACTGCCTGCAGTATCTTTATGGTCAACTAAGTAGAAAGCACCGAGGCTGTGCCTGATCTCTATTGGTCCCCAGCACGCACTGGCCCATCTGGAGATGGACATCTGCAGCAGTCAGAGCCACTCTGCAATGAAAGGGAAGAAATGCCGCTAAGAGCAATACCTCCCGGGAAGAAGATTTTAGCGCTTTCCCTAGTCAACCTCATACTTCTCGAATTGGTGGAAGACCATAGCAGTCTTCGTGGCAGGAACAGAAGGCAAGGGTGATCTTTTTTATCAGCAGTGGTGTGGGAACTC
Organism: Ctenodactylus gundi; assembly: GCA_004027205.1. Taxonomy (NCBI): domain Eukaryota; kingdom Metazoa; phylum Chordata; class Mammalia; order Rodentia; family Ctenodactylidae; genus Ctenodactylus; species Ctenodactylus gundi. The sequence goes on from PVKB01002542.1 coordinate 170,372, forward strand.
CTGAGTGCTTAGTCTGCCATTGGCCGCGTCATGATTCCAAGCTTAGAACGATTCCTGGAACATACCGACCTAAGAGCCAGTGACAAAATTATGTTGGCCTTTCATGACAGGTAAGGTAAAAGCTCCACCCCAGCCCACCCAGCCCCTGGAGCTGGGTGTAAGCATCACAATTGTGGAGTCACCGAAGAGAAGTTGGGCATCATTGCCATTCTATGACCTGTCAGATCGTAGAACTCACTTCACAGTGACAGAAACTCAGCTACACTACTATTTTCTGAATGTCAGTGAAGTTGTAAACAAAGTCAAGAAAAAGAGCAAAAGTCTGTGAAGAAGTGGGAGAAAAATTGTGGGGGGAGAGAGAAAGAGAAAGAGAGAGAGAAAGTCTGTACCCCAAGAAATCAAGAATAGTTCTGCACTTTGCTGAGCATATAAAAGTCACTTAGGATTGAAAGGTAGAAACTAGATCATGTGAAGATTTTTAGATAATGTAAAAAAATCTTTGATTTTATTATTCCATGCCACTGCATGTTTGTTTTCTGTTTGTTTTGCTCAGTCTAGGTCAACTCAACAACTTTTTTATGTACCCACATATTGTAAAATATATTTAAAAACCTTCCAATATAACCTAATAGCAAGATAAAGGGTGGTCAGTCCCACAGAAATTCTGTTCTGGGTAGTCAGCAAATCAGCAAATAATTCCAAACATGAGATTCTCCGTTTCCTCTGTGTTTATGCGAAATCACATGCCTTGTGCTCCCTAAAGCAAACAGAATTAAAATAATACAATATTCACCAAGCTTGAGGCATACCCTCAAAAGAGAAAAAGTAAACATTTCTTAAATCTCTAGTCTGAAACTCACAAGTGCAAGGGATATATGTGTTTCCGAGTACTTCACACATTTCTTCTGAGACAACGAAGCCTCTGCTAAATTATTTAAAAGAAGATATCTACATTATGGATGGAAACAGATTCCACAGCTCAAAGAGCAGATACCAGTTAGAATTTGCAGCAGTACCCAGCTCTTTCCAACTAACTGCTTTGTGAATAAGAGAGAAAGGGCTTTGGCTCTAGGGCACGTGTGGTAGGAGCTCTTTGTATCATTCCATACTGCTTAGTCACTTTTCATTGCTGGGTTACAAGACCTGACACCTACAGCGCATAGTTCAGAAGTCCGAGTCTCCGCGTTGTTGGCTGGTCATGGCGGAAGGCCAGGTGCAACGTTCTGTCGGAGCCCAGCTGCGCACGCCTCACAACTCGCGGTTCAGAGGTCTTCGTCCTTGCGTGTTTGGCTGGCAAGAGTGATGGGGAATGGTAACATGAGCTGGCCAAGGATGGCTGCTCACATCACTGCAACAGGTAGCAGAGTGACTCTGGAGAAACAGGGACAGAAATAGATCTTTCCAGGCCATGTTGAGCTATCTACCCTTCCCAAACAAGATCCACCACTTGCACTCAACAAGTGAAGTTAACAGAACCATCCAGATGACTCAATTAACTACCAGAGCCCATTCACCTTTCAAATACATGAGGCTTTGGAGGAATATTTCACATCCAAACCTCAGCACATACACGCGTTGTTCTATTACAAATCCTATCACACATTTATGAGAAGCATGCCCGCGGTGGCTATGTTTTGGTGTGTCCTACTCTCAGGGTTTTAACTTCATGGCTACACATTCCATTATCACTAAGATCTTCACAGATGTGGAAAACGAGGTGCAAGAAGTTAGGTCATTTTTTTTTCTTTTCTTTTTGAGACAGGGTCTCGCTCTGTAGCCCAGACTGGTCCTGAACTTCCTATGAAGCCCAGGCTGGCCTTGGCCTCACAGCAATCCTCCTATTTCAGCCTCCTGAATGCTGGGATTATAGGCATGCACCACCACGCCCCGTTTATGTGGTGCTGGGGAATAGAATTCGGGTACTTAGCACTTGTCTTAGTGCTTGCTAGCCAGGCACTTTAACTGCCGAGCATTCCTCCAGCCCAGAGGTTAGGTAATTAGCTCAAGTCACACAGATTAGAAGCAGACAGATCATGACACAAGTCTAAGCAGTATTACTTTAAAATCCTCCATTTCTCCATAGCCAGGAAGCAGAATGCAGATATACTTTTCAAATACAGCTTCAATGCTCATAAAAAAACCCATAGGTAGTGACAAATGGCTTTAGGATTTAATTTTTGGTGACTTTACCGGAAACATAACTCACCTTGACAAAGACGTGAGACACAGCACAGTGGAAGAAAAGTGGACAGAAAATCTTATTCCGGAGTTTTTATTGTGAATCTCGAAAAAAGCCACTGACTGGTGATTTTCAGAAAATCGTTGCATCTCATTTCTTTTCATTTCCCAGAAAAAAGTATATTTCTCGTTCAAAACTTTCTAAGTTTTCATACATGTTTTCTTTTTCTTCCTTTATCCCTACAGTTTCACTATCAATTTCCTCAGATTTAAACTTAAATTTTAGAACAAAGATAAATGTGATATTAGTCACACGTTCACGAAATACAAATATGATGAGTTAGTGTTAATCATTAATTTATTATGACAAAGTTAATGCTGGAACTAACTAGTTCCAACCAATTTAAAGCTGTGGCACGTCCCAGATACTCACATGAGGACAGAGTTGCTGCAGTTGGCAATGGGCAAACCTAGACAGACTCCGGTAGGAAATACTCAGTAGTTGGGGAGCTGTGGGCCCCTGTGTGTCATTTCTCCACTCCTCACATCCCTCCAGGAGCCAATATCTTCAAGCCACCCCACACTCCAGTGCTGTGGCCAGGATTCCCATAGCACATGTAGGGCTCCCGTGTGCTCTGCTCTACCTGTGACCATCTCTTGCTTAGCAGTACCCTTGGTGGTGTGACCACAAACATAGCCAGTTGCCTCTTGGTATCCTGGGAAATTGGTTCTAGGACTCCAAAGTCATGAATACTTATGTGCTTTACATAAAATGGTATGGTATTCACATACAATGTAAACAAATTGCTCTGTTGTACTTTTTTACGGAGTGATGAAAAGGAAAATAATCTATATATACTCAATATACTTACAAAATTTTCCTATTGTTTCAGCCTGTGATTCACTAAATCTATGGACCTACTCATGGATACAGGGGCTGACTGTATCACGTGGTGACAGGACATAACTGTGAGATGAGATGGATTGCATAAATTGGAGGACAACCCTTTGGAAGGTGATGTGAATAGGTGAGTGTCATAACGCCCTCCCGAAATGCACGATGCACGTAGGCATTAGTACACAGAGATACAATAGGCCAGTTATATAGATAATGGCTCATTATTAAACAAGGAGTACACAGACTTAAATGCCCGTTGGCTGTTCCTTTCGCTTTTGTGATCTGGGGCACTCAATATCAGTGTCTTTACTACAGAAAGAGTGCCACTTATTCCTATTAATTTCACCAGCTTCTCTTGAGGATAAAATATATTGAAAAGTACTTTAAAACAAAATAGTGCTCTAAGTTATTCATTAAGACAAATAAAGATCTCTGTTATTTTAAAATACAGAATGGTACGTATATCAATGACATTGATAGCTGGGGATTTAAATCCAAATAAATTTTGCAAAGTCAAACAGTTTAGTCAAGTGATTCCTAGAGCAGGAGTTCATCTAATGTAACATGTTAGCTGGGGGAATATTGATTGGTAAAAGTAAATCATTTGAAATGAATATTAAGAATGCCAGTCAGGTCAATTTAATATTTTACTCCTTCAAAGCACTTACATAATGTCTATTCTTATAATGTACTAAATTCCTAACACCCTCACACACTGTCTAAAAGACATTCCTTTTATTTTTATTATTAATAGTGTTATATTAAATTGAATAATGGATTCACATGCAACACAAATAAATTTTGAAGGACCAATCACATTTTTTTCATGTAAGTAGCCATAAATATTGGAATATAAAAATGGTCCTGGAGATACATGAAGGGTAACACCTTTGACTTTAAAAAAATACCCAAGGGTATCAACTCGTTCCAGTTTATTGGCCTGTGAACAAAATGTCTGACCTTAGAGGGTAAATTACCTTTTAGAGTAAATTTAGAAGAAGGAACTGAATTTGGGGGCCTATGGTAAAGCTCAGAACAAACACTTCAACAGGAACCCAATATGTCCTTTTCATAAATAATAACAGAATGTAACAAAACAGTGGGGACAGAAATTCGAGCTCTTTCACTGACAAAGATTAAACATATAATTTTAAAAATAGAAAAATATATTTTAACAATAGCAAAGACTCAAATACCAAATGGTACAGTTTTTATCCAATTGGAGTAGCCCAAGTTCTGTACAGATTTCTGAACTAAGTTATGTGCTATAAATACAAATTCCTAAATCCTGTGCCCAGATTTTCTGATCTGTTTTGTCTGATACAGACATAGGGATTTTTCTTACCAGTACTACTAGTGTATTTCACGAGTCAAAACCTTGAGAATTATTTGCATAGCTCTGATAGCTTTGGACATGGGTTCGAATACGAGCTCTGACGTGCCAGCTATGGAACCATAGGAAAGCCACTTGGCCTCCTTAGGTCTGTATGTGTTCGTCTGGAAAATGAGAAGAAAGGTGTCTTATTCATAGAATTGAGGTGACAGCTGCATGCCAGAACTGATAAAGCATGCCTCATATTGCCATCTATACCTGTATTCAGTGAGTACAGATGTTATTAGTATTAGTCCAATTTTTGACTTTGCAATCAAAGTGAATTTTAACAAAAATCAATTTATTATTTGGAAAACATCTAAAATATAAAAATACCTCCAGCGGAAGACAATTCGAAAAGTATGAATAAAGTTAAGATCCTTTCTGATGCAATTTTATGAAATTCCATTAAAGGCATAACGTATGCACAATTGGATCTTTTTATGCATAAAACTTCTGTTTATTAAGTTTATTTTATATAAATTTTCAAATAAAATTTTATGATGCTTTCTTAAAGCATTCTTATTACTACGTATGCTTCCTTTTCTACCATTTTTATTCCTGCATTTTATTGGCCTTTGGTCCAATAATTATTTCATCCATGATTTCTCATCCCAAGAGCCAAATAAAATTTCCTCCATAGTATGAAGAATGCTGAGTTTACATAAACAGGCACAATTTCCCTATACTTGATTGAGTATAAACTTATGTAATATTCTCCCAGTTTTCCACTGACAGTAGATACACAAAGACCTGTCCAGACTATCAGCAGTATAATCACGAGATAATATACAAAAAGTGTTTTAAAATGTTACCCAAGTCAAACAGGTATAAGTAATAATTACCACTTTCTACGGCCATTGTCCCTTGTGCAATTAAAAGTAGTGGCAGTCACATAATGCCCTTCCCATGAGAGATTGTTAGAATAGTCCTGACATTTGCTAAGAGCCCATTTTCCGTCTGGTGCAATTCTAGATATTTTACATGCCTGTGACATTTAATCCTCTCAACAGCTGATTGAGGTTAGTCACATGCCCCTTTCCAAATGGAGAACCTGAAACTACAGCTGGTAATTGGGGTAACTGGTGTTTCCAAGTGGCGGAGCAGTGTCACCTGGACGGTGATCTTCTCATCTCCCTTTCTTCAGATGGTCTGTCCGGGGTCTGACACGGAGCAGAACTTCCATAACAAAGCAAGACAAAACAGGACAATGTCTCTACTGCTTCCACCCTATGAGTCTGAAGCACACAAAAGACTCTTATATCACTCAAAGGCTTTTAAACAAGACTCACACACTTGGCTTCCACAGCTGTGGGGTCGGTAAGGCCCCACTCCGTACGGGCAGGTCGTCAGCAAGCCCGAGACTGAAGACTGAGGACCCAGTTTGGGACACTAAGGTCAGTGTGCTTCCTGCTGGGTGTTTGTTGTAAACTGGCAACTGATGATACCGAACATCTCTGTTGCCTCTATTTATGTTTTATAGGCTTTAAAATCACAAGGCATATGATTTTAAAACAAATTTAAAACAAATAAAAATTCTATAAAAATCTAATAACATTCGACAAAATCTAATAAAGATATTATGAAGGTGTCTTGCATTTGTAAGCCACCAAGTTTACAAAGAGCAGCCGAAAAAATTTTCCCTTAACTCGTCTTGGCAGCCACTGTTCATAAAAACCACAGCTCTAAGCATTTTTAGGCAGATAATAATCGTTCAATATTAGCCAGGCAATATAGTAGTGGGGTGCTATTCTATTAGAAATGTGATTTTGGAACAATGTTCAGAAGTCATATTTTCTATTACTGCAGCCACACTCTCAAGAGAACTCATATCTCGTGCTTTTCTAATGTGGGAAAATGAACTTAATATGCTTGAGGATATGGCTTAAATTCAGTCACACCTCTTCTACCTTGGTCTCCAAGTCATTGCTATGTTTCTCATATTTTGTTTTTGAATGTGCATTTTGCGGTGTTCACAGGCCTGAAAAAAGAATATTTTGAATATAAAGCAGTTATTTTGATGGTGTTTTGTATTAAGTTGTCCCACCCACCTTGAGAGAGGAGGGAGGCTCATGAGACTGGGAGGTAAACAGTTCCTAAGTGCGCCCAGTGGGTGCTCTGGGGGCAGGGAGCTCCAAGCATTGCTGGGGTGCCCCCCCACCGGGCCTTCAGGAGAATTCACACATCTGGTCATGATGCACATCCTCTCACCTGTGTGGAAATACTATACCACTAGTGGGTATTTCCAGGCACAGAACGGAAGAAACAAAACTTCAGTTGCCCAGGAAGGCGATTGCCGCTAACAGAGCAGCAGCTGTCCAGAAACGTGAGTCCCAGGATGTCGTAGGCAGTTTCCCTGAATCAGCATCTGTACTTGGTGGGCTTTCAGTGATGCGACCACCTTTGAGTCCCTCAGACTCCATAAGTAATCCCAATAAGCACATACGTTCACCAGGTTGGACTGTGGTGTAATCATTACTTTGGTCTGTACTTTGTCTGGGTGAACAGATATTTCTTCACATGTTTGTAGGGAAAGTTTATGCAATGAGTACTCTTATTTCCATCCTACATGGGCGGTGTCTTGGATTTTTTCTATTCTAATTGTCTTTGAATATTTTGTAATAAAAGTTTTAATATGAAATAGATTTATTAGCCATATATGCATAGTTTGAAGGACATGGAATTCATAAAAGCAATTTTTCTACTTTCAGTTTGGCCTATCTCCCTCTTAGTGTGCACTTCATATTTTTTTTAAAAAGCATGGAATTGTAAAATTTCCTACTCGTTGGGAGTTTTATAAAGTAAATGTTTTAATAAGCTGATTTTTAGAATAGGTTATTCTATTGATATGTGGCAGTTCCAATAATGCAAAAATTTTAAAATCTGAGCTAAAAGGATTATTTTGTTTGTTTTCTTCAATGAATTGCGTGTTCTCAGGTCTCCGCCGTGGGAGCCCTACCATCTGGAGACCTGAGAGGACAACATTCTGGTGGGTGGTCTCCAAGGCCAGAGGACAGAGCCAAGGGCCACAAGAAGTGTTTCTGGCTTAGTCAGGAACTAGCAAATCCCATATCTACTTAGATCATTTTGGCCAGAACTCTGAAAGGATAATGTGTCATTGTTTCTATGTGCTCAGACTAAGAAAAAGAAACTAGAATTTAAAAAGCCTGTAGGCCCTCATTGTAATGTACATACGTCTAGCTTCTAGGAAACCTTGAGTGCAAGACTTTCCGTTGTTAATCAGTTATATGGACAGGACAGACTTCAACTGTCTTCCACTTGCACACTCATAGTCATCAAAATTATCTTTCTCCCTATAAGGATACTTTGTTATTTCTGTCAGCACAGTTGCATATACAACAGAGTAATTTTTAATCTTTCTGTGTTAGACCACAAAATTCATACTCTAAAAAAGAAATTCATTCCCTGCCTTTGGCACAAGTTCCCTGCTTCCTATTTCCTCATTATAGAATCCCCAGGATTGTCATTTTCTCACCCTCTTATTTAGACAGTGACATTTTCAACAAGAACTATACCATATGTGTGTTTTTAATTGAAGGCTGCAGCTTCAAGAGATGTTTGAAACAATGTACTATCGTGCAGATGTCCCCAACTTCAGTTGTGACTGTCTGAGAAGCTGCCTCTCTCCTGGGTCAGGTGGTGTCTTCTTCAGCGGAGAGACAATGACCTATAGGAAGCAGACATTTGACTTAACCTAAAGCATGCCTGGTGCCCGATGGTTGCTTTCAATGGCCAGTATCTAAACTTAATGGAGTAAGGATCTGAAAATTTAGCACACTACTTTTCCTGCAAGTCACATTGGTTGTTGTTTAAATAAAATTTTCTAATTATTTTATTTTACAGCTTCGTTAAAATAATTCCTTTTTTCTACATATAAGAGATATCCCTAAGTTACATATGTTATATTGTCTAAAACATGTATTATATGCAGTGTGGTAAAACATGCAGAGCAGTCTCATTTATTATATACCAACCATCTGCTTGTCCTTCCATTCACTGAAGTGCTGTGAGTTCCGCGTGTTTACAGTAAAGGCTCCTGGGGGTCAGTCACTGCCACTCCTCCCTTGGCATTGGTGCTTGCATTTCACGTCAAGGTTTTTGTCGATCCCGAGGAGACTCCTAGAGGGATGTGTTCTCTGAGGTGGTTTGGCTTTGCCGAACTTGGCAGCTGTTGGAGCTGCAGAAAGCACTGCCAAGACACTTACGGAGACCACGGCTCGTCAGTAGTCCTGTAGCCACGTCTCTGCAGACGACGTGGCTGCGTCTCCTCATTGTAAAGACCTCTGTGCACTTGTATTCAACAATTGGAAAGGAGAGGCAAAATATTTTTTTCACGACGACTCTGAAAGAAGGCAGAATTTGGAAATGTCTCTTCCATCATTGGAGATTACTTATATCACATGCAGTATAGGGAAGAGCCAAAATTGCACGGTGTGTAATTTAACCAGTTGTCTCTATAAATGTTTTGAACAGCAGGCTCTATTAGCCTGAGTCCTGATACATGGCTAAGCACAAGTTAATTCAAAGCCACTTAAATAACTAAGAACAAGAGTTTTCTTTAAAAATCACAAGGAAACAGTGAGATAATATATGTTGAAAAGATAATTAAAATACTTATGACTCAACTAAAAGTATCTCTGTTAAAGTTCTTATTGATTGTGAGAACTATTCAACCAGCTTGTGAAAGTTAAGGAGTAGATACTTCATTCACCAAATAAGCAGGTTTACATACCTTCTGTGTCCAAAACTAACCATTGGTCTTAGACAAACTTAATTGTAGGGGCAGATTGTGGTTATGCAAGTAAAGGCCATGCATGTGGGAGCAAGGAGAAACCTTCCTATGAAGAGGTTTGTGGGAGGCTCCAGGTGAGCTCAGTCTGGAGCTGCCCAGTGGGGACACTAGATGCTGGCCGTCAGAAGCCAGGCACTTAGTGTTTAATCCCAGACCTGTGTGCCTCCACACAGTTCTGACTGAGTGGCAGAGGCAGTAGGAGGCAAGCCATTTGTTTGTACAGTTCTGGGCTGATTTCTGTGGAATCATTGTTCGACTTTCTGGACCAATCACTGCAGATTTTGGTCGGAGGTCTCTGATCATATATGGTCTGGCTAATGTCTGTTTATATAGTCTCAGAATTTCTGTAATTATTCAACATACATTAATTCTATGGCAACTATATGCTACATTTTGTCTTTCAAAATATTTAATATTTTATCCTTTTCTGTGAACTTTAAAAAGCACCCAATAAGGTGAACCATTGAAGTGTGTTTCATATCTGTTTTCAATAGTGTGGCTATATCAAACACAATCTGCCACTGTCAGTGGTTACTGAATATTTAGGAGCCATGATCCTCTCTTCCCCAATCAATCATGGGTATCTTTTCCTAATAATGCTTGAATACGCTCAGTAATCACTAAATGTACAAAAACAGCCCCAAATATGTAGCATATGTCCAAACAGTCAGCTACGTAAATAGGAGCTACTTTTCTATTTTTTGTACCCACCAGCTGAGCAGTCCCTAACGACTCCCTAGCAGCCATGTACAGTTTCTCTGCAAAACATTGTTGCTGAGGAAAATAATTTGGCCCAGAAAGATTAACATGCAAAAATGATCTTATTTAAGCATTATATCATCTTGGTGTGGCTTTCATTTTATTTTTCTTAATAAATCTATTCTTTGTAGTCATAATGAATTAAAGATGTTTTTTTTAAATTTTTATATAGATATTTATCACCATAAGCTTCTCCATTGATAATAATTTTGTCACAAGGTTCAAAATACTATTTGCATTTTCATACAACTTTAAATCATTTAGAATTGTTTTAATTTCTTCTTTTTAAAAGAATATTATTTAATTTCCATATGATTTTAAACGTTCTAGTTTTCCTTGTGTTATTGATTTTTAGGTATGTTCCATTGGGGTTGATGAAGATACTGGGTATGATTTCAGTTTTCTTAAATTTTCTGAGACTTATTTTGTGCCCTAACAGGTAATTTGCTGCGGGAAAAAAAAGTACTTAGGTGCACCTGAGAAGTACAAAGAGTGACCAAAATACACCATCGACACTTAAGTTTTAAAACTTTATTACAAAAAAATCCCTTGCCACGAATTCCCTGCGAATACGCCCCCTTTGCTTCAAACACACTCCTGTTCTGTTCTTCCCAGTTTCTGAAGCAGCACTGGAAATCCTCTTTTTCGACTTTACAAGGTATGATTGAAAATACACACGATACCGCTGCCCCTGGGTGCCGTCCGGAAAGGCCGGTGAAAGCTCTGTGGTGCGCTCTGGGTCTCCTCGCTCCTCAGACCTGGCACCGTGTGACTTCTAGCTCTTCCCCAAATTCAAGGTGACCACGAAGGCAAATGCGTGGAATAGACTCAGAATGCCACGGTTGCTGTGACAGGCCCCTGAGCACGGTCACGAAGGAGGACTTTCGGAACTGCTTTAAAAAGACTGATAAGAGCAATGACAGGAGAGTTTCCAAAGAGAGGAGGGGTATTTTGAGGGGACTAATTGCAAATCTGTCTTTTGTTGTAACATTTTTTCTAAAATCTAAACATTTACCTTGCTTTCGATCACATCCCGTATCGTGCCGCTATCGATCGGAATGTCTATGTCTGTTTGATCTGCTTGGACTATAAACGTTACCCAAGTCTGCTGATTTCTTACACATTTTCCTGTTTGAGTGCCCTTTTCATTGTTGAAACTCGAGTGTTGAATGTGCTATTGCTGGTGCCTGTTTTTCTAATTGATCTTTACTTTATGTATCTAGATGCCCTGATGTCGGACACGTGCCTCTTCCTGATGAGTTGCCCTGTCTGTCATTATTCAAGAATCCCATTTATCTCTTGTGACTCTTTTCTACCTAGCAGCCACTTTCTGGTATAAACATAGCCAATCCTGCTGTCTTCTGGTTACCATTTCAATAGACGGACTTTTTTAATACTCTCAAGCAATGTGTATTTTTGATTTTAAAGCAATTAACTGGCACACTCACTTTAGAACCCGACATACACCAGGCCGGAGATCTGTTCCCACGCTCCCATTGGATGCGCTAGTCGACCTTAATGTTTGTGCTACAGAAATTAATGACAAATAGCGTTTGGGATTGCCATTTTCTTAATGGTATTTCAATAATTCTTAGTTCTTTGTATGTTTTTCTCTCTCCTTGTCTTTACTTATTCCACTTATATATAAGAAGAATCTAAAACAGGTGTACTCTTCTACAGTAGCCCTTTTAAAAATAAGTGCTAGTACAGATAAAAAAACAAGAAATATGCTAAAATAAATGCATGACACTGCAGTGTGGTCATTTCTTCTCACTAGTGAGTGTTATAGAATATATGTAATTAAATTTGCCATATTTCATGTGTCTGGCAGCTTAGGAGGTTTGCTTATACCAGTATCACCACAAAAAAAAAAATCTGTTGAACTGTAAACAGATTCTGGGTGTTTATTTTTAGAGTGTAAAAATACCACATAGTTTTATTCAATACATTATTGCAAAATCCCAAATAATATTATTTTGCCAACACTAATTCATATTTTGATGTTTAAAACATACTTGAAGCATTCCAAAATATTTTAGCCAAATAAATTTGTATTTCAACTGACTTTCATTATGTCTGTGGCATAATCTTCCCATACAATATCCCATGCATTTTTCTCTCAACTATTCAAACTAATCTTATACTCATATTTTGATACTTTAAAATGTTTATTTTCTTTTATCTATCACATATCTGCCATTCTTTTTTCATCATTAGTGCTACATTGCTAAAGCATCCTTAACTCCATATATAACAAAAAATAAAGGAGCCTTGTGGGTCCAATGTGAATAATATTTTGCTTTGCGATGGGAGAGCCATTGGAGGTGTCTATTTTCAAGTACACTGCCATATTGTTTTGTATCTAATGGAAAGTTAAGGTCAGGATGCTTATTAGAGTCTTTGTTTCTCAATGTCACCCTTGAAAAATTACAAAGGAGTACTTCCTATCACAGAAATCATTTATCACCAGACAACCACAACGTAAGTTTGAAAAAGATAAAAGAACTTCTTGTAAAGTTTTACCAAAGACTAGAGCACAGACTAAAGGAAAGCTGCTATGACCTAAAACATGAATATAAAGGAGATTGAAACAATGTCCCGAAAAGGCCTTATTTGATGATGTAACTGGTACCCGAGTCAGTTGTCATCTCTATTTTTATACTTTGAGTATAATATTGTTCCTCAGATTTCCTTCATCAGACACAGGTGATTTAACTAAAAGTTAGCCATCTAATCGAGTAAATGATATCGAAATGTCAGGATTCTATATTTTATACACATATAAAATATTACTCTGTAGTATATAAAATGTGTAAGTATAAATCAGAAAAACTAAAAGTGAAAAGTAGCAGACATTTATTAAGAAAAAAACAATAATACCAATCACAAAGCATCATGGTGTGTAGCTATAGTGATCACCCATTGGTAAAATTGGACCATAAATTTTCATTTCAAAGTAGATAATTAATGGTTTTTGGATTTTTAAAGTAAATAAATTTGGAATCCTATATGAATTCCTTATTACTTGCCAGTTATATTTTTATATATAAAATAAAACAATGAAATGAAAAAGTAAAAATATTTGCAGCCTAAAGTAATATTCACTTTCAATGAATGTAATGAGTCAGATTTAGACTAATTATATGCCATGATATTAAATAAAATTAAAGACTTATTGCAGAGATACCACAAGATATGTGAATTTGTGAACCATTGAGGGTGTACTAGTCAATTTTCCATCACTGTAGAAAAGCACCTGAGAATATTACCTTATCAAGAAGGCAGATTCATACTGTTTCCCAAGCTTGGAGTTCTAGACCAGTGTCCACGAGGCTCGTCACTATGAGTGTCCAGTGGGCGCGCTGCGTACCAATAGCAGCGAGGCTATGGCAGGCAGTGGAGCAAGCCATTGGCTTCATAGTCAAAGAGTGAAAGTAAAAGAGGAAGAGACCAGGACACACAACTCATTTGGATTATGAGACTCTTAGTGACTCTCCACTTCCCAAGGGTTTCCGCCTTTTCAATCCTGGTACCAGAGGGACCAAACCTTCAGCATGAGGACATTATGAGGACAGTTATCTACACTGTTGTAGTATCCATGCTCAAAGACTGGAAGGAAACTGACATCTCGGTTGCTAAAGTGTAGAAGGGGAAATATTACAGAAAATATAAGATGACGCCAAATGTTGGAAAATTCTAGAACTTATTAAGCAAATAATGTAGGAATATTTTTTGACAATTCACATTAGTTAACAATGTTGTATTATATTTATAATTCCATATTCTTCTGGCATTCATAGGCAATAATGAAATTTTGAAAAAAATTTAGTTTTACAAAATATTTCTGTGGGGTGAACAAGTCACTCGAGAGAATAAAAAACAGACTAAGAGTAATAATGACTTCAAAAATCCAAAACTTTGTTGATCGAATAAAAATTAACAATTTTATGTAAGTTATAGACAGTGTTCTCAATTTTTTAATATTTTGTTTGTTTGCTGTGTTGCGAATCAAACCTAGGTTCCTGTATAAGGACACCAAGTGCTCAAATTTCCATTTTACCTTTAGAAATTTAAAAGAATGAACACAGTGCCACAGCAGAGTCACTGCCTCCCCATACAGTACAGAACCACTCCCCAGAGAGAGAAATTAGAAAAGTGACCTATTTAAACTCATTTGCAAACAGGATAATAGAAATAGCAAATGCACTGAAAAATTCAGTAACAGAACAGTCTTTACCTACACAATATTTTAATTACATATACTTTTCTGTCCAAGTATGTGAAGCACGATGACTAAGTAAGCTGGGGAAACTGGAACATATGAGGTAAAGTCAAGTGAGTGCCTGATGAGGAGGGGGGGATGTTTCACAACCATGTGCCTTCTGTGTTCACGATGTGACTGTGTATGTTCCTAACAATCCAATAACTGGTCCAAAAAATGCCTGACATGGCAAGGTGGACCTTGAGGAGGTCCACTGGTCATCCCAGGCCTGCTGATTATTCTTCTTGGGAATTATGAATGAAACTTGATATTAAATAAGTTGTTTGATTCATCTGAGTCTTATTTAAGACAGATTCTATTAGTATGTTAGAAACTTAAAATCTATGCACATTTTATCCACGTGTAATATATATGCTGAGAGTAGAATGCCTAGTGAAGGTGTTACTACACAACTATCCATAGTTTAGGTCTTCCAAATGACATCTTCTGTATTCCTATATCAAATATCAAATGAGACTTGGTGGAAAAATTATGAAGTATTAGTATCTTGGAAAAATATCCATCTCTGCAATAAAGGTGAAAAAAATCTAGTTTGGATCTTTAGTCAGTCACTTGAAAGTTCCTAGGAAACCTGGAGGTGCCATGTGGCTATCTTGCAAACAGCTGTAATTTGCCCGGCACACCGGGCAAAGTTGCTGCAAGTCCTGCAGCAACTGTCAGCGGGAGGTCCAGAGGAGTCTGTCCTTGACTAAGTCTGTTTTATATTTTCATCAATATTTATAGGATCATTGGAATTTTGGAATTCACTAGAAACAACATAATACTGAGTATGGAATTATTCAAATTTTACATCGTCCAAAGCTGAAGAGAAAGACTTCATAAGTGGCAGGTAGAATCAAGAACTTTAGGTTATCTTGGGGAGGTGATCCTTAAAAAATGAAATCATATGCTCCAGGTTTAAAAAAATCTATATCCGAGCATTTTAAGAAAATTTAAAGATAATCTACCCTCCGAAGAGCTCTTTTAAAGGCAAGGAGTGGCAACTAGGCAGAAAATACTGAACAGAATTTAATATAAATTATAACATGGCAGAATGTTTTCTTAATTAACATCAAAGAATCTGATCAACTCAGGCATAATGTAAGAACAGTTTGTTAGCTAGCTGGAAAGTGTTATCCAAGTTAAACATTTAAATATGATGCAGGAAACAGTGTTCTGAAATTCCTTCTTTCCTGACAGGCATACATCTCTATTCTTGAAGCTATAGAATTAAAATACATCATTCATTTGGTAAAGTTCTATCCCAAGATTTTAAAAGTTCACTAAAAAAGCTTTCATTTGAATGCAAATTCACTGGAAGGCTAACACCTTAGCTGCCAACTCTGAGCATGGACAGCTGCCCATTGTATTGATGAGTTCCAGATCAATGCACTTTTAACAGCAAAACTTAAGGATGGAGTATATGCCAAGTACACGATGATGCAGAGTACAGAGAATAATTTTAGAGTATCACAAGGTGGGAGGCCACCTTGCTCAGATCAGTTTGGAGACATTCAATAATTTGATTTCTTTTTAAATTTCACTTAGGACTGGAGGAAAAAAAAAACCCTGTCTGGGGCTACAATCCTCACAGATGTGCATGTTCTAGAACACGTCTTTGTAGTTCAACAAGTAGTGTACACACAGAGGCTGGGTTGGAAAGTAGAAAGCCACAGTGCTTAGAAATGCTTCATCGTTCTAGAGAAAAAACGCAAGCTTTGAGCATCGCTGTTCTCCCATGGATGTTGGTTTTAATAATTTTTCCATTCCTACCTCTAAAATAACTGGGCAAATAATCTAGATATAGTTACCAGGTTGACTTACGTCTTTTCATCTCCAAATTCTCTACCAAGTCCTTTCCAAGACACAAAGTCAATCGATCGGCTCCTATACATTTATGGGTCATTTTGTAAAGTTCCATTCTAAACAGCATAGGAGCCTTGTCTTACATGTATGTCTTGGTGACACTTGGGGCAGATGTGCGACACCATCGTGTTCCCTTGGGAGACAGTAAATTTTATGATGAGTCATTGATTTCTTCACACTGACCTCTTTCACATTTACAGAGTTTCGAATTTGTAGAAAGATCTTTAAGTCAGAAACTATTTGAGAGCTATTTTCTTTAATGGGACTGGTGGATCAGTCTCTCTCTCTCTCTCTCTCTCTCTCTCTCTCTCTCTCTCTCTCTCTCTCTCTCATTTACGTGTTCCCTAGGTTGTAGTAATTATGTTTCTGAATGAGTCAGGATTTTTTATCCTTTGACTTCCTATTGCCCAATGTCAGGAATAATCCACCTTATTAGTTTGAACGGGGACATGAAAACGCAAAAACAGGCTTATCGCTTCCTCCAAAATGAGTGGTCTCATTATTCACTTATTTCACAACTGCTTCTGTTCCAGACAAAATGCTTCTCTGCATTACATACTCCGCAGTGTACAGAAGACAGAGATGCATTTGAATTTTCATTGATTATTGGAAACTTCTTGATTTGCATGCTTTTAAGTCACTGTTGTCTTTTTAATGTTCAACATTGCTCAAATAATGACTTTCTATTCATAAAGCATAATTTTAAAATAAAGAAGATTTTAGGGCAGTGAAGCTCCTCAGAAAATGTTTAATATTCTTTTTACAAAATTTCAGGTTTAGTTGTGGGTCTGCTGGTAATAAATATTCACAAAAATTGAAAAATACCTCATTAAAAACAATGACTTTGAATCTGTTGTTTAGTTTATATCATTCTCAAGGAAGCATACACCAGAAAAAAAATGCCACGTACCTAGCATCAGAAATTTTCATAATATCTAAATTAGTCATTTAAAAGAAGTAACCTCAAGAGTTAGAGAAATCCAGTTGTCAAACACAGGGTTTTCTTGTAAGAACGGTGGCCTGCCTGCAAGTGGTGAGTGTCTGGAGGCGGCGGTCACTTTGTTTCCACAAGGTTGTGTTTAGAGTGCACATTTTGCCATTGTTTCTTTCTTTTTATTTTGAAGAGCTGAGCAAATGTAAAGTAGAACCTGAGCACAGGGCGCAGCAGGAAATTCAGCCCCTGTTTCTCTTGACAAGTTTCCCTTCCTCGTGGGACAGACAGAGTCTGGTAGAGATGACAGCTAGGAGACTTTTATGGTGTGCAAAAGACATTCCAGGGTATCATGCGTCAAAGGTAAGGACAGAATCGATTATGCTTCTGAAAGCATTCATCAGATGTGTATTATTTGCAGGTAAGTTTGAAGAAAATGTGCCATAGATCTCTAAAAATTTGACAAATGTAGGCAATTATGTTTATAAAATTTTGGTATGGTTAGCATATTCTTATTTATTCTTATTTTACTACTAGAATATTATTTACTATAATAATTACTATTATATATCATATTATATAGTATTATTTATTATTAATTCTTATTTCACTACTAGAAAATTATTTTAATTTCCACTATGGAACTACTATAATTTACCAGGCCAAATGGTATGCTCCTGTAATCCTAGCATTGTGGAAGGCTGAGACAGGAGCAATACGCAAGTTTGAGTCCAGCCTTGTCAACTTGGTAACTTCACAAGATCCTGTGTCAAACTAAAAAATACGATAGACTTCAGATGTATCGCAATGTAAAAATCTTTCACTCTGTCCTCAGTAGAAAGAGAGAGAGAGAGATACAGAGAGAGAGGAGAGAGGGGGGAAGGGAGAGAAAAGAGAGAGATCTTGTGGGTTTCAGTATACAAGCTATATAATTAAAAGTGTTAACATTCAAACTGCTTTATTTTTTATCATTTATTTCAGTGGTTAATTTATACCCTGAAAAAATACCTCACACACACACACACACACACACAGAGAGAGAGAGAGAGAGAGAGAGAGAGAGAGAAAGAGAGGAGAGAGAGAGAGAGAGAGAGAGAGAGAGAGAGAGAGAGATAGAGAATTGTTAAAGGGTTTAATAATAGAAAACTTTTTATCCAATATAAAAATACGTCGAAACCCACAAGCACCGTGTACATAAAAGGCTGAATTCTCAATTTTAAAGAAAGAGCAAATGACTTTCTTCAGAGTCTTTTGGTTTCTCGGTACTCTTAACTCCTGACCAGGATTGTAGGAGGGGCTTTTATGTTGATGTAAACAAATGAACAGCCACGTTAGCCAGTGCTTGCTGTGTAAGTCCTTCCAGACGCTTCCATGACAAGCAATCCCATACAATGGAGATGAAGCAAAATATCAGCCAGGAGCCTGTCTTCCATCCCAGTAGATGTCTTCGAAGTAAAGTCTAGTCAGCACGGGATGTGGCAGTGCCACTCTCGCGAGAACTCCTTCTGTACTGCGTTGGCGCTCCCGCCTTTGCCAGGCAGAGCTCCCCTTCCTGTCAGATCTCAGGCACGGCTCCTTGTGGCTGCACAGACCCCAGGTGATATTTCCTTTTCCTGGGAGCAGCTTCTTTTTTCATAAATCTCCTGGAATTCCCCTCACGGTTTTGCCTCACTCCCTCCTCAGAGTGTAGTTATCACATTTCCTTTTTCATAATGTACGTACTTCTCACTGTAGTGATTATTCATTCTCTAGTAGACGCTGCTCTAGAACTTGTTTCTGTTCTCTAAATCTGCCTCTTGTGGGCTTCTTTGACCACACACTACCAAAATTGACTGTCTCCTTAGCATTTGACTTAACTCTACAGAATCCAGACTTAAATCAAGTTTTTGTTTCCTCGGGGTATGAGTTCAAATTCTTTGAGATAGTTTGTACATTGAAAACAAAAAGAAAACAGTTTTTAAAAATTCCCTGCAAAATAAAGTTTGCAAAAATTGCTCCTAAACACAGTTTTCTTTGTAATATAAGGTGTTTTGTTATCTACAGATATGGAATAAACTTCCTCCAAAATTAACTAGGTTTAAGTATTAACATGTCTGTTCATTCTGCACATTGGACAGAGACATTTCTTGGGCTTCATATATACTTGATTATAGCACTGCCATGACTACAAATGTTAAAATGGCAATGGTTAAATAGACAGACTGATAGACAGACAGACAGACAGACTAAAGTTTTTTCTTCAGATGGCTGAAAGTTGGTCTTGGCTACAGGGTGGATGTTGTGCTGAGATCTTAGCATATATAGAGGAAGCTTGGGCTTCCTGCTAATATGGAGTTAGTTTCTAAGAAAGAGGATCCCAAGAGTAAGAAAACACATTCTGCTAGTCACTGTGAGGCCTGGGTTCAGTCAAAATATAGTTTTCTGGATGCTTCCTTGAAGAAAAAAGTGTAATTTTTATCTCTCAAGTTTATGTTGCAATGTAAATTATCCCGTGATTTTCTCAGAGTCTAAAATAAAATTCCAAATGACTCTGAGTCATGGAAACATGGTTAAAGTAACGCCGCTCCTTCCAGTTTCACTAAGCAAATCCTAGCCAAGAAATATGTTTCCTTGGGCTATTAAAATATTATCTTGCTACAAAGTACAAAGCAAATACAGCAAGCACTGATTATCTTGTCTCCTAAATGCCTCATTATGTGTTTCTTTTAATGAGAATCTTATTTCTGAAATTCGTGAGCTGTGAAGTATATTCTAATTAATTTTGGAATATTAATTGTTTTTAAATATTCTGTAATCCTAACCAAGAAGAATATCCTTCTGTGTTTAGTATAATCAATTCTATGCTGCAAGTGATTTAAAATAAAATTTTAGTTAACCATGCCCGTAAGTATGGCAGCGTGCAAATTTGACATAGTGACACAGATATTTAAGAAACTCATTTTATACAAAATTATGTTTTAATTAGGATCTGTTTTTTGAGAAAATTAAAAATGTCTCAGCCCACATATGGCAAAATCTTTCTAAAATGAGAAGTAGCTTGAATGGTCCATGCTGTGTACTTGGTGATTTTAGAGTAAAAGAGCAGTTTGACTTTCTGCCACTCATCTCGCCGTGTGGCACGATCACGTCTGCAGGTCGTGATGAGCTGAAGTTGTTGATAAGCTCAAATTTCCTTCTTCACGGAGAATCGGACATTTCTTACCAAGACTCAGTCACACCCACATCCAACCCCAACATTTGGCAAAATCACAACTTGTGAGAAGACACACAGACTCAAGCACACAGAGACTAGTCTGACCTTTGGAGTTATTAATAACTAATAGGTAAAGTAAGGAGAATGTCAACACAGTGCCATAGTTTTTCTGAGCTCAAAGGCACATGGAGGTGGAAGGATCCACACAAGGGATGTGGTAACCACACTAAGCAGATGAATATGATGATTTTTTCCGATACATTTCTGTCCAAACATTTTCTCAATAAATGTATAACACATCAAAATTCAGTCCATGTGGCCCTACAGAATTGCTTACAATTTCTACAAAATCTACTCTCAAATAAGGATAAGTAAATAGAAAAACCAAATGTCTTTTTGTGCAAAAGTCATTAAAAATCATTAAATAGTATGTTCTCTTCCTCAAAAGCATGTGTGCTCATGGCTGTACTCTCTCTAATCAGAACCGACACACAAAACCTTACTTATCTTTAATAAAAATTACCATAAGATTTAAGAGCATATGTTAAACTTTGCATCTTATGGTTTAAGGATCATCAGCACAAACTCCACTTACCATATTTATACTGGCTTGGAAAATAAAATGTCATCATTTAATTTCTCTGGGATGTTTTAGTTTTAATTGATTATTAGTTTTTTATGCAAATCCCTCCTACACTAATCTTTTCTATCTTTTGCAACTTCGACCACCATCACCTTGCATCTGAGTCTTTCAAAGGGAAGATGAGTAGCTATGCCTACGTCCGTGCGGCATGGGCACAAGAACATGGTTTCCCTCCCATCAGCAAAGGTTATATCGATAGGAATCTGCCCGCCACTCCTAACAGTGCCACCCTGAAAAGCGGACGTTGCTCCCCAACATTTGCACAGCTGCAGGAGGCAGAGTCATCCCTGCTTAGTAAAGAGAAAAAAGAATCTCAAAGACCACTGATGGCTTTTTTTCAAACCCAGAGGAATAAAGCAGACCTTTAAATAAAAATTGCAAAACCCAAGCAGAAATTGCCTGACTAGAAACTGTAATGCATAAATAACTCCAGAATTTATATCTTACTTCCATGGGCATTGATTCACATCATTCACATATTCTGAGTTTTCTTGTGGATAGCCCCAAGCTTGTGTCTTCGATTTTAATAGCTGCTTGGATAAAATCACATTCTTAATATTCATTTTTTGGGTAACATTGAATTGAAGATTTATTGTCCCTTTTTTGTAACCAGCTGGTAACAGTTAATATCCTGTTTACTAAAATCAATATTTTTGTTCCTAAAGAAATGATTTGAATTATAAAAAGACTTTTGCAAACACCAGCTTAGGTATGTGCACTCACATGCTGTCAGATATAGCCCTGTTCTACGTGGGCTGAGTATCCAGGAAGTCAGACAGTGCAAGCAGTCTGCATGCCTGCAGACACAGGCTCGCTTGCTCAGCTAATGTGGCAGGAAATTAGATACTCAATCTAGTTGAATGTATGGCAAATTGCAAATAAAAAATTGGTGTTTACTTGTACGGTGCAGGAATGAACTGATTTGTAATTTTATTGTGTTTTTAAAATCTGATCTGAAGTAAATCTTTTTTTCTTACTTTATCCTATTTTCATGTATTAAATTTCTGTTAAACAGATTAAGAGATGAAATTGTGTTGATTTGTTGTATACAAATGCTGTTTGGTGTTCTGAGGTGTGTACACACTGAGGAGAGGTTAAATTTGGCAACTTGACAAAGGGTTTCCCTCACAGCGTTATCATTTTGTGATGGGTACACGTGGTATCTATCTTGTTTGCATTCTCTAAAAATACAATATATTTTCATTGTCCGTAGCCACCTTTCTGGATGATAGACCTTGAGCTTGCCGCTATCTGGCCCCAGGTTTTGGTCCTCTGAGCAACCACTGCCCTTTTATTCTCCCCAGCCACTCTGACCTTGGTAGCCACCATTCTATATTCAAAACTAAATTATGTCTTTATTATTTATGTATTTGAGACAAGGTTTCATTCACTCTGTAGTTCATGCTGGTCTTACATACTGGCCTCAAACTCTGGGCCTCAGCCTGCCTCCTGCCTCAGCCTTTGAAATACTGGGATCACAGTCATACAGCACCATGCCTAGTTTATGTAGTATTGGGGAATCTAGCTCAGAGCCTTTTAATCGCTAGTCAACCACTCTAACAGCTGTTCTTTTCTTCTATCCTCTCAAAGTTAAAATTTCAAACGTTTATTCAAACGTCTTCTACTCTGCCTCATGCTCAGTTTACTAAACTTTGATCTATTTCACTCATGACCAGAACGAGACTCCTTCCTCATCCTCTTCATCCTTCCCTGTTTGTACAGTGCCTGACTCTTGATAAACTCTATCATAGCAAAATACAATATATGTTCTTTAATCTCTCTTGGACAAATGCTTCCTGTACGATCTTGTTACAAAAGTCTGTCAGAGTGAATCTTGTTGCCTGTCTGTGACCCGCGCAATCGTCTCGCCAGCAAGAACGCACGGGGGCACCAGGATCCTTCTGCAGCAATCGTTTATTATAACCTTGATGAGAGGAAGACGCCCAGCCCCAAAATGGCACGGTTTATATATCCTTCAAGTTGCATCTGGGTGGCGTGTTGGTTCCTGATTTGCAGAGGCCAATCAGACCATATGACGTGTCCGAATGACGTGACTCTGGGGCTGGTCTTTAGCCTAGGCGCATGTGCAGTGGCAATTGTTTACTTATCAGCAGGCCGGATGCCGGCGCCATCTTGTAATGGCGTTTGCAGGCTCTCTACACCTGTCATAATATATTAGTTTTCAAATTTATGAGCATGTGTGAACAACATGATATTCATTAAATAAAGCCATTTCCTTAGAATCCCACATTTTCTTAAAGATTGTCTTATTTTAAATTTTACTTTATTAAATTATACTCTAGGGTTGTGGTGTGTAGATGTATACATCACTCATTTTCCATACCTAGTACAAATTATCCGACAATTCCTATTAGTTTTTTGGCTTCTTGTTTGTATGGGTGTAGTCCATGGTTGACTAGTTTCAAGCCAGAAACAGAAGGTCATGGAAGCGGGGAGCCGCTCGCTCCGTAACAGGCCGACACCAGTGAAAGAGAAAAAGACGAATCCTGGAATAAGAGCACACCCTTCTAAACCATGCTCTCAGTGACCTACCTCTGATCATCTGCTTTGACAAAATAACACATACACGTATGAACTGTTCAGTGGTGAGAACAGGGCCCCATAACTTTCCAAGGCCCCATATTTGTGTCTCTGTATGCACATGAGACTTCTGCGGGTAGTATTTCAGATATATACCATCAAATACCTGCAAAATGTATAAGTACACCGTTGTTAAGTCTTGTATCCCTGAAAGTCCAAGATATGAAGGAACCAATATTTTTGAGTTCACAATTCCAATATAGATACAAAAAGAAATGTATCAATTTAAAAATTAAATCATGTTTCAAAAATTCACTAGGTATACAAGGCTGGAAAAGAACTTGAATTGCTGTAAATTTCCATTTTCTCACACACAAAATATTGATGAAAATAATGTCCTCTCAGATCTTTACTGTGATCTTAAATAGCTTCTTTCTAAGAATTTCTGATAAAATGAATTACTATATTAATGTTAGATTTTCTTTACACTCAATTTTAAATGTACTGTTTCAGCAATTATCTGCATTTTTGGCTACTATTTTCATTGCTATATTGAGAGACCCTAAACCACAAAGACTTTTTTCCTCAAAAATTCCAATATTATGTGAAGCAGACTAGGTTCTGAATAAAATTTCTGGATTGATGAATATACCCAGAATTACAGAGAAAGATAAATCAGAACTCTGTACCCCAGGGTAGACTGTGTGCTGCGCAGGACTGGATCTCTTAAGCTGGACAGCTTCGAGGGTGTGACTGTGGAAGGGATTACGTCAGCCTGGGGGGATTAGGAACCACACCTGCATTAGGGTCAGGATTTGGGAACCACACCTAGATTGGTAATTGAGAACCAGCCTGGATTCGAGTGTGAGGGATTTGTGGTCTAGCCAATGAAGGAAGAGCATTGACCCAGATGTGGGAGGGCCAACTGGAACTCCAACCTTATAAAAGGAAGGAAGAAGGACGCCTGTTGCAGCTTCTTCCTCTGGGAAGGCTCTCGCCTCCGCAATTGTCTATGGACGCCGACTTGCCACACACTGCAGGTCTTCGTCACGGATTTCTTCCAGTCTCGACCGCGCCTGTCTGCCCTTCGCTGCTCTTCGCTCACTGACCTTCAGGCTCCAGTCTTCGCCATTGTTCTTCGAACAACCGAGATCCGCAGCCGACTCTCACCTCACCGGCCGCCCTGCAGTACCGGACTGGGGATCTCCTTCGTGGCTGAGCAGCTATCTTAAACTATCTCTATCCTGGGATTTGTAAGCCTTCCTAACATATCCTTGTTGTTTTAAAATATCTAAATTCTGCCTTTTGAAGAGTCCAAACTAATACACAGGCACCAGGAGCTATTACTCCCCAAGTTCACAGACATTCATTGACCTATACCTACAAAATCCCAGCGATTTGTGCTTGCCAAGTATGAAGATCAGCCTAAAAGGAACATCTGTTTACCTTTCAACCCATCTATTTTAATTATACTAATCTCCAGGATTTGCTGGTTTATTAAAACATGTAAGTAGTTCATAACTTAAACAATGAAGTATTTTTAATCGTCTTTTCCAGTTCCCAATCTTCCTTATTATATTTCATATGAATGTTGGAAGAAATTTTGAAAAGGGCCATATCGAATGATTTTGAAAACCTCCCTGCTAAGCCAGTCAGATGAAGTAGTTTAGTGACAGCTGTGGAAACAGTTTTGATTAAAAAATAAAGTGAGATTTAACTAGAAAGAGGTGCTAAAAGAAAACTGGAGAAGTAACCGAACATTAAGCATATAAGGTGTGATTAAAGATATGGGCCACTGTGAGTATGTGGATTGCAGACAACATTTTCAGATTCTACGTCTAAAAATAAAAACACAAGTGTTAAAATAATAAAAATAGTCAAATTAGCTAGCCCCTTGTCAATTCATCCTCAGATACTGGCATCTAAGTTGTATATTTTACTAAATAATTTGAAAGTTTGGGTTCGAAATGCCTTTTGTGTGTACTCAATTATAAGTACGCATGCGTGTGGTCTAACTAATGCTTTTAAGTAATTATGTAACATCTGTCATACGTTTAGGATTGTGCTGTTAGCATATCAGGAATAAAATAGTAAATAAAAACACAGTCACAATCCTAAAAGTTACAAATGTAGCAGAGATCTAACAAAAAACTCACTCTGAGGCTGAATGTGCCTCTTTTGCTGGAGTTAACCAGGTTTAATTTCTTTTCCTTGCAAGCACAACGCTCTAAGTGATCCAGAAATTAACATGGAAACTGACAACTAACAGAAGTGCCAAAATGCCGGAGTCAAGACAAATAGAAAGGGAATGAGCCTCGTTCTGTGCTAATCTGGAAGTTGGTTGCTGTTTATACATTAAGAGATTCTAGACCTAACAAAATCTTAGTTATAAAATTTAACGTGAGCGTCTATGTTGGCTTTGTGTTTGCTTACAAATGACAGAAAAAAATGAGGGCTGGAGGAATCACTCAGGTTAAAACACTTTCCCAGCAAGATCAGGGCCCTGGGATCAATTCCCCAGCACCACATAAATAGGGTATCCCGGCACTCTGGAAGCTGAGGCAGGAGGATTGTTGCATGTTTGAGACCAGCTTGAACTGCACAGTAAGTTAGTAAGTTCAGGACCAGCCTGAACGGTGGAGAAAGACCTTGCCTTAAAATAAATAAATAAATAAATAAATAAATAAATAAATAAATAAATAGAAAATTGGCAAAATAAAACATGTTCATTAATTGTGGAATGATTAAAAACTATACTTACTCCATCTTTTTGGTATATTTAAAATAGACATACATTTTAAAAAGCCATTGCTGAGAATGATTACACAATCATTGCCACAGAAGGATACGCACTGTGAGAGAAGCAGGACACAGCCCCCAGTGCACGTCCACTGCGGTTCTCCAACCGGTGCCTGCAGGGTTGGACCCAGGCGTGTGCACAGGGAGGCCGCGGAGGAGCCTGGGGACTCAGGTTCAGAGGAGCCCAGAGAGGTTATGGCCGTCACCCACGGAGTTGACAAAGCACAGCTTCCCTTAGTTGGGGGGCCAAGGGGGAGCGGCAGAGCTTTGGGGGGCCAAGGGGGAGCGGCAGAGCTCTCGGGCCCACGTTGTTTCCTGAATTTAAAGATCACAGTCCAGTGACATTTGAACAAGTGCTGGAGATTATCTCAAAATGTCTAATTTGGCTTTGAATTTTATTGGCGATGTTATTGAACATCTGCAACTTGTTATCACATCAAAGTATAAAGAATATTTTCTTTCAAAAATATCAAAGTGCAGACTACACAGTTTTTCTGCAAATTATGTACATGCAATTTGTTAAGATGTTGCTCTTTAAACCTCCTTTTTGACTCAGAGTGGTGAATATCTGATTCTAACTCCAAATGTGCCCATAGTCTTGAGTTCATGAGCGCCCGCGTGGCGTCACCATTAAGGGCCAGAGAGCTGAATCACAGAAGAGAATAACGAGGATGTCAGTGGCCCTCATTGCAGGGAAGCTACAGGTGTCTCCGCCGCTACTTGCCGGTTGACAGCTGCGCATGCAGAATGCAGTCAGTGCCCTTTATTCTCTCAGAGTTGCTTCCAGCTATAATGCTTTTCCAATGTATGAATTATTTCATTTGTTTTTAACAGATATTTCACCCAAAAAGTATATCAGGTAGAATCCAGAAAATAAATACAGTTTCTGGAATCAGGTTAAATGAGCAATAAAAGCTTTCAATTCCTAAGTGTTCTTTTGTTTACTCAGCTCAGAGAATGACGTGAGGTCGACATACACACCGGAGTGGATATGTCAGACAGGAACATCATGGACCGAGAGGTGAAAATCTAAGCAAGTTGTAAAACTTAGCCCAGATCAACGCGTTAGAACAAAACAACAGCCCTCACTGCTGGAACCATGACCGAGGGGACACGAAACAGCTGTCCCAGGTGAAGGATGTGAATTGTACATCGCTCACAGATTCCACATGGGAACCGGGTAGTCATGAAAGTTGGCACTTGCAGAACTTAACCAAGAGTGGGGTGAGTTGTGAAAATTTTAACTGCCACTAAGTATTTTGGAGAAAAAAATACATACTTTGTAAATATGGTGCATCTTTGTCTAGAAATACTGCTAGTGATCTTTATTGATTATGAACTTCTGCTTTCTGTGGCTAATAGTAATTAAAATAATATATTGATCTTTCCTTTCAATCTTTCAAGTGGTTTATAAACTTCAGAAATGTATTCCACACAGTTTTGCTGTCAGGATGTCCAAGCTAAGGCATCGGCATGTTTGGTTTCTCATGGTACCCCGCGTTCTAGACTCTAGTTCCTAGATGGTACTGTTGGAGGGGAGGGGAGCAGATAAGCACTCAGTGCCTCTTCGTGTGTGTGTGTGTGTGTGTGTGTGTGTGTGTGTGTGTGTGTGTTTTACTAAGAACTGAGTCCAGGGTCTTCACATTGAGACACATACCAAGTCCATTTTGTTTTGGATAATGAGTCAAGGTCTTGCTAAGTTACCCAGGCTGGTCTTGAATTTGCAGTCCTTTTTCTTCAGCCTCCCAGAATGTTGGGATCTTTCTCTTCTTCTAAAGGTACTAGAGCTATTGGATGAGGACTCATTTTAGCTTTTAATTGCTTCAATCTAGACCTTATTCCCAAACACAGTCACACCTAACACTGATACTTCAACATATGAAAATGGTGCATGGGGGAAGGTTACAGTACAGTTCATACTACTTCTATAGTGAGAAATTTCTATTATTTGACTTTATCAAAATGTGATGAAAAAAGTGTGAAATCTGGTTTGATTTGGGTTAATAGTTTGAAAATACTTAAGCCTTCAACTTCAGATAAAAATCCCTAGGAGCAATCCTAAGAATCACACATGAGTGGTGTGATACGTTGTGCATGTTTTATGGTACCGAAACACTGGAATAGTAGAAAGCTGAGCACAGCTTATGATTCATCATCTAAAATGGGAAAATCACTCATCTGAACGAAGATCCCCAACATGAACCCAAAATGATTTGGTTAAATAAAATAGAAAGCTTTTGAACATGTAAGGTAATAGTTCAGAAACAGAATTTCTACATATTCTCTTTTTACCTATTAAAGTACAATTGGCTGAAAGAAATAGTCCAAGATCCAGAAGGGTTCCGTTAGCACAAATGTAATAGAGTAGTTATTACGGTTTTAAGCACCAACAACTATGTAGCATGGAATTTACAAAATTTCATTTTCTTTCAGTTCTTGTACTGGACTATTTTCTTAAGGAAGCTAGAAGAGTTGATTTCATGTATTCCATTGAACTATTGCCTTTGAAGAGATCGCATATGAAAAACTGTAGCGTTTTGTGTGTGATTTTTGGTCACAAATCCTCAAAAATTCTCTAATAATTTTGTCCACAGTGTCCTAAACAGAAACTAATAGCAGTTACAGAGGAGTCTCGGAAAGTATCGTAAGGAGCTTCCTCATTTTCTCAGTCTTCTTGGCATTCTCTGATGGCAAGAGTGTTACCAACGTCAAGCCGAGGCTGACGGGATGCTGTGTTACTCTGGGCCACAGCTAGTGTCTCCCCAATTTGGGCAGACCCAAAGAAGCCAATATTCTGTACTTTTCCTTCTCTGTCTTTAACATATAGTCCCATTTTCCTTGATGTTTTTTCTTGTTGAATGCAAGACCTCGTTTTCTGCCTGAAAGCACCCCCAAAGCATGGACCTTTTAAAAGGAAAATTTTATTTTCTGAAGGAACTCTTTGAAACGTGCTAATGGGAGTTTTGTCTGTGCTGCCCAAACTAGCTGTTGAGAGGTAAACCTTATGAGAAGTAAAAAGTAAGAAGTAACAGAAATAGTAGCAAAGAAATTTGCTTCGCCCAGTGCCCACGATGTTGTCCCAACCTGGGCCCCTCTTCTCGAAAACTACATAAATATGTTTCAGCTGAACTCTAGGCCACACTGACCAACCAAAGCCCTGTATGGTGTGATGTGGGGCACACGATCACACTCACTTTTTATGTTGTATTAAGCGCTTCTTAAAGAGGCTAATAAATGTCTACTCACCCCAGACAAGGCACAAGGGACTGACCAAAGCAAGCATCGTA
Source organism: Ctenodactylus gundi (assembly GCA_004027205.1). Classification (NCBI taxonomy): domain Eukaryota; kingdom Metazoa; phylum Chordata; class Mammalia; order Rodentia; family Ctenodactylidae; genus Ctenodactylus; species Ctenodactylus gundi. Next base: position 199,913 of record PVKB01002542.1, read on the forward strand.
TCAGGGTCCAACTTGGTGAGCCAGCGAGTTCACCGGGGTTGTTTACTAGTGGGTGAGTGAGGAGCTATTTAAAAAAGCGTGGACGTTTGAATGTCAGCCGCATCTCCGAAAGCCCACCTCAGCCAGGGCAATCATAAAAGCTGACTAATGCCTCTACAACCCTGGGGAGGGAACTTGAGACCTTTGTAAGTCTCGAGAACTTTCCAAAACCTGAGTGTCAGTCTCTATTTCACCTTCCTCTTGAGACAGGCCTTGCTGGGCTACTGCAGTCCTCCTCTCCCAGGTCTGTGGCTTATACATCCTTCCAGGTTTCATCCCAATGATTAGCCCCTCCAGGTGTGGTAGGTGTGGTAAGCCCCCACTATATACCAGTAATCCAACTTAACACGCCTATAATCCACCCCTCCAGACTAGGCCCCAATCTCCCAACAGCACACGGTTCCATAGACAATCTATAACATTCAAGTATGTGAAACTTTGGCGGACATTGTAGATCCGAACCATAATAGTCACTGTGCCTAAGCAATACTTGTCAGGCTCTTTGTGAATCTCTCTGAAGTGCTTCATGGTTTTGACCTCTCTGCTTTCCCTGGTTTCTGAGTCTTTCTTCTCTCCTTCTTTGCCTTCTATTGCTTTTCATTCCTTACCCAGTTATAAGATTCAATTTTCTTGTACAAATAGTCAAAGTTTTTCTTGATTTATTTTCTCAAAGATGCTTTCATATGGCATTCAGTCACTTAAAACAGCTATTTTATTCTATTCTATTTTTTTATTTTGCTTACTTGGCATTTTAATTCTATAACCAGATTTTCCCTGTTTTTTTTTTTAAAAAAAAAACTATAGACCCACAACAAAAGAAGGACAAAGGGTAGAGAATCTTTGTTTGATGTTAATAATTTATCTGTAAGACTTTCTACTTTTGTTACCTGAAAGCAATGTTTTATATGTACATGTATTAAATATATGCATGTATGTAGAGCAAACCTTACTTTCCTCACTAGACTTTTCTCTGTAAAGAACACTACAGTTTGCTTTAAGAATGAATTTATGTTTTTGTGCCTTCAAGTAGTGAATAACATGTACATTATTTTTAATAGCATCTGGGCATCCTGGAGCACAGCTGTATACACTCATTATTCACCTATAGTTTAACACTTCTTTCCTCAGTATTTGGAAGAGAAGGGCTTTGTGTAGCAGTGGAGGCATGCCAATGTATTTGATAATAATTTATTTGGCTCCCGTCGTATTTTCACCTTACTACCTCACAGATGCTTTATATTTTCTTTAGTGTTTAAATATACTACTTTGTATGTGATGAATAATTAAATTGCAGCACTACATAATACCAGGAAACTGTGATAAAATACTACCCTCACCGGATGATCAGGAAAACATCAACAGTGATAAATCAAGTAAATAATTTATAACCTGGACAAGAGACGATGAAACAGAACTTTACAGATGTGGCCTTCCTTTCCAAAACCGGGACACCAAGCTATTCATGTGGAAAAAAGAAATATTTCACACATCCTAAGTAAGAGACAATCTGCAAATAGTCCTCTAGTTGCTACAAGGGACTTTTGAGAGATTACCAAGACTAGGAGGACCCCAAGGAGACCTGACAGTTAAATGTTGTGTGGACCCAGGATGACCTCCCAGGATGGAACAACAAATGTGAGAATAGAGTTAAGGGAATCTGAGCGAACTGTAGAATCTGTTAGCTGTACTGTGTCATGACTGGCTCAGTAGTCATGGTCAGTGTGTCACAGTAATGAAAACTGCTAATAACAGAGGAAACGGGGATGGGACAAGCAGGAATTCACTGTGCTATCTTCTCAATTGTTCTGTTAAAGCAGGACTATTCAAATTCCAAAATGAAGTTTATGTTTAAAAACTCATGTTGTCAGTCTTACATAATTACTCATTTTCTATGTCCCAATCCCTAACAGTTCTACTGGAGGAAAGGTAGGGACAGGAGGATAGGTAATTAGGCCTAATGTAAATGAAAGTTGAACAAATCTTACTTTTCTCACTAGAACTCTCTCTGTAGAGAACAGTAAAGTTTGCATTAAGAATACATTTTTGTGCCTCTCGGGTGGGAAACAGCATGCTACATGTTTCTTTAATAGCTGGTGGGCATGCTGGCACATATCTGTAATTCTAGCTCTCAGAGAGGCTGAAGCAGAAAGGTTGTAAGTTCAAGCATAACAGCATAACATGACTTAACTTAACGAGACCCTGCCCCCCCAAAAAAGTTAAATTGGCTCAAGTTGTGGCACAGTTCAGTGTGAAGGCTTAGGGTTAAAGAAAAAGCAAGACAGGTTTGTTGTGGTTTTGTCTTTACCAGATATTAACTTTTATGTCTGTATTGGTTAGGATTCAAGGAGAGGTAAAATTGACAGACATTATAAAGAAAAAGGATCTGGAAGATAAATAAAAGGATTTATTTAAATGCCTGAGGAGTAACATATCCCAAAATGGCTGCCTGCCTGCGCAAGAGCCGGACGGTCCGTTGGCTGCTCTGACGGGAGGGAGAACACCGGTCCAGGGCTGCAAGGCCGCCGTGGGAGGCTGCTGCGGATCTGGGTGTCAGGACTACTCATCTATAAAGCTAGATAGTTTTGAGGTTTTTGTAGGTCAATGGTCACAAGTTGAGACCCCCAAGCTGAATGAAGTGAGTCAGACCCAGACGGTTAAATGTCGAGTGGTGTCCCTGTGTGAGAAGCCCAAAATCCAGTCATTCCATAGAACCAAGTGGGGGAGAATAGCGGGAGTTAAGGAGAACGGAGAAGGTATGGGAGGCTCACGACAGGGACAGGGGAAGGGCTCCAAACTCTGACACAGTACACATGTGCACGAAATACTCATGTTTAATGTAAACATTATGTATTGCACATGAACATACCAATAAAACTGGGTAAAAATGAGCAATGGCGAAGGCCAGGGACTGGGGTGGATTTGTGACGAAGGTCGGCGATGTATAGACTGGAGCAAGTCAATGTCCGTAGACAATCGAGAAGGCCAGAGCTTTTTCCCAGGAAAAGCTGTAACAATTTTTCTTCCTCCTTTCTTTTTTATTTAGTTCAAATTGCCAGTTGATGTACATGCGGGGTGGGTGTACTCCTCCTATTTGCAGGTCCAGGGCTCCCTTGCACAGACCTGTAAACTCTCTCCTGCGTGCTGCCTGATTTCTTCAAGTTGACATAAGCCCTTCGGTGCCACGAGGATCTTAATTCTCTTTCTTCCTTGGTTTAGTTCTTCTCATCCAGAAAGAAATTTTGTCAACTATCACTTTTCTTTTCAGGTTTTTTATTTTTTGGTATTTCATAAGTGAATAGTAGTGTATTAGTTTGGCCTGTTTTCTTTTCTATTCTTTATATTAATATTTGAATATAGATATCACATCAAAAGAAGCTAGTTTAGTTTTTACATTACACATACATTCTGGAAACATGATGTGGTTATATTGGCCCAGTGAACACGAACAGAAAGATGCAAATGTCAGCCAAGTTCTCTCTATTTCTGATCTTATTAATGCTTTGCTTAGTATTTTGATCAATTGAAGTATAAAAAAAGAAACAAAATTTCTCATTTATGCAACAGTTAGGGTCATCATTGATCAGTATTTTATAAAATAATATGTGCCCAGTCCAATTTACATATTACTTTCCCCTTAGTCACATTTAAAGCAAAATGCATTCTTAACTCCTGTCAGCTAGTTAATTTTTAAATAACTGATTTTATGCCTTTGCTGTGACAGGTAATTCATATTTTTCTCATGTAGTCATTTTTTCTATATTCTCACTCCTTGTTTTCTTTTAGACCTTTATCAATTTCACAAAAAAATGTACTAAATTGTGATACCTGATATTATTAATGCCTGATTATTTTTGGGAGCTTGTAATCTGCTTTCTAATAAGTTCTGCACAATGATATTACAATCTGTGAGCCCACACCTTCATACATGTTTGTTTCCTTCTTCATAATTGATGAAAAGTTTGGTTGCATATAAAATCCTTGGCTCATAATTTGTTCCTTGAATCTCTTAAAGTAATGCAACATTTTCTTCTTAAATTTTTTTCTGGGAAAAGCATTATGCTATTTTGATTTCATAAGTGACTCAATTTTTCTGTGCAAAAGACCAATTATCTTTTTCTTATCTTAAATGCTAATTATTTTTCTAGGGTATCTCACAAAAGAAGCTCTACAGATCTGATCATCAAAGGAAGAAACGTTGCCTGGTTAGACCTATATCATTTAATATTTCAGAAATATTTTCTTGATTATAAAAGCTTTATAATTTTAATATTTTTCTTGTGTCTCTAAATATATGTATGGAATATTTAGATTTTCTTTCATGTCCACCACTGTGCCTTGAGTCCTTTTTTATGACTATTTTATGATTTCACCCCTCTTTTATCTTCTTAATTTTTTGATCATATTTGCACCAATTATTCTTCTCTGGATCCACATAGTCCCCTTTCTGAAGTTCATCTTTTCCCTTGCCAACTTATTTCTGCTTGATTACTAAGGTTTTTCAGAGCTCCTTTTTCATCGTTTCTTTTTCAACTGACCTCATTTTTGGAGGGTTGTTTTTCATAGCTTTTTGATTGTAATTTACTTTCTGATTATTCCTTTGTTTTATTTTCATAAATTAGTAGACATATTTCATCCCTTCTGCATGCATATTTGTCTACTTTTGGTTAATCTTTTGAGCCCTAGTAGCTTTTTTTTTCCTTGTACATATTTATGCTATCTTGACCATGTTCCTTCCTGTGCTGTCATGAATGAGATGAATTTTCAAGGGCTACTAGAGGGTGTTCCTTCCTTAAAGACAGGAATGTTTTTGTTCACTTGCATTCAGAAGCTCGGGTTCGTTTGGCCTCTGCCTCCAAAGCAAAGGAGACCCTTTAAGTTGGTGGAAAGGACAAGACTTATTTAAAGCTAAAAAATCTCTGAGGAGAGGAGCAGATCCATTTGTCTCAAATCACTATCTCAGCCTTTACAGGTGTGGAAAGATTTTCTACAGCAAGAGACAATGGCAGCGGGAAGTACAATGAGATAACGCACAGGCTCAGGCCTGTTTCATCTCTTCCCAGATATGAGTGTTCCTGCCTGGAAATTAAACTGTACTTTAACCTTATGGAGCCAGGGTCTGCATACTCAATTCATCTGGCCGAGACGTATCGATGACCACTATGGGGTAGTCTGAGGAAGTCTGAAAAAACCATTTGTCTTTAAAGGGACAAGGGCGGAAACCAACAGTCTAACATATAATACCATTGTGTTTTTTTCATTCTGGTTACAGGGTGAACCAGGACAGCAGTCACAGCTACACATCTAGAAGGCTTTCTCTTTTGCTGACATAAAATATTAAAATATAAAATGTATGGTTTCTTTTTTGTAGTTATTTTTCTCTTTTGCAAAATAGAGCTGTTTCAGAAAAAGAGCATCTTTTCAAGTCAAAGCTCTGCCGTCAAAGACAGGATTGGTGGAGCTCTGGAGTCCGAGGCAGTTTTGACTTGAAAAGATGCTCTTTTTCTGAAACAGCTCTTGGTTCCACCTCTCTCCCACTTTCTGCCTGGCTTCTAAACTCATCTGCTCCTTAGAACTGTTCAACTAAGATTTGGTTTACAGAAAATATTTGTAATCCTTCTTGGGTTTCTATCTCTCTTAAATGATTTGTTTACTATTTCTGAGATTCTTCTAGGACTCAAGAAATTTTGTGCTATTTGAATTTCACAAATGATTCCATTGGTGGTTCCTCGTGGCCCTCCCTGGTTCTACTCTTCTTGGAGCCCACTAAACATTTCCCCAGTGAGAAAGGCCAGGTTCCCTCGTGAGAACTGTTACTCACTGCAGGCAAAGATGTATGTTTTTTTCCAAGTTCTCTCTCACGGTCAGTATATAAAACACACCCTCCTCACAAGGACCAGGTACTGCGCAATAGCTGGGTGGGCCAGGGGACTTGATTCTATTATGTTTCCAAGTGTGCAGACGAATTCCCCACAAGCATCCTGGACCGTCAGCCTCTCCCGTTATCTTGAGATTCGCTAATCTGCTGAGAACCTGGGGTGTTCTTCAATCTGACATCAGCGGGATACCATTTTCCCAGAGGTGGCGCACCTGCTCCCTTCCCTGGGAGGCAATGTCTAGATCTTGAGGCGAAAGGACAGCAAAGAAGGAAAAATGCCCAAAGTGCAGATATGCAGATGGTGCCCAGAGAATGGAAAGTGCTTTCTCTTCAGATTAAAAACAGCTGCCCTCTTCCTGGCCCCCAAGCTTCAGGGATGGGAAGGACTGAAGACTTCCTGGAGGCCCCCTCCCCTCAAGAGCAGAATGTAGATGAGAAGGAAGGCAGGAGAGGGCCACAAGAGGATCATGGGTACGAAGCTATGCAAAAGTTGGCAACCAGAAATCTTGCCAGGCCACCATAGGCTGTAAGATTTGTTTTGTAAACAAATGTGTAATTCTCCTCTACACCACCCTTGGCTCCTGGAGTTTCACTGACAGATTCTGGTACCCAGATACAAGCAGCACAGATGTGCCATTTCTGAAGAGTGATTCACACCATTGCCCTTACATCCGGCTTTGACTAAACCCCTTCTCTATCTGTCACAATAAGTGGCCTTTGGATTTGGGCTGGCAGTGAGCAAATAGACCCTTAAGGAAAAAATGGTCCTTAAGGGACCAGTACCAATATTGGTATGAGTCTCACGTTGCAACTTCTGGTTTTTCTTTTTGCTAATTTTTTAGCTAACAGAGTTGCACATTGATTATGACTGGTAGGTGCTGCATCTGTCCATGTGTTCACAACAACAGTCACGTTTTGGAACTAACGGAGTTACTGATCCCCTTTTTATTGAAGAGGGCCTCCACGTTTCCAGTATCTTTATTAAATGATCTATTTTGAATAGATTGGCAGAGACAGTGGAGGGAATGCCACCCGTAAGTATTGTCATTTAACCGATTTCTGGGATATCAGAGGATGTCAATGGCTCTACAACAGATATTTGATCCTACAGGACTCTGAAGTTGAAAAGATCCTACTGCTTATGAGGTCATCAGGCGACCCTTCCTGGTCTTTTTACCTTAGGTAAACTTCAGGCAGTTTTCTTCGGTGATAACTGAAGTTGCCTGAAAATAGCCTCACTCACAATGAAATTACTGATTATCTGACTGGATTCTGGAGAAACTGTGCTATGACTGAGATATTTTGCATAGCCAGACCTTTAGGGGCTACCTTGGCCCTTTTTCATGGCCACATCTATTGTCCTCTTTTATATCAAACTTAATATTCCGTGATAAATCCTTAGATATGTAACATTCCTGTGATTACTACATAACCCTTCTAAAATGTAAAAGCAAAACTCCTAGCTTACCACCAATCTGAGATCTACGAATGTCCTTAGATAACTGTTGAGGATTGTAGCAGAGAGCTCCCTGCTTCGGGCTAAGGCCTCAACCAACGTTTTCCAATTGTGCTTCGATTTATGGTTTTCTTTTGTTCTATAAGTATAAATACTGTACGTAAATGTCACTCGTTGGAACATACTATTTAAGGAAAACTAAGTCCATGGTTCCTGGACCTGGGTCACTCATATTTGGTTTGCAATAAACTATATCTTTCTCTTTAAGGAAAATAATAATGCTTTTGTGTAGACATCCCCCGTCAATTTTTCTTAAAGCTTTCACTTTGGAAACTTGTAACTGTAAATTCTTTCTTTTGTATGAGTGAGACAAGAGAATACGTAGGCAGGCTGAGGAAGGAGAGGAAAAAATGGTCAGAGGGGCAAGACGCGAGGAGAGTCCAGGGGAAGGTCAAGCCCCTCGTGGGGCTAGACTGGACAATTAGGGCAAGCTTGCAGGAAAGTGTCAGAGTTGCCCATCTACCTGTGTGCCTCAGGCATACAGCTAACTTAGAAAAGTTAAAAAGATGCACAAAATGCTCAACTCCATTGTAAACCTTAAAATTTGCACTTGTACATATCAATAAAATGGGGGGGGGAAGGATGACAAGGGGGTGGAGAGCACAACACAAGGAACTTTCTACACAACAAAAGCCAAACCCTGAAACAGTCAGCATTTTTCCCATCTGGAACTCCTCTGGGCTGCCTGAGATCTTCACAGTTTTGCCTCTAACCCTTAAATTTTATTTTTTGCTCAACTGTTTCACTGGACTCAATTCCACTTTTTCTACACTGGCAAGAGTCTTGAACCGGTGGACCAATGAGTATGACTTCTACCACCTAATCTGGGGCAACTTCAATACTTTGCTCTTTTGAAATGTAGATTTTCTCCCAGGCTCTTTCCAGTAACTCAACCCATGAACATCTTTTGACTGAAGCCTTTCCTTTATAATGACGTCACCAGGAAGACAGCACCCCATCTCACAGTCTCTGTGAGCAATAACTAATATGCACCATCAACAAAGAGAGAGGTCTAACCTCACGAACCGACTCCCCTCTGATGTCCTCTGGGACACTTACAAAAGCTTGTGTCACTGACTTTTTAAATTTTTTTTTTTTTTGCCTGAGTCAATCTCTTTCCTCTGTTCTTACATGCTTCAACAAAATCTTCTTTGACCGCTTACCCTATGCAGTGAAAATTTTCTTTAATACACGACGTTCTTAGCAGGGTGAAGAAGCTTCATGTGATAAAAATTAATTTCCACTTGCCTAACAGGAATATTTTTGCTTTCATGAATTTCTGATACACAAAGTTCTTTTCAATAGATCCTGCATAATGTTTTCTCAAATTTGGGAACTTTTGTTTTCTTGGGATAAAGGCCATAACAGAGTCCTTTATTTTTCTTAGACTCTCAAGTACATGAAAAGTCAAACTGAATTTTGTGCCAAAATAACTGAGAACCAGATGGAGGATACTTCATATTTTTAGAAATGAAACATCTTAATGAGAATGAGTTAAGTTATAGGGCAGAACATAAAATAATTTAATTTTCTAAATGAATGTTACCACACCTAGTCAATTCCTTCTATTTCTTACTCATATTTTTAATAAATAGAAAGTATTGGTTAGTAATAACAATAATTCTAAACACACACAAATATAAACATACAATTCAAAAACTTAAAATATGTGCTTAGAGCGTTTCTATCTTTCTTTTGGAAATCCTTTATGAATACAATCAAATCATGAGATCTCACCTTGCAGGCAGTTGTCTAGAATTGGCTTTCCAAGCCCATCTTAACAAGAATAACTATCTTTATAAAAGCTTTAGAAAAAGATATAATTGCTGTTTTATTGTTTTATTTGAAAAGCTGCATTTGAGATACAGCTGTTAAATTAGTGGAAAGAAAACTATTTTTCTTTTGTTTTCTTTGTACTTCTTTCTAGAACTTTCTCAGATTAGCTACTTACATTTTAGATAGTGTACACTAGACAAAAATGTATATACCGATAATGTGTGTGTGTGTGAGAGAGAGAGAGAGAGAGAGAGAGAGAGAGATTTCATGGCAAATTTTGTGCAGCCAGCAGAATTTTTCCAAACCCATTTATGATCTATGGTCTAACTGCTTCCCAACTAAAGGAAGGGAATAGGGTAATAGAGCTGGCAGCCACTTTCATTTGGGTAAAGTAATAAAGAGGCCCTGTAGAAAGGCTTTTGCATCTCATTATCAAACATGATACTGAAGTAGTTCTTTCTACTGGAAAAAAAGAGCCCTTTCTCCTGAGACTACAGCTCCCTGCTGTTCATTAAAATGACCTAACAGAGAGGACTCACATCTTTATTCAAAGCCAACATTAGACAAGTCCTCACAAAAATTATTAGAGCCTCCTTTGTTACCGCTGATATCTCCTTTCTTTCACCTCTGTGCACAGATCTCTCCAAAGAAGACGCATTCAATTCCTTTTACTGCAAACGGAGGAGGACTTTCCACTGTGTTACAGGGACGTTACTCAGTCAGGGGCACGGACAATCTGGAGGTAGAGGCTAGGTCTGTTTCTTTTCGTTTCTAAAAGAAGCAAATCCGTTAAAATATCCTTGATGAAGGTCCAAGAACACAAACTATGAGAGCAGTACAGGAAGAACTAACACGGACTACTGGGGCTGAGGCTAGTCCGAGCTTGCCTGGCCGACAGAAGGGGTGGCGGCTAACCGCGGAGCGCAGACCTAACTATTGCTCAGAACAGAAGACACGCAGCTGCTTTTTAGTTGACACTGTGAGACATTTTCTTAATAAAGAGTTAAAATCGACACTGCATTTCCAGAATTATCTGAGTGCAAACATTCGTGTCCATTGTTGCCCAGGTGAACAGGTGCTTTTGACCTTTTCCTGATGGCTCGAAGAGCAATCTATGCCCATAAATATGAAACAGATGAAGATAACATATTTTATTAAAGTCAAAACTGGAAAGGATGCTACCTGGGACAAGTTCTGAACCCATAAAACAAACCACAGGACCTTACACGCTGCAGGCGGAAATAATCGGAGGCTGTACCACCAAAGCTAGAACACACGATGGAACATTGTAAAACATGAAAAACACATGGAACATAGTGAAATGTAAAATGAGAAAATCTGACCCAAAAACTGCCTTATTCTTAATATTGCACATCAATGAAGACCAATGCGGGCAAGTGTCCTCCACACTGCCAGTCTGTGCATAGCATTTAACAGTCGTGCTCTGGATACAACCTGAGGAGTGTCACAGCCCGCCTGCTCCCGGGGGTCACTGAAAAGCACCATTTCTGTAAGTCAGTTTCCTCATCTGTAAAATGGGAATAATAACACTGTATTTTAATGCATTGGTGGATAGGATTTTTTCCAATATACCAATGCCACCAGGTACTTTCATTGATTTGATATGTGTTTGTCATAGACTTACATGTGCCTTGTTCTATTATGATGTTCTATATAAATAAAGCAAACCAATAAAAACTTTATATTTGGCGAAGACTACCTATTTCAGTCAATTAGAAAGACAAATTATGGTCCCACCGGCAGTGTAAGAAAGTTTCTTTTCCCCCACAACATCACCAGCATCAATTGCTGTCCAACTTCCTGATAAAAACGCTTCTCACCATGGTAAGATGGTACCCTAGTAATGCTCTAATTTGCCTTGCTCTACCGGCTAAGGTTGTTGAACATCTTTTCGTGTCTTTGCTGGCCTTCTGAACTTCGTCACTGCTCCATCTGACAACTGCCTATTCATTTCAGCTGCCCACTTTTTAATCCAGTCTTCGATTTTGAGGGGTTTATTTTTCCCTCAGTTTCTTGTATAAACCACTTATCAGCCTCCTGTCTGAGGTGTGAGTGATAAATAGCACGTTTTTCTCCTTGTGTCCGTTCTCTTTTCACTATGTTCCTTTGCCATGCAGAAACTTTTTAATTTAAATGGAAAGCAGTATGGAAATTCCTCAAAAGGCTGAAAATAAATATTCCATTTGGTCCAGCAATATTTCTTCTGGGTATCTTTCCAAAAGAGTTAAAAGTAGCATATAACAGAGATGCACGTGAATCCATGTTTACAATAGTGAAAATGTGGAAGATACTGAAATATGCATCAACAGACCAATGGATACAAAAAATGTGGTATACGTACAGAAGGAGTACTGCTCTTCCACGAAGACAGATAGATGTGCTTTGTATGTAAATGGTCAAAACTTGAGACCATCATGGGTAGTAAACTGAGTCAGGCACAGAAGGGCAAATATCGCATGGGTTCTCCAGTGTGCAGAATACAGCATTCGGATGCACCAGGATCTACTGCAGAGTTAACTCTTTCACAGGGCTCGGCCAGGCTTTCTCTTAAAGCAGTGTTGCAATTTGAGTGGCAGGAAAATAATACGGCTTTATGAAAATGTGCTTTTCTTACATGGCTAAGCCAGGGGGAGAAAGTGTAATGCGGTACTGTGACCCAAGTGCCCTAGGTGCACACACTCAGCGTTTATCCCTTAGGATGGGTGGCCCATGTGTGTCTCCTCTCTGTGGCGTTGTTTGGATTACAATATCATTTATTGTGTTATGTACAGGTGGCTTGGTCAATTGTTAAAGTGTGCACTTACTATGACAAGAAACACTGCCAAGCTGACTTTTTTTCATCCTCGACTAATTTCTCATTCCTTCTGGCTAAATATTTGTCATCATTACTACTCATGGGGAAACATTTTACATTTTCTGATCCATTCTTTTGACTTTTAATTGCAAAACTATATTTGCTCACTTCCTACTGGCCTGTTCATCATTTTGCATATTTTCAAGAGAGTTGTTTATTTACGACAGGTAGCATTCCAAGCAAATTCTCCTGATGCATTAACAATCTGATTTTTGAATACTTTATCGTTTAATTACTATTTATTTAAATTTTTATTATATTTTATAACTTTCAAATTTTAATTTGCATCCAGAAACCTGTCCTATATCTTAAGACTATACAAATACGAAATAATTTGTACTTTTCTCAAATTAAGTGTGAACTCAGATCATAAAGCATGTAAATTTTTTCTGTTGTATGATTGAACACTAGGATTTGGCTACTTTTTTACTTCAATATCTCTCCTTTCGTGATGCTTCTGGGAGTTTTCGTTTCCTCCCTGCTTCCTCAGGTTTTCCACACCGTGGCACAGGGAAGCCGCGATCCCACCTTCCCAGGTGGGCTGAGCGCAGAAGACTTCCTCAGCTCTCCCTGTGGGCGGCGCTAGCGAGTGCTTGGCGGCTGAAGGGAGGAAGCCATTTATGCCCTGCTCTAATCAAGCTCGGAGAAGGGGTAGCGCGGTGGTGGCCGAAGCCTGCGTAGCTTTGGTGTGGGCCTCAGTGGCGTAAGCAGCCATCTGGCCCCTGTGTGCCAGCTTCACGGCTGGGTAGCGCCTAGACACATCATCAGCTACTCCCAGTGTGTGGTCGCTACACTGCCCAAACGCTGCTTTTGTTAGACTCAAAAAATCTTTTCAGCAAAAGTGCATTTCCGGTACCTAGTGGGCTTCTCTTTCTTGCCTGGGCACTAAATAGATGTGCTATTATTTTTTAATACTTTAAAATATTTTTTTGCTGTCACTTTTAACTTATACTGAATGTCCTCCTCTATTGCTCCTGAAAACTTAAGCTCCGTTTCACATGTGCGCGTGTCCAACTTTACGGCCTGAAGGGTCAGACAGCACTCAGCTCAGTATGGGCAGCTCAGATCTCATGATAACCTGGTGTCCCGTGGTTAAAAGTTCAACTTCCACCAAGGCCCAGTAGCAAGTCAGAAGTTACTACATGTGATAAATTTTCTAGGCTATAGAGTGTGAATATGCTTACTTTACTATTTTTTTATTTGTCAGTGTGACTAGCATACCACAAGCCCCACACTGGCCATACCCTTCAAGCAACCCCATGTAGCCATTTTTACACATATATATTTGGTTTGGCTAGAGTCCTAGGAGTTTTGCATGCATAATCCCTGGTGAAGTCAAGTCCACAACCCAAATCGCAATTCATACAAGGATGCCACAGCCAGTACAAAAAGTACCAAGCAATCTCAAAGAACTCCAGGCAACAAAGGTTTATACATTCAAAAAGTACCATCCAAGTGAGGAAAATATAAAACCACAATGTAACCTTATAAGAAGTTCATGAGATCAACCAAAGTAAACTCCTAGGACTTTAACTAACCAAATATATATGTGTGAAAAACTTAGTCTGAGACAAAAAGGCCACCAAGTGGATGAAATAACTTCACAGCTAATACATTGGATGAGAGATGTGACTCACTTAAGAGAACTAAAAGAACTAGTAAAAGAACTAGTGACATAACGCTATGAGATACTTTAGACGGGAAGATTGAAAGAGAAGACAGTATGCACTGAGCAGAGTGAACCAGACACCACGGAAAAGGCGGAGGAGAAATACTATTGCAAATGCTATAGTTTCTTCTTTTCCAAAACTCATGAAAAGTTTAATTTTCTGTGTGAGAAATTCTACTGAACAACAAAGGAATAAAACTTTTCATAAATGTGAAATTATTATTAACAACTACAGTATCAAATAGAACATTCGGAAAAGGAAAAGATGGCAAAATAAGAAATTTGTTAAGGGACTGTAAGACAGAGAGCAATACGTCAATATTTTCCTAATTCTTCTGACGTGAGGACAGTTTTGACCCAAGTCATCCTTTCAGAACAGATGTGTTCAAAGCAATGACTTGCAAACAAACAAGGCTGAAAGAGGTTGACACTCCCAAACATCATTTAAGTGATGACATGCACTTACGGATACAGGATGAGAAATGAAGCACTGAGAAAATAAATAGATAAAATGCAAATACATTTAAAAGAGTATTGCCTATGGCGCACAGGAAAGGAAGATAGAAGTAACATTCTAAATATTACCTCATAGAAGTGAGGAGAAGATGTTAGGTTAAGGAAAGACCCCTGCAGAAATAAAAAATCTGACCAGCCGCCACAGAATTTGAAGTTCAAGCTTCTTGCTGCCGTGATTTTGTGCCTGGGTAGCAGGTACAGGCATAAGGTCAGATGTAAGGTCTTCATGACCTTAAGCCTGACTCTAGGGTCCCGTTATGACGGCAGCTGTGAGGCATGAGGCTAAGGCCAAAGACCAAGGGTGTAAGAAAGGGGTGAGGGCGGAGCATTAGAGCACAGGGCATCGAAAGCAGTGAAGGGCTGATTATGGGTGACCAGAGCTTTTGTGTAGTGTGGGTAGATCGGCCAGCATGAGAGGCGGGTTTGGGTTGTTTAGCTGGCGTGTGGGCCAGGGATTGGGCAGAAGATGACGAAACTGAGCTGCCAGACAGGTTGGGAAAGCACGCAGATGGGCAGTGGGGTAAAGGAGACTAGGAGACAGGTTCCCACTGGAGGTAAGAGCTGTCGTCATCAATTGGCCAAGTGGCAGGCCCCGAAAATCTGAGATGTTGGGGCGTGGGGAGGGTGTTAAGGCCGGTCACAGTTGCTGAGGCCGAGAAGGTCAGTATCGCAGGAAAAGAATGCGAGAATAGCTATCTCTCATCCACGGTTATACATAGAGAACCAAGCTCTAGGCCACAAGGACTGAGTTTAGCACAGGAGTTCCAGCACAGGAACACCGCAGAAGTAGCAGAAAATGTTATAATGCTTATTCTCCAAGTTCATTAAAAGATAAGAGAAGTTTGTAAGTTCAGAAAGCTTTATTAAAAATAAATTAATCAATCGTATACTTGATGAGGAAGGCTAGGTAATGTCAAATGGTGAGTCAGGCTGCCGCGTCAGCTGTTTGTTGACACTGTGGAGGGCCCACTGCCAGGTGTCCACCAACATGCTGTACGCCCAGACTCCTTCCTGTTATTTCTATTTTCTTTTCTTTAAACCTTCTGATCATCCGTCAGGGATAATATGGCATGCTGTTTGGAAATGGGAGACCAATTTAAAAGTTGCAACATCATAAAATTGAATACAGAAAAATGTCTGGATTATGTTTTAATGTCCCGCTAATCTAGATATGTACATAATAACTATTTTTAAAATCTTACAAAAGAACGCTTATAACTTTTTCCATAATAGCTAAAAAGCCATAAAACGTCACTGTCGAACTTGCAGAGCCAAAGCGACCACAGCAAGCGCACAAACCAATGAACCGTCCACGCCACACAGCCTAGGGCTGGGCTCTGCCTCTTCTGCTAGCCTGGGAGAAACCTGAGATCTATCCTCAAAATGAGACTTAAAATATGTTATCATTTGTTAAAGTTTAAATATAATGTAAAAACAGTATGTGTTTAAACATGTTAGCAAAAATATTATTTAAAACTATTTCAAAAAGTAGCGATCCATGTCTAGACATTTGAGGAGAAAAGTGAAAACAAGTATCTACACAACACTTGTAGAAAAATATTTAGGGCACACTGATTGATAGCAGCTCAAGGCAGAAGCTGCTCAAGACTTCATTAATAGCTGCAAGGGCTGTAACCAGTGACAGCGTCATGGAATGGAACAGCAGCTAAGTAGCGAAGGAAACATATGAAAAGACAAATGAAAACATGGGAAAATCAAGATATTTGGTGATTAAAGCCTTCTATAAAATGTGCTGTGTGTATTATGTCCTTTAATTTCTGTAAAACTCTGCTGCAAGTAGAAGTAATTGATCACAGAATCATGTCAGAATCATGGATGCATCTGGGTGAGAAATGTGAGATTTAACCAGAAACAGCACCAGGGAGCTTCGTGGGTGCCAAAAATATTCTTCACTTTTGAAGGGAGTTGAGTCGCACTGCTATGTACATTTTCAAAGCACCCTCCCCCAAAAAAAGCAAATGTACACTTTGTATACTTTCTTTCTTTGAATTTTCTATCAGAGAAGGAAAACAAAGGTAAGCTCATATTGTACAAGGGTTACAGACTTGCTGAGCCATTTACAGGAGAAACCAGGCTCACATTTTACTGTACAAGCATCCGACATGGAGACAGAACAGCGAAGAGAAGAGGGACAGGCAGGTACATTCAGAATAACACCAATTTTGGAAAGACGGAAATCATAAAATATAAATAGCAGCATGCTGTCATTCACAATTAAATGATTTTATCACTTATTTCTGTTAACATTTTTTCTTAATAAAATACAAAAGAAAATAAATAAGAATTCTAAGTATCACATTCAGGGTAATAATCCAGGTCATTATGATTTCAATTCCACTGCCTAAATTCTATTTTGAAGGAAATAATGACATGGTGTTGAATTTATAATATCCATTAATATATTCAAAGAGAACATGCTTATAATTAATGTGGAATCTTTTCTCGTGAGTTATTCATGGGCTTCAGGAAGATTCTGTTAATCCCTGCACACTTCAAATAATTTTTCTCAGAGAAATTAAAGCATTGTGTCTGTTCTTATAATTAAACATCTGCTTTACTCCCCTACTAACTTCTAATGTAATTTTGAAATTTCAATATGACATTTTTCTTTGTTCATGCTTTCCATGTGAACCAAATTATGTATTCTACAATGGCCTTTAATAAAGGCTCTTAGTCAAATATAACTTACTAAAAGATATTTGCATAACTTTAGTCATCATATTAGTGATTTTAACATTCCTGGCGAGATGTTAGGCATAAGTTCAAAACACTTACCACCATTTCCTTAAAACTGCTCAGCTGTCTTTCTCTTCCTCCTTCTCCATTTCTACTTATCTTTATTATTATGCATACGCGATACACAATGGGGACATTATACCTGAGAATTTTGTGCTCAAACATATCACAACATCTTCTCCTTCCTTCCAGGGCCCCTGGCTTGCCCTCCTACCCCTTCCGACCACCCCGATTCCCAATATCCCGCCCATCTTGAAGCTTATTTATTTATACTCTGGGTTTCTCATACTAGAAAAACTGTGTGGTATTTAATCTTCTGAGTCCGATTCAGTGAGTACAGTGGTCTCAAGGTGTATCCATTTATCTGCAGATGACTCAAATCTCTCTGCCTTTCTGTCAAAGTAGCACTCCATTGTGTATATATATATATATATATATATATATATATGTATCACATTTTTTGATGGAATAATTTTATTGTTCATTAAATGTCTTACTTATAATTAATTAAAATACACTTTACAACATCATTTTCAATTAGAGACGTGAACTATCATTTTGTATGGGAAGTTAGAAGCCCTTTACCTAGAGTGTCACTGAATGTTGATTTCGGAGCCAGTTGGAGGGTCCAAATTGCTGGCCATTGTCCTCAGTCTTTTTTTTTTTTTTAGAGTTTTTATGAGAGTGGAATTTTGTTTATTTTTTATTGAAATTCAGCTTTATTTTATGTTGAACATGAAGAAGGCAGTGATGACTTAAAAGCATGTAAATTAAAAAATATACAATAATAAATGTTTAAAATATTCAATAAAAATGTTAAACATTCAATAAAAATTCAAATGAATCTCTGACTTCAATACATTGCGGGACACATGATTCAGGAATTTAAAAATTGCATTAGATAGTTAAAATTGCATGCCTTTTTTTGTGTCCGTTGGTCTAACGATAGGCATTTTGGCCTCTTCCATGATGTAGCTATTACTAGTCGCGCTGCTGGAACCATGATCATGAATGTGTCTCTCTCACATGGTGTTTTTCTTTTGGGAGGATACTGAGAAAAGGCATTACTGGGTTAAAACAGGATATCTATCTTCGTTTTTTTTTTTTTTTTGAGGTATATCCATTCTCTTTTTATAGTATTGTACCAGTTTTCAGTCGCACCAGCAATGTGAAAGGCTTCCTTTTTCCCTCACCCTCGCCAGCGTCTATTGCTTCTGGAGTTCTTGATCTAAGTAAGCCGTTCTCGCTGGGGTAAGACGACATCACAATTTTGCTTTGATGTGCTAAGGATGTTGAACATTTTTCTATATGTTTGTTGGCCATTTGTTTTTTCTTCTGAGAAGTGACTACTCACTTCAATTGTCCATTTTTAATTGTGTCTATGATTAATTTCTCCTTAAGTTGACATATTGAAGTTCTCTTGCTCAGAAACTTTAGAAATCCCCATATCAAAAAGAGATATATTATGGTAATATGTATACTAAGATTACTACTCATTTGCAAAATTATTAATAATCTAACTATTTTAACCAGTGTCATTGTTGATATTTTAGCAGCTGAGCTATTTCTTTCACATGAACTGATAATATTTTATCAAATCCTTACTTCATGGTCTACGTAGCACTTCCTCAAGTTTCTGTGTGGACACCCAAATCACAAAGCTTCAGACTGTGGCCCTATTTGTAGGAAAGGTCTGCTATGATTTGGATCTGGAATATCCACTAGAAGCCCCAAGTATTTGGACATAGGGGAATAATTGCAGAACCTGGTGCTGTTGAGAGGTAGGGCCTGGGTAGAAGGGACAGATACTTGGGGCTTGAACTAGAAAAAATGTCTCCCTTTGTTGACATTGGAGTGTGGTAGTCAGGGTTGAGATTTCAAATGTGTGTTGTCTGCTTGTGGGCCAGAACACCTTGAAAGGGCCCAAACGGCAATCGGGACTGAGTAAACTAGGAAGAAGAGACGTTGCTAAAGCTTCTTCCCGGGAAGACTCTGGCCTTCGCCTGTCTTGGCTCCTGCCTCACTCAGTTTCTGTCTGTAGTACCTTAGCAGTTCTCCAGGCTCCAACCATGGGCCTTCACACTCACTGGCTGGCCCTTGAATGACTGTGTGAGGCCTTCTGAATCCATGAGCTAAAATAAATCTTTCCTCCCTTAAGTTTTGGATGTCGGATATTTTGCCACAACAAGGTAAGTAGGTAAGCTAAGTCCTTTAAGAGACTATCATGGCACAATGGGTTCGGAAGTGTAGACGCTAATCCAGTATGATTGATGCCCTTATACACAGTGGAGACAGGCATGCACAGAAGCAAGGCAAAGAGAAGACGCAGGAAGGAGATGGCTGCCTACCAGTCAAGGAGAGGCCTCAGATGCACAGTCCTGCGGAAGCTCAGAGCACAGGTTTCAGGTGGCTGAGAGTGTGAGACAACAAATTCCTTGCTTAATTCTCTTAATGTCCAGAACTTCTTTGTAGCTACTCAAGAAAGCTAGTGTAAGGTTGACCGTATCTTCTCAAATTCTTGCTCAGAACTAATCATCCTTAAAACACCCACAGTACTCTTAACTCTGACCTGTATTGTTCCCCTTACAAGAAAATCCAGTCGAAATGGGCCAGGGTTCATTGTAGATGCTCATGGAAGACTCTTAGCAGCATGGAATGTAAAGGACCACACTGCATCTCGATGTATCCATCTTTCCCTCCTGAGGTAGCGTATCTCTTACCAGATTTCAAAAGCTTATTAGAAAACAAAATATTCAGTAGTTGTGTTGTACAGCCTTCTACTGTCCTACTGAATATGGTGTGGGGATGTCAACGTGTCTAGTGGAGATATCAGCCACAAACTGGAAAAGTTGCAGTAAGTCAAGTAACTGAGATTCTATGGGAACAACGCATTTCTAAAACTACGTGTAAGTTTACTCAGAGAAATGCCATAAGTATACATTAATAACTCGAAGATAATTTTAAGCCAGAATGGACATATGGTAATGTATAAATTAATATGCAATTTATATATGCTGTTAATTATGTGTAATAATAAACCTCAATATTAGTCACTTTGCTGCTTCATCTACATATAATAATTCAAGCTCACTAAATACCTTCTCTGTGTTAGTTAATATATATTTGATGCATGTGATATAAGCCAGCTGGAGATTACAAGTGTGTGTGTGTGTGTGTGTGTGTGTGTGTGTGCATGCGCGTGTGTGTGAGGGATGTGTATTTGTGTGTGTGTGTATGTATTTGTGTGGGTGTCATTAAGTGACTCTGACCCAGTCTGTTGTCAGAGAAAATCCAAGTGGCTTGGCTGTCCTGGAAGGGTTAGGCAGTGAGGCCTGGCGAGAAGTAGGTCACTGTGGGCTTAATCTGGAAGGGTATATTCTTGTGCCAAGCTCCCTCCCTTTCTCTGGCTCTCTTAATCTATTTTTCTCTCCCCTTTTCTCTGTTTATGGAACCAATGAGCTTTGCAATAGCAAGGAACAGCTCTAGAGCTCTCCCTATTCTGACATTAAGACAGTAAATGGCCTTTCCTGCACCTTAGCTTGCCCTGACACTTTGATTTTCATGACGGATCTGCCACTGTTCCTGCTGTCTGTTTGTTGTTTGTCACGTGCTTTCTCTCCTCCTGGACTTTGGAGTCCCTTGACTCAGGAGAAGGAAGCCATGGTAAAATTGGAAGACACAACAAAAATAAAAATGATAAGCGCTTGCTTTAGAGCATTCAGGACTTAGGGACATAGGATGGATTACAGCGCTGAGAGCCAATGTCCTTAGATACCGCCTGTCCTAACCAGCAAATGTGAGGGGTCACATACATCTCTGGATCACACACTGCCAGAAGAAAGAAGCACGAACACTTACCGAGGAAGCCGGGGTCTGGTCCTTAGAAGTAAGAGTCACATCTGAAGGCAGACTCAAGGTTGATGGGAAAATCACTAGGTACACAAGGCTATTTGAAGCCGCAGAAGAGGTCTCATTTCTCCCTAATGATATTTAGGAAAGAGAGGAGCTCTCTCTTGGTAATCTTCATCTTTAATTTGTAATTTCCTTCTTGCTAAATGCTTCTCTGTCATTGTTTCAAAAGAGGAAGAGTTATTTTGTTTATATTACTTTCTCAGAATGTAACATTGACTTGTGTATTATACTCATATTTCTTTACTTCTGCTTTGTGTGTATTTATCCACAAAAAGATTTATAGCTATATGTCTATTATAATTGTGGTTTCAAAACTATTTCACTTCTAAAAAATATCTGAATATGTAGATCAAGATTTCATGTTTAGGAACACAAATTGACTTGAATCTCACCTTTATGTAGGCCTTGTGTGCATCAGTGAAGGGGGCGGTACCTAAATATTGGAGGAGAAAACACAGGACAAAGATATTTCTGCATATACAACCAAGAGACAAGCGACCCATAAATCGCACAATTTTCAGTAGTCACATTTTTCACATCACTGTCCTTTAAGACTCATCCCTCTGCTTTCGCCATAATCGAATGGATTTTGTGTCTCATTCATTTGTAAGGACCAGGTCCTTACAGGAAGCCAATGGGTCCTTCTGTGCAAGGATGTGTCTCCCGTGACGCACTGTGAATCCGACGTGGGAGCAGCCACGTTGTCTCTTCCAAGATCGCTGTGGAGCCTTTTTATTAAACCTACTCACACATTTCTGATGTACATAAGAACAGATGTGAGGTAATGGAGCTTGTTAAGACAAGGGCACGATTGTTTATTTCATTTACAAAGCTAGTGTAAAGAAGCATAGGAAAAGGGCAGGTGTAGCGTCAAGGGAAAGCTTTGAGAGGTTAGCGGTATGATACGTGTTAAAAGATTTAAAAAAAAAAACTAAAAGAGCTGTAGCAACATAAAATACCATTCTTAGAAAGACATTTCTGATTTTTTCATCATATCTACAAAGCCTGCCACAGAGTAGAAACCAAGGGTACCTTACAGGTAGGAGATTATGAAGACCAGACTAAGGCTCCAAAATCAAAATACCCCAGCATCTGTAGGCAACTGCCGGAGTGAGCAAGGAAGTTCAGACCTTGGGAAAGGCATTTGCTATAGCTAAAGTTTGAGCCTTCTGTGCCAATACATTATGGGGAGTCGTGAAAGAAAGGCCAAATGCAGAAAATTTCCATTATCAGAGTCACATATTTTTGTGTAAATCTGTTGTGCTCTGCTAAAAGTGACCTGACCATTTCATCAGGAGAAGTATAAGAGCCATACAACGCTTGGTCGTTGAATTTAGCTTGAGGACCTGAAGCAGGCTCGCACTGGTCCTTTGGGCCCTCTGGTCAAGACACATAAGCATTGACTATCCAGTGTGGACCGGCAGCGATACCTGCACAGGGTGGAGAGGGCAAGAAGCTGCCTCAGATCTCTCTGAGAAAGGAGGCCGCAAACTTATTTCTACATTTTCCCACATGAAATCTGGCAGCAATATGAGAAATGTTTTTCTCACACTTGGGACTCTAAACTCCTGGGCAAAGTACCATCTTTTTTTTTAATTAGTAAGAAGCCAAGTATACAATGAAACTGTGCAAATAATAACTGAGAATAAACCAAAAACAATTCCAATTCTGGTTATGTGGTGCCGAGATAACAAAATATGCACAAAAGGGTCAAGCGGCAAATGCTTCATGGCAGAGAAGCATTCTTTGTGAACCTCAGACTGTTCTTTCTTTTTTGGCTTATTCCAAGAACAGGGAAAAAAGAATGCAGTGATTAAGGACTCAGCAGTGGGCGGTGGATAAATAACATCCAGCAGATCCTACTAAAGATGGTGTCTTAAAATAAGTAAAGGCAATGTTTTGTTGGCCAGAAGCCATGGCCTGTAATTTATTACGCTCCATCTGACACCATGTGGCATGATTCATTAAGAACAACGAGAATAAGACATCATGTCTACACATATTTACGCAGAACTTTGGAATAGGGGGTCATTATCTGACCAGTAAACTCCTACGAGTAACAACCTAGTCATTTCTACCTAAAGCCACTAATCACGTTCAAGGCAAAACTGATACTCCCTGTTTCTTAAATCATGATAGTGAGGCACTTAAAATATATAAAGCTTTCAGTCGAAAGGAAAGTTGATATAACAAACATGATTTCTGGTGATTAAATTTTAGATATGATGCTTATTTAAAATCATAACCTTTAAAAGAGTGAAGATAAAAATGACATATTTCCTCCATGTTTCTGGGTTCTGTAAAGTTGTTTTGCACAGCACTGGACATTTAAAGCCTATAAGAAAAAATGTATGTACATATGTATGTGTATACTCATGTACTCATGATATACATATGTATATGATGCATGTATCTATCTAATATAATCAGTATAAACACTGCCTTAGCTTGCATGCATGTTCTTTCTGTGTAAGGCCTAATGTTAGTGTTTTTCAAGTTAGGTTTTAGAACGTATTTTCAGTTTGTAATTTAATAAAAGGCATACACTAATTTCCTTAACATATGTTCAACATAAAAGTTAATCAGCAGAGAAAAATACCTGAGAACACTAAATGAAAAGGAGCACTACTAATAACTATTAATAAATTTAAAATACAATTTAATAATGACGTTAGTTTTTGAAGTTGTTTCATAACTGTTAAAGCGCTCTATCCTCTTAGCTGATGATTAGCCTATAGAAATCAGTATGAGATGTTTTCTTGACCTTTGAACTTTCTCTACAAGATATCATTTTGCAGAATTCTTCTTTCTGGCAAAAGTGGTCTCTGGAGATTTTAATAGATAAAATATTCCCAGAAAACAATGTCATGCTTAGATTTGCCATTTCAAGTGTATTTAGTAATTTCTTCAAACTATAATTTGGTAGACTCCATTGATTTTACAGTTACCTGTATGAGTCTGTGAGTGTATACTTTGAGGGAATTTGCATCTTCTGAGGACACTGAATATTGGTAGTTCAAGGACAAAGGAGTTCCTAGAGTCAGTGTTCCTTTATTTACTCCTGAAGTACTTATTAGATGTGTGAGCTGCTTGAGGAATCAGGACATCATACCATAGGTATAGACACTATGAAAGAATCTTCTTCCTTCCTTCCTTTCTTTCTTTCTTTCTTTCTTTCTTTCTTTCTTTCTTTCTCCCTCTCTTTCTTTTTGACATAGGCTCTCACACTGCAGTCCATACTGGTCACAGTATGTAGCCAAGGCTGATCGCAAATACACTGAAGTCCTCTTGCCTCAACTTCCCTTTGCTGAGATTACAGGCAGCAGCTGCCCTGCCTGGTGTATGTGGTGCTGCGGAATCAAATCCAGGGTCCTGCACTCGTTAGGGAAGAGCTTGGTATTTGTACTGCTTCTGAGTTCTGCCCTCGGACACAAAGTGTTTAGAAATGGGCAAAATAAGATGGAGAACGGAGGCCTGACAAGTAACCCGAAAGTCCTTTGTAGCTTTGGTTGAACTAATGCGGCTCACTGTGGTCTACAAAATTTCTTCGGAGGGTGGGGAATGAAAATTTCTGATATAAAAGAAAGAGCATTCATTCTTTTAAAATTAAGATCTTGGTTGTAACATGGGTGGTTGTTTATTTTGCTAAACTTTAGCAATCTTCTTAAAGAAGCAATACTTTCAAAGAGATATCATCAGCAGCCAATTAAGGAAAAACAAATCTCTGTATCAGTGAGTAATTATGCACAACTACAATAGTATACTGTAATTCTAAGAAAATTGAATTATTTTTTAGCAGGCCTCTTTTTGTAGAGCTGATATTGGAGCACACATACACAAAAACAATGCAACCTAAAATTTTTTTGGCTACCAAAAATATCCTGATTCTATGCTGCCTACTTAAAATACAACAGACTACTTACAAATGCTTTAAAGAAAGAAATTATATGTTCTGGGTAATAATTCCCCTGTTGTTAAATTTTCTGGGAAGCACTAGGAACTATTTAAGGGCATAAATTACATCTTGTACATTTAAAAAATAGAATTATGTGCACTTTTTTCAGCTACATTTCCAGAAAAAAATGCTTAAATAAATAAGGTTGTCCTACTAGCTTCACATATTTACTTATCCTAAAAAAAGATGAAAATATGGAATCACATATTTAGAGCCTGGGCAAAAAAAAAAAGAAAGAAAAGAAAAGAAAAGAAAAGGAAGGAAAAGGGAATACAGAGAATTGGAGAAAACAGATGAAAAATTTGCACTTTGGCAGTCATGACTTCACTCTTGACGTCTGCAAAAGGAGCAAACAGTGGATGTGAGCCAGTACTAGGAAAAATAATTCAGTAAATGAACATGCTAGTAATGCTGTCAAAGAAATCGTCCTGGTATGTGAACACTGAAGAGGTTATTAAAACGTCACCAATCACTTCTCTTCATCCATTTATCCATTATTCTCCTTTCTTCCTAAACTCAGACTTTGAGTATTTTTCTCTTGGGATTATTTTGTTTTTATTTTGTGCCATCCATAATCTTTTTCAGATATTTCTTGATTTTTCTTTTCTTCCAGCAAAATTCACAGAAGACACAGAGAACACATCATTTTTAACATCTTTAGCAAAGAGAGCAACCATAGCTAGGCATGGTGCTGCACACGTGTAAAGCCAGCACTAGGGAGACTGAGGCGGCAGAACCGCCTTGAGTTCAACATCAGCATGGGCCACACAATGAGTTCAGGACCAGCCCGGACTACCAAAAGTGAGACCCTGTCTCAAAGAGTCAGAGAGAGAGAGAGAGAGAGAGCGAGAGAGAGAGAGAGAGAGAGACAGAGACAGAGACAGAGACAGAGACAGAGACAGAGAGCAACTTAATGCGGATCCTTCTCAGAAGTTGAAAAAAGAAGTTCTTGAGACACACAGGAATGTGCCAGTTCCTAGTAGGCTCAGTTCAGTTAAAATTAAAACACACCTTCACCTGTCACCATCAGCAGATCACCAACCATGTACTACAATCCTATAAAATGTCAGCCTTGCACTCAAAAGTAAAACATGGCCTCTACTTTCATGAAATATTTTTGTGTTATCCATATTTTGTATACTTATGTTTATATAAATCACCTTAGAAACTTAATTATACAATGTTATCTTCACATATCTAGAAACATTATTTTTCTTTAATACGTTTTAGGTTATAATTTGGTTCCAATGCAATTCTCATATTTCTGGTATTGCTTGATAAATCTGGATAGTAGATCTTAGCTATGAAGCGTTCATCAAATCAAGATTCTATAAGCATAAAAAGTTTTACTCCCTGTTGCATTAATGACCCTTCTCCTGTGGACCCTGGAATTGAAAGTCACTGATTCTTAAGCTTCTTTTCTCAGATACAGATTTTTTTTTTCAAAATTATGTGAAAAGCCAGATTTGGTGTCCCTGATGTATAATCCCAGGGCTCTGAAATGTTTAGGCAGGAAGATTGAAAGTTTGAGTCCTGCCTGGACCATTTATTTAGTGACTTAGTGAGCTCTTGTCTCCAAATTAAAAAATAAATAAATAAAAATGGAGATGAAGTTTTATTCTATGAAAATACCTTGTGTTCAAAGTTCGGAGTGACAAAAAAACAGAGAGAGAATTTCATGGAAGTGAAATTGTGAGTCCTTTGTGTTGGATTCTATTCACTTGCAGTCATACCTATTGACATTTTTATTTCATTTTATTCCATTAAGCAGAAGATGAAATATTTATAAATTCAACAGTTGAAGGTCATTCAATGTTTTCCTATTTTTTTGTTATGAAATTAGAATGTATAAACATCCTTATACAAGTTTTGTGTAGATATATTCGTGTTTGCTTTTTTGTTTTTGTTTTTCTCCTGGGTAAATACTTAAAAGTGGAATTGACTTAGGGATTGCTGAGTCATAGGACATGAGAGTGTAGTGTTCTAGGAGAAAGGTGTCCTAGAGGTACTACGTGGGTGGCATCGGGATTGGAGAAAATATGTGTGCGAGAGAAAGAGGAAGGAAGCAATATGGAGACGGTTTTAAGAGGAAACTCACTGCCGCAAATCCAAGAGGAGCAGTATAGGTAGAACCAACTATAGCACGGAGAAGCCATGGCGGGGGTTGTCTTTACAGCACATAGGTGGGTAAAAGTCTTGTTTCCACGGGAGCCTTTGCCTCGGTGTCTCTATCCCACACCATTTCAGCCAGGAGCACCAGAAACCATGGCCGTAGCACACGTGTTGTGATGGAAACCAAAATGCAACACTAGCTGAGGTCCTCAGTCAGCTTGCTCGGTCAGGTCTGAGAACGCATTTCCATGGTGACCACGTGGGTAATTGATGCGCTGTGTGTTTTGGATCTCACTGGCCATGCACGAGGGTTCGGCTTCTCCCACCCTGCCCCGATCCTGACGGCTGACCTTGGCACGAAGAGGTATCTGACTACGGCTTTGGTTCTCGCTTCCCCGGTTCTCTGCTGGGCACCTGGGACGCGCTTACAGGCCACTGGTTTGTCTTCTGTGCGTCTATTTCTGGCTTGTCTGCTTTCTTGTTATTGTAGACGTTCATTGCACATTTTAGATATAATATTTCTCAGATAAGTATTTCATGAATATTTTCTTCTCAGTAGCTTTACTTTCTGTTTTCTTAACTGCATCCATCAAAGGAAATGTTAAACTTGTTGCAATCCATCTTATCAATTATTTTTTCCTATTTCGTAGGTTTCTGTCTTATTCAAGGATGTTGCCTGCCTTGCGTTCTTACCGATTTTCACCAATTTTCTTTTGGTTGCTTGAGAATTAGATTAATGACCTATCTTGAGATCATTAGTGTACATGTTGTGAATTTTAATCGAGAAACATTTTTCCCACAATATTATTCTAACATTATCTGTCTGATGAAGGATTATATTGTCCTAATTGCACTACGTTGACACATTTTTCAAACTTACTTTAACATAAAACTGTGTAAGTTCTGTGGGAAAGTAGGATGTGTGTGTGTGTGTGTGTGTGTGTGTGTGTGTGTGTGTGTGTAGAGAAAGTTTTATTGGGAAATTTACAAAAGGGGAAAGAAAGATAGGGTAAAGCTTCTGCTAGTCAGAAGGTGGACTGGAAATGTGGGTTACCCGTGTGGTTCAGTGTCTAGGGGGTTTTGCTGGATAGCTGGGTAAGGGGCTGTTTTATGCGAAGCAGCTCAGTTGCTAGGGCTGGTTGCTAGGTTCTGCACCCTTAAACCACTGCTGCAGCCACCCTTGGGTACTTCCCCCTTTCTCTCTACTGTCTTTTAACTAGGGAATGGTCAGCTGCTGGCTGTCACAGTTAGAGCCAGCTGCCTTTTCTGTAATCCTGCCTTCCAGTGAATTCTTCCTTTCTGGGGGACCCTGTACCCCTAGCTGCCTACCACCCCTTGCCTCCTCTCAAAATCTCCCCTTCTGGGTGTCCTTCCTTCTGTGTTGGTGACTCAGAAAATGCCAAAAGCTGGAGTCAACCTTATTTTCGTGGTTTCCCAAGTGCTGGGTTCTGATTTTCTGGTTGTTGGATTTCTAGGGAATTAAAAACTTGATTGTTCCTAGGGATAAAATCGACTTTAGATTTTTACCAGAATAAAGCAATTGCATTGTCAAGAGTTCACTCTATCTATATTATCTGCATGGGCTTCTTTTTATTGAAATACAGAATGTCTAAGTATTTAAGGATGAAGCGTGATTGCAGCTTGGTACTTTATATGTCATATATACATATACATATGTATATGTATATCATGCATACATATATATATGCATATATGACATATAGAGTATATATGTTTGTATAGCATACTTACATATATATGTATATATGATATATAAGTATATATGTATGTATGACATATAAAGTCATATATACATATACATATATATGTATGTATGCATGCATGTATATGTGTGGTATATCTGAATACATATGCTTTTATCCATCTTTCAATTAATCATTCATTGAAAGTTTTGATTTGCATAGAAATATTTTAATAAAAATGAGGGAAAGCTTCTATTTGATCGAGTCATTTTGCACAAATGTAGTTTTAAATATTCTAGAAATAGGGTATTGTCCTTGGTGCTCAGTGAAACGCTGTAAACCGCTGTCTAAAGAGCTCTGCACTGTCTTTTGTGCACCTTCGTCGACCCTGGACTTAACACTCTCTCGTCGTCTGAAGTGTCCACAGCAGCGTTAATCACGCTGCTTCCTCTTCTTGGTGGAACAGTGCTATATGTTTTCTGAGTTCTCCAGGAGGATGGGAACTCCTGGCTCTCAAAACCTGGTCAGCTTCTCTGGTCCCGTTTCCTCTGCAGCTGCAAAGCTGGCATCTGTTACTCTGATGAAATTCAATTTCTCTCTCGGCAGGAGGGTTTCTTCACACCATAATGTTCTTCTTGTGATTCATAAGGAATTTCGTATGTTAAAAAAACTTAGATATATCCTTTAAAAGTAGGTAAGATATGCAATATTATAAGGTCTCCATACTTTTCAAAAATGAGTCATAAAGTAAAATGTACTTTCCACGATGTTTTATCATGAAATTGTTCTTGCCCTTCTGGACTACAGCCTGAAATGTATTTGCTTTTAAAGCTCATTGGATACATCAGCCCTTCGGATTCCTCTTCTGAGCTACAGCCTCCTCTCTCCTCAGAGCCAAGACCCCTTGCACCACCCAGGGGGAACGGCACGTGTGCGTGTACTGAGGTAAGCTACAAGGCCTAATTTTTTTTAACCTGCTTCCCTTCCAAATCACATCATGCAATAGATTTTCCCCAGACAATAAACACCCTGGAAAGGGGGTGCTGATGTTGTTTCTATGTCCAGATTCTCACAAAGGGTGGCAGTTCTGTGCCCACCATCCTCACCATTCTGCAGAAACAAATCTGAATATGGAGGTGACGCACAGGTTTGCAGCTCATCTGGTCACCTCTTGCTCTGCCAGTTCTTCCATTCTTGGTTTTTATTCATTTATTTATTTTTAAGACAGAGTTTCTCTTGCTAGTTGAGGCTGGTCCTGAGCTCACAAGTTGGGCTAGAACTTACAGCAATTCTGCCTTAACCTTTTAGTGCTGGGATCAGAGGGATACACCACCACCCCCACCTATTGATAGCATGTGCTGCTGGGGATCGAATCCAAGTCTTGGTGTTTTCTAGACAAGCACTCCAGTTGCTGAGCCAAGCCCCCAGCCCTGGATTGACCTTTTAATATTCTAATCATTCATGCCAAAAGTGTTTGTGCCTTAATTCTTTCAATGGCCGAGAATTTGTGCCCTGCCACTCGTCCTCTGAGGTAAAACATGTGTGAAGGCGGCCGGCCGCATGCAGGGGACGCTGAGGCACCAAGGGACATTAGATATGGTGGGAAAGGTCTAAAGGTCAGTCTTCAATTAACATTTTAAGATACTCCATTTCTCACAGAATGCAAATATCTGAATCCCTGTCTTTCTTCACTTAACAAGTATAACTTTTTTTTCTTTTTTTTTTTAATTTTGAGACAATCTTTTGCTAAGTTCAGGCTGGACTGAAATTTGCCATCTTCTGCCTGAGGCTCCCAAAGTACTGGAGATTACAGGCCTGAGCCACCAGACCCAGCTTGTTAAATTGGTGTCTTAAAATCATATGCACCTTTTCCTTCACACCTATCTTTATTTTTAGTACCAAAGGTCATCCTCCAAATCTCCTGCATACAGAGTAGCATATTCAGAGAGAAAATTTTCAAATCTTGTCTTTGTACGCTCTCTTCACTCCAGTGTCCTACATATGAAGCAACAGTTCCCACTGGGAGTGTTTGAAATCATTTGTTGAGGAACCAGTTTATATTCAGTGGAAGGAGAAGTACAGACTATGTTCAAATTCCATCCTCTTTGTGCCTCTCTAGTCTGAGAAGGTAGGAGTTTGTAAAATAACACTTTTCTCATTCAGAATGTTATAGTACAACATATTAATTTGAGCTCTGCTGTTAAAAATGATTTGAATGCTACTTAGAATTAAGCACACTAGCTCCTAAATTACTCACTTTATTGAATAATATTTTATCATAAATATCACATTTTATTTTAATGTTTGGTTAATGTTAGCACTAAAGAACATGCACCAATCTAATATTAGGAAATACATGAAATTTTGTGACATATCACATTTTTATTTCATCTCTTCATGATTGAATGGGTTGGTGGTGACCTCTTGATCTTCAGATTAAGTGATATCTTCTTCACAAACTGAAAAAGTAAGACATTCTAGCTTCAAAAATTATATTCTTCTCATGGGTAGGACCATAACAATCATCTCAACAAAGGAACTGAATGTCCATCGTATATCACAAAAACCACACAAGAGACTATGTTTGTAAAGCCTTTCTTAATAATCCCCAATGTGTTGCCAAGGCAGAAAGTTCACAAGTCCTTGGTTTTGCCATCTCCACAGAGCCAGCCCTGGTCCTTGTTTCTCCAAGTGTCAAAGCCGGCATGATGACATCACATGTTCTTCACTAATGCTAATCCTGCTGCGTTCCCTCCACTGAAGGAGCCTTGTAATTACCACAGGTTTACACAGATAATCTGGTATAATCTCTCATCCTCAAAATGTTTGTTTTGATCAGATTTACAAGGCCCTTCTTGCCATCCACAGTGGCACGATGAGGATTAGGACTGGAGTAGACAACAGCCATGTGACCCTAGTGAGGATGAAGATGTGTTTGGAAGGCCCTGACATGCCTCCTGCAAACCTCCATCCACATCAAGTTCCACCTCACCTTTGGCTTTGGTGGATGAATCGAGATGCTGGTGACACTCCCAGCTGAAGGCACGTCTATCACACACGCTGTTGTGACTAATGCAATGATACCAATCAATGGAAAGCTGTGCAATGAGGCAGTAGCCCATAATCAACAAATTTTAAAGCGACTGCTAAAAATGAAATAACCACAACCTATTCCGTAAATATGAATCACATTTAGATCTAGACTGCGATTTAATTACCCTTAAGCTATTATTTCCTGTATTTATTTTGTATTGGAATTTTTATGGATAACAGGCTTGGATATGCAAACTTGAGTAAAAGCTGGTTACCTTGTGCACCTGTTTCTATATAAAGATGGAATATCAACTCTAATGATAGGTAGCTATAGAGTAAAAAGATACGACTCATGCCCATGGCTAAATACTAAGTAGGTTCTCAGAACTTTTAAATTTTCTTCTGTGACAATGATAGTTTTGCAATAGCACCAAATAAAATGTAATGTTTCTACATGAATAATGAACCTGCTATCAAACTAGTTAGTGTTTTAGTAAATCTCAGGTTGCCTTAATATTGTAAACTTACAACAAGGCCATATGAGTTAAGGTAATTCGTATTTCAACCTTCTGTCCTTAATGAGAACATATGCAGATGTAAAAGTGCTGTGCTGTTTCTGCAAATCTTTAAGGAAACGCATGCATGAAAATGTACACAAATGACTGAGACAGGTTGGGGGGCACCCCAGATGCACCTACATAATTCATAATATCACGTCTTGGATTTGTTCCTATTCAATTCTACTGCATTTTATAACTTGTTTTTGATCATGAAACTGCTACAAAAGGCTGTTTGATGGTGTTAAATAGCTGTTATTTCTATCAACCTCAAGTACTAGTTGTTCCTGAAATTTACATTGTTATTGCCAACTGACTTC
This sequence comes from Ctenodactylus gundi, assembly GCA_004027205.1. Classification (NCBI taxonomy): domain Eukaryota; kingdom Metazoa; phylum Chordata; class Mammalia; order Rodentia; family Ctenodactylidae; genus Ctenodactylus; species Ctenodactylus gundi. The sequence goes on from PVKB01002542.1 coordinate 232,528, forward strand.
CTCATTCTCACACGTATCATTTTATAGTAGGAAGCAAATCTTTCCGTGCACCAGGCACTCAGGGAAAGTAGAGCTTAATACTTGGGTTAATTTATTTACACTTGAAGTTAACTTTAATAAAAGAATAGAATGCATTGTTTTAATACTGGCACTAATTATTTGATTCAGTGATTAAATGCACATTGGCCAAGAAATTTAAGCAGCTGTGAAAGAGCTCACAAAATCCCAAGGTGCAGAGGCAAATGGAACAGCTTTTCCTTTGGGGGCTTTGGAATCTGCAAGCCGGGACAATCAAACCTGACTGCAAATCAAATACAGACTGTTCTGCGGTCCTTCATTTGAGTGAAGTTGAAAACACTAGGCATTCTGCAAACACTAACTAAGCACGATGGAGGTATTTCAGTGCAGAAGCGCCTGCCTAGCACCTACTGCCAAAAAATATTATTAGGGTGAGTACTACTGCTGGAATGAGATATACAACACCAAGCCATCAGCACATAAACACTGTTGTTTCAATTAAAAATATGTAAATCTTAAACAGTAGCAGATAGATATTTAAATGTTAACAAATTGTGTCACAGCTCACTCTCTAGCATCTTGAGTCTGAGCTCTCTACTGAAGCTGGACCATGCGCAGACTTCTTCTGTAAAGACGAATGTGGATGCTCTGTGTGAGACAAGGCATGATCTAAACGACAATTAGTTCTGACTTATTGACAATGACAGAAAAGCCAGGATAACCATAATAAAACCACCATTTGGAGTGGTGTATGAAAATTGTGTCAGTTTTTCACAGCAGCTATAAATCTCAATGGACTAGTACGGGAACAACGTCCTGTACCTACTGCCCAGGTCTCACCATCTCAGGTGCTTCTCAGCAGACCGTGCCCCACACCCCCCCTTTCTCTTGGAACCTGCGAATTGACTGGGCCCTTCAGGTGTTTCTGTTTGTCCACCCCTTACCTTGAGTACCGCACACAAGAGAACTCCAGAGGGCATTGCTCTGGAGAGATCTGTTGGTGCTGGTTTAGGGTGTTATTTTAGGAAAGTAGAGGAATAATCAGTACTTGTAAACGAGGCTTTGGTGGCTTTTGTAGTACCTGAACTTCAAGAATTTAGACAGTTTTGGGTCTGATCACGATCAGTGTGTTTCAAGTGCAAAGGGTCTTCACAAGAGACTTTATCTAGGCCTGATCACCTAGGTCTTTACAAGGTTTCTATGTTTTATGACCTTCCTCACTCCAAATTTGGTCACAGTTACTAATATATAATTGAAACTTTGGGCTTGGGTGGGTAATCAACGCCTCTAATGTGAATTTTGCCAGTACCTACCCTCTTAACTCCTACAGCTTCTACCTTACACTTACTGCAGTAGAGCATTAGTGCACCTAGCTTTTTTTTTTTAAACAACATAAAGTACCAAATTAAGGGAATCTCGATTAACCTAGGGTTTTATGTGTTACTTCCCTCTGAGCATAAATTTGTTAAGAGTCAATTTGTTTTTCGGCCTTTCAATTTACACAAATTGCTCACAACTCAGCCTGATATCAAGAAATTCCACACAATATGTATTATTAAGTAAATTAGTTAAGAAATATATAATTCATATGACTTGTCACAAAAGGGTTTTATGATACATTTTAATGTAGTAATAATATAAAACATCTGCTGCACTCACAGCAGGTCTCTCAAAAATCTCAAGCTGGCTTACCAAGATGAAAAATGAATGAAACGGAAAGATGGAGCCGGAGCTCTGTCGCTTGCTACCTTCTATTTATGGAAAAATTGTTTTGTGAAAACAAATATAGAAGGTGGATAAAATTCAATTTAAAACAAAAATGAGAAAGTTTATCAACATTAACTTTTATACTTTTGTTAGGTACAGATAGTTACTACGCCTCGGTGTGTGTGCATGTTTGTGTATGTGTTTCTAAAGACAGTCACAATATAATCTTTTTTAAAGTACCATTATTTAGGGTTGGTTGATTTAATTTATTTAAATGAGCAGCTTGCTTTGCTTTAACATGCAACTGTGGTCCTGAAGAGAACCACATCCGACTAAGGGGTATTTTCCTCAGCCCTAAAAGTTTCCTGATGTCTTTTCCCTTTTTTCATATGTCATTTTCTATAATATTAGGAAGATTCTTCCTTTAAAATTTTAAATTGATTGAAGGCAGCGACTGGGGGAACAGCTCAATGATTTAAGGGCATGCTTTGTATGCGCAAGTCTCCAAGTTTGAGCCCCCAGCACGACCTAAAGGTTAGCCAGTGTGGTGGCCCACGCTTGTAATCCTAACACCTGTGAGGTAGAGTTTCTATTTCAAAGCCGGCCTTGGATATATAGTGAGTTTAGGACAAGAGAAAAAGAAAAAAGAAAAAAGAAAGGAAAAAAAATTTACCTGAGGTCAAAGTCCTGGGAAGCACCAGGTTCCTGGCTGAATGACGATAAGTGCGGAGCCCCAGTGTCCTGAGAACTTTGTCAATACCTGGCCCTGTCCCCCCAGGTGGAAGTCTGGGCGCCTCAGGCTCGCGTTCTCCACTTCTTTGCTTCTGACACTGTTGGGTTCCGCAGGACTGAGGGGTGCTTCACATCGATCACCCAGGTCCGAAACGCTGCAGACAGACTCTCCTCGCCAGGCGCCACCACTCCAGCACCCTGCTCCCCGGAGCGTGCGCCCCTGCAGTGGCCTTGGCCGTGAACCCCAAGGCGTCTCACCCAAGTGGGATACCAGTGACCTGCATGCAAAATGACCACGCAGTAGTCACCATGGGCACCACAAGGACATGGGTTATTAAAGAGAGTTCCTTCTTCAACGGCTCCTGTGGTCGCAAGAAAAGAATACGGGTTACGTGAGGCACAGAAATTCTGGAACGAGAAGAAGGGCCATCTTGGTCCGCGGGCCTTTGTGAGCTTGAGGGTTCGCTGGGCCTCCCGCGAAGCAGCTTGTCCATTCCCAGGATCGTTCCCAGCTCTGTGACAGAAAACGTGGATCTGGACGGGTGCCACAAAGACAGCTGAATCCTGGAGTCCCGACCTGTTCCATCTCCATGAAAACTCCTGTTTAAGGGGATTTGGTGCAGTGTTTTTAAAATTTTCCCTGCCCCCACCCTTCAGTATCAAGAGTAGAAAGTATGTAGAGCAAAATGGGTAGATATCATGGCAGCGGGGCCAGGGTCTGCGAGCCCAGGACTGCCACGGCAGCAGCCGTGGCCGGGAGAAGCAGATGACCGCGAGTGCGAGGACTGTCCAGGGCCGAAATTCGGCTCCTGCCAGCACGTGTTTACATTGCATGTATTTTATATACAAACATGGAACGGACTCTTTGAGATGAAGATGTGATTTTTATCACCTTCAGGGACTGATGAGTTATTTTGCATATTTCAGGTGCTTACTACTCAGGCTATTCTAGCTAAAAATACCTCCTCTCGCATGAAGCATTATGCCTAGCTGATTTAATTCTTCCTAATATTTATTAAAATTTTGAGTAATTAGTGTTCAATTGAATATAAATTTTGCAGTGTTCACAATAACAAATCATATTATATAGCAGTTAGTAAGTAGATACATAAATCAATTCTTCAAAAGATCATAGTAATTATAAAATAGTATTAATAGCAGTAAAACCCAATAAAATTCTGACTTTGTACCAAGTTCTGTTCTAAGATTTAATTTAATGCAAACAATAATCAGTAAGTTAAGCTTCATTAATATCTCCATGTTTAAAATGCAAAAGATAAAGTACACAGAAAGTACATATTTTATGTGAAAATTTCACATTATCCAAAATAAAGAATTTAGCATTTTTTATATGTAAAATACCTAGTGTTTGACTTCACATGAGAAAGCCAGAACCTTTTATCAGCCCCAGTGCTTGCTATGTTGGGATAATATATGCCACAGGCCTCCAGAAAACGCCAGTTGCACAAGTGAGAAAATTAGTAAAAAAGACAACTCCAAACTTATAGTTATTGTGAAAATAACTTTGACCTTGGAAACCCTCTGAAAATGTCTTGGAAACTCCCAGCACACCTGACAGGAGCCATAAAAGCCAACCTAAAACCTCAACAAAATAAACTCAATTGAGGTAATTTTACCAGAGTAAAATTCTCCAAACAAAAACCATCAGAAAATTCATAGGGTTTTATCTAGACAAATTCAACAATAGCCTGACTATATTTATTAAATTTCCATCAACTTTTCCTTTTCTATATTAATATATTTAAACATTTTATAAAAATAAACAGCAATCCATCTAATTTTTAAAAATCAACTCAGGTTCAGTAATGTCTCTGGAAGAAAATAATGTTCCCATAGAATACCGAGCTGCAAAACAAGAACATTTCCAAATGCTCTCAGAATTCCATAATACTTAGTTTACTGATTTTTTTAAAAAAATAGACATTTCTTTGGCCTTGGAGCAGATGGAAGGTGGGTGTCAGAATTTTATGTCTCATAATACTTCTGCAATAGTCCATTAGGTTGTTCATGAGAGAACCAATTAGGCACTTACTAAAGGTCACCTGCCAAGTACAAGCTGCGGGTTCTTTTTTTTTTTTTCTTTTTGCTTCTCTTCTAAGAAAACATACGGGGCTTCATTTAAAAACTCTCAGCTCTTCCAAATACTGAAGAGTCTTTAAAATTATTTTCTTTTCAATTAATTTAATTTTATGCATGTTTTCTTTTTCAACATTTCAGAGGAAAGATCTCAAGTGACCGTCAGTATTTGAACGTCAAAAATAAGGGTTATGGCATGCAATTATTCTTGTTGGTGCAATATCCATCACCAATTTGCAGCCTTTTAACTGAAAAAAAGATAAACTCACTAAGTCGCTTAACTCAATAAGCTAAAATATATCAATTAATTAATTAATTCGGCCAGTCTTACTGAACTTTCTTTTAGTACAGAATCAGGTAAGTTGAGCATCTATCTGCTCTGTGTTGTTTTGCTTGAATTCTGCAACAAATGGAGTCTTAACAGCTCTGTCTACATTTTCTCATAATTAATCCCCGTAGAAGCAACTGCACATTTACGCCCTTGATGTTCACATGAGAAAGACTTACACCCCCTCTGTAATCTCTGCTCCAGTCACTACTGTGGTCATTCTCACCGGAAATGGGAAACCATGTGTGCGTGTGCGACAGCCTCCTTGTCCCGCCGAGCGCCACCGTCCTTTCCTCATCCCCCAACTCTGCTCTCACCACTCCTGGGGGGGGGGGGGGGAGTGGTTCCCATCGGCCCTTGCTTCTCTCAATCTTACTTTAATCTATGGACAGCTCTCCTCAAGATTTCTGTCCTCTCTTGCTTCCATCTTTCCAGTAGTTCTCTCAATATTGTTAATTAACTTTTTAAAAATCTCTATTTTCAAGCTGGGCCCAGTGGTATCAGCCTGTAATCCCAGCACTCTGGGAGATGGAGGGAGGAGAGTTGTGATACCCAGGCTAATCTGGATAATCTAGCGATTTAGCAAGACCCTGCCTCAAAATCAAAAAATAAAAACAGGCTGGAGATACAGCTCAGTGTGCATGGCCCTGGTTCCATCTTCAGGACCAAAAAGAAAAAAGGCTTTTTTCATAGCTTACGCCTGCTTTTGTTTTTGCGATCTAGTCTGTACAATTACTTTTTCTTGAAATGTAAGATTCATGATAACAACATATTTTACTTTTCTCAATTTTCAGATTGATGCTTTGTTTTTTTCTCATAATTAGTAATTATTTAAAGAATGTTTGTTGACTTAGTTGTTAAATTCAACTATATTTTAAAAATGTACTACAAGATATGTTTTGTTTTGGGTTCAGAGGAAATTTGGAGAAATCTTTTTTTTTTTACTTGATCTGTTAAAATACTATCAGAAATTTATCATGTAAAGTGTATTGATTCTATGAGGGGTAGAGACTACGGACCAAAATGGTTACAATAAAATGTCAAAGGTAAAACATCATAGAAGCACTTCATACACCCAAGCACACACACACACACACACACACACACACACACCAGTCTTTCTCTTTCTCCTGCTCAAATCCCTTAATTTGCAATTTTTAAGAAAACATTATACATTAAAGTCCATATCTTAATGTTACTAAAATAACAAAATACTATATAATAATTATTCATCATTTTAAGTTATAAAACTGTTCACTGTTATTTCTTGTAGCTATTTTAAACTTTCAGTTTTGAAGTAAGAAGAGTTATAAAACCCAGGTAGACCAGTGACTGAGGAAGAGCCTAGCGCTGTCATACAGGAGCATCAAAGAAAGGAACATGGTGACTCGGGCCTGTAATCCTAGCACTCCGAGAAGCTGAGGCAGGAGGATCACAAGTTTAAGACCAGATTTGGCAATTTACCACCTTAGTGAGACCCTATCTCAAAAATGTGTTGGGGTTTAACTCAAAGTGAGAGCTCTGGGTTTATTCAAGTATCATGAGCAGATCCGGGACTAGTGCTCCTGACTTCTAAGGTCTCAGAGTCTGTACAAGGGAAGGATGAATTCAATGAAAAGAATTTTAGAGATGTAAGCATCAATTAGAAAAGAAACAAACAAATATAACAAAACAAATCACACCAAAGCACCAATTAAGAAAATACAGTGAAAGAAAAGAGGCAATTCTGTAGAAAATGATTTTAAGGAAAGAGATAATACTATAATACTTGTTAAACTGTCCTTGATCATATAAAATATTAAGTCTTCCAAATCCCAATGGGAAAGCCTAAAGCTCTTATATAATTTTTTTCATACTTTTTTCGGAAGTAGACCCAGAGGCGCCAAACATAATATGCTCAAGTCAAATGCAGCACTATATCATAATGTATTTATTAAAAGATGACGAATATTTTGAACTTTTTATGAAAATACAATGATAAGATTTAAGAAGACCTGTATTTTATTCTTAAATGGATTTAATAAAATAAATAATAATAAAATAATAAAATAATTAAAATAACTATTTCAGCGAAATAGAGATATATACACTTCTTTAATTCATGGGTCAGGTCCATCTTAAGCCACCAGCATTATGTCTAGTAGTGAAAAACTAGCAGCATCTTGTTTAAATTTTTTTAAAATAAAATGTTTGTTACTATCATTACTCTAATGTTCAGGAATAATAATAAGATAACAGCAGATATTAACAGCTGTCATGTAGTTTCAATTTTATTGGTGTTACACTCAACTTTTTTGGATTCATTCAACAGTAGTCACAGAGCAAAGGCTGCTAGTTTCTAGGAAACCATCAATGAGAAGGTGGCAAAAGGCATGGCCCCGTGACACAGAGCAGGTCCTGGGGTTGTTGTATAGAGGTGGCCTTTTGCACATGAGAAAGCAAACTTCGAGAGGCTGATTGGCTATCTCGGCGCTACACCGTGAGTGGCAGGACGGATCCAATCTAAGGCTACTCATCAAGCTCCAGTGTCAATCTCTTATTGATCCCCCCCACCCCCATATTATGTTCCCTCCCGACACAGGCTGCCTCTTTCTGGAGCCACAGGACATAGTCGGCCACTCCAGCCTAGACCGCTGAGTTCTCACACCAGGCCACACACCCACTGGCTGAGAGCACTCATGAACTCCAATCTGCTCTTGTAGCCAATAAAAATGGAGAATCCGTCACCTGGCTATATATCATCATTATGTCAACACATTTCTTTACAAAAACCAATGCTCATGTGCTCATACTGCATTACAAATAGAATAATATTTCAGTTGAGTGTTCTAATTGCTTTACGTCATCTCTAAAAGTTTTCTAATGGTTGATTTGACGTTTATGGTCAATTCCTGCTTGGTTTTGATGCTTTTTAAATTTTTGATTATTATCCTTTCAGCCAAATAATCTTTCTTGCCAACTCTTCCTGGGAAGTGTACCCTACGCTTTTTATCTTACATTTATCTTCTTTTACTTTATCTTCATTTTTTTCTTCTCTACTCGTTTCAAGACTCTGCGTTGGCTCCACGTGTTCCAACATACAACCTGCTTTTTTCTTGTTCCGTTCTCCTTTCCAATTTGTGCTTACATTTCTAAAATTCTTTTCATTGAATGTACCCTTCCCCTGTTCATACTATGAGATTTCAGAGGTCAGCAGAACTAGTCTCGGATCTGTTTATGATCCATGAATGTATGGCAGTACCTTGAACCTCCATGAATGTTGTATTAAATCTGTCCCTTGAATATTTGTATGATATTTTATGAAAATGATATGGGGAATAGATATTTTATAGAAAAGTTTCTCTTAGAATATTCACTGTAATGATATTTATGCAATGGATAAATTATAGTCCTACTTTGCATATTTCAGAAAAATGTGAAATTTCCATTTATTTGAACCAACTCATCACAAAAATTTACCTTTTATAAACCCACAAAAGTGATCTTTTAGATGAGATATCAAAAAGTAAATGCCATTCATCCAGAAGGTGACTGAATTAAAAAGTTTGAGTTGCCAAGAAAAATGTGGTATTTTCATAGAAATCTCACCAAGCGTGTCCTTCATGATGCATGCCACTAATTAGGCATCTGCGAGCACCTTATGCTTGAAGAATTAAGCAAAAAACAACTTCTCATTCTTACAGAAAATACACCCACAACTTCCAAAGAAAAATTATCTATGTTGGAAAGTTTTGGGATTGTCACAGCAATGAATATTGTTATATTTTAATTACTAAAGATTGCTATTTCTGTGAATTTTTACAACCTGTTGTAATCAGTAATGGTGTGTCACATTTGCCAAATTCCTTGCATGACCCTAAGCAAGCAAATGGACTCTTCAAATTCTTTAGCTGTAAAATGAATGGTCGGGTATTGTTACAAGAACACAAAGGTAGCTCTGGACAGAGTTAGGGTTTAAATCCAGAAAATCAATTTTGATAACCAAAGGTGTTATCCTACTCAACATAGTAAGATAATGTTTTCTGAATAAAAAAAAAATGTACAGCAGAATGATGAACCTTACGCTTCAAAACTGAAGTATCAAAGAAAACTTCAAAAAATAAATTTAACCTTTAAGACAATTGGGCCCAATGAGCTGCAAACTAACTAAACAGGTGATTAATAAAGTTTCAGTAAACAAGACAGTCATTTCTTTACTCGGGCAGTAAAGTAATGAAACAATGAAATGAGCAATGAAACAATTGGAGTTTTTCTATTTTATTTTGTGAATAAAATATACCATACAGCTTGGAATTTTATAAACCTGAAAGTATGAAAACAAGTGTATTACATATTACTAGTCACTTACAATGTGTAGAACACTTAGCTGAGGGATTTAAAGATGATTTCACCAAATTCTTTCCCAAACTAAAAGGCAGTTATTACACTGAAGTCATTTTAAGCAAATCTTAGATTATTAATTTTTTATTGAGTTGTAATATGTAACATACAATAGTACAAACTATGATTGTGTAAACCAAAGAATGCTAAGAAAATGAGCACATGTACTGTATCCATTGTCAACAATAAGAAAATAATGCAAAGCACCTGTTCTTACACCCCACTGAATTCCAGTCCTTAAACACTCATCTTCAAATACCAGCACCACCCTCTCTTAGCCTCATAGGTATGATTTACCTGTTCTGGAACTGCTTTATTTGACCTCAAAAACCTTTGTATTAATCACGATACAGTACTGATCTTCTCAGAGTTTTCATGGTTGTACTGCCTTGGCGGAACTTGACAGAGCCACATGTAGAGTTCTAGTCACCGTGCTCTACCTGGGATGCAAAGACACTATGACACATTTCCTGCCTCGATTGAGCCAGGAGGTTATTAGAAAATTTCCAAGTCTAATAATATGTCAAGATGTGATAGTGTTCAAAGGACCATTAACTAAAAAGATGGGTAATTGAAGATTTTTTTATTCAGAAATTATTACTTAGGATTTGGAAAGCAACTGATTCTTCTTCAAAAGTCAAACTTCTTTCATGGTTATAAAATGTGACCAGGAACGGCCGGGAAGGGCAGGACAAAGCAACAGTAATTAGAGGATGATATGTATATTCACTAGTTCCTTAAGCTGGATTATTATTATGTACCCTAAATACTTATTAATAGAATAATTTTGAAGGAAATAACTCTTTAAAGAGTTAACATGATTGCTCATTTTTAGCATTAAACCCAATTGTGTTCTGGAATACTTACAAGTGAGAATGCTTTCATTTGCATTTCATTTTTTATCATACCAAACCCAGGCCCTTTGAATATAATCCCTGCTTGATTTTTTTGGCACGGGTTTTCTCAGCATACTGCGCTAATTCACATCCCAGTGCATTTATCCATTATTGTCCCTTGCCCAGAAATGCATTTTATTCTTTCTTCATTTGCAAAATAGCTACTTGTCTGTCAGGACTCAGTTCAAAGGTCATTTCCACCAAGATTGACTCAGTTCCGCGTGATGGCCGACGTAGCATGACCAAAGCTGCTGGGAAGGTAGATGCCATCATTTTAAAAAGTTGGTCTGAAGGTTTCTCTGTAAGTGTGAAAGCTTCAGAAGGGATCGAGCAATCTCTCCGTCATTTTAACACTGGTCAGCACACAATATCAGCATATTTTCTACAGGTGCTAGTTTGTATATTTTAAATAAAATGAATTATGCTTTTATTGATATTTATGGTAGACTTCGCTGTTTCTCTAGGTTCATTTTGTCAACATAAAACATGAGACTTACATAGAAATGAGTCCAAGCAGTGTAATTAGTAGCCAGAGGAAAGCAGACAAAATTCCAGTAGATTCACACTGTAGACCACTGCCCAGCCCTGTGAAGAAATGGATTAGAGGGAAATGTGCCACAGAAGATGAATGCGACAAATGTCATGCTGAAATCAAGTTCCAGAGACTAAAGGCAACCAACGTGGTAGCTAGAAAATCATAGCACGTTATACACAAGTCCTGGAAACTTAATATGTTTGAACATGATAAGCCTCAGCAACGTATTGTGATGGTGATCACCCCTGAGGGTGTGAGTCACAAGCAGGTCAGGAGAATGCCATCGAGGAGGGAAAACATGTTCCACCCATTCTCCTACAAATATCACAGTGTCATTCTTTTACAACTGAGCAACAATCTATGAAATGCAGACACTACGTTTTCTCTGTCAGTTTACCTGCAGAGAGGCGCTGTGCTGTTTCTGCAGCTTCGCCCTCGTCAGCTGCACCACTTAGACATGCTGTGCTGTGTTCGCTGTGTGTCTAGTGTGATCTCTTCAATTCTTTTGGTCCTGTACCCAGAACTGCTACAGCTCCATCAAACTGTATGTCTGTTTTTGGGTCTAAAAAAGAAAAAAAAAAAAGCCAGACTAGGAAAATAAACCATTCCATGTTTTCTTTTATGTGACAAACCAATAAATGAATAAATGAATGAATGAATAGTAAGTAAATAAAAATCATAGATGACAGAGAACTAAATTGTCATCTTAGGGAGATGGAGAAGGGAATCAAGATTAGGAGGGTCATGAGATTAAAAATAATCAGAGCATTTCAAAGCCATGTAACGATTTCCAAGAATGAATCTTTCCATTCTTTATTACTAAGATGTTCTTTTTTTTTTTTTTTTTTTGAGAAAGCTAGAAGACTTTAGCTGCCAGGTAGGTGTGCAACTATTCATTATACTGCTTTTTATAAATTTCTCATTTTTTTCAGGAACATTTAATTAGGTAGTTAATTTTATGTGCTACTCTAACGGGAATAAAAATTAATCAGAGAATAGGTAAAACATTATTTTCTGAGGGTGTCTACAAAGGTGTTTTTGGAAGACATTGGCATTTTTATTACAACATGGAGTAATGACATGTATGTGCACAAAATACTCAAGATCAGTGTAAGCTTTCTGTATTGCACTTATGCATATCAATAAAATGGGGGAAAACGAACTTTAACTAACACTATTCATAACGTATTTCAGGCATCTTCATAATGACTCAATCAGGGATCATCTCCAAAAATAGACAAGGAAACTGAGAGCTTAAAATGTCAAACTACATTCCTAACCACCTTGAATATGAAATAATTTCTTCCGAGAATTTCTGCGCTGGCTCTAACTCCCACCTTCTCTTTTTACTTAATTGACTCCTATTCAGACTTGAAGATCACAGTGCCCATGTTGACTCCTTAGAGAATCTTCCCTGAATGCTCAGTCCTGTTAGTATGCCGCCAATGAGCTTTTGTCCCTACTCAACGCAATGTGGAGGGACACGACTGCAAACCTAGAACCCGGGGTTTGAGGCAGGAGGAGCACGTGTCTGAGGCCAGCTTCATCTATGTAGTGAGTTTGAAGGCAGCTTAGGTTATATAATGACACTTCATTAAAAAAAACTGTATTACACTGTTTATATCTGTGTTATCACTCACCTATTTTCATCACTTTGAACTCTGAAGGTACAGAAAGCTTAAAGCATTCAGCTAATCTGAATATAATTTTATACTATATAGACATTATAGAGCAGACATTTTATAAAATTTTGCTAAGGAAGGCAAATCACTTAAATTTTTGGCAGATCTCAAATTTCCTTCGAAACAAGGATTTAGTTTTTTCTTCTTGTTGGTAAGAAAAACCACAATTATTATATAACAAAAAATTACACAAATGAACCTATGTAAAACAGTATGTATATCTATGTAACAAAGGCAATGGCTTTCATGTAAACATATAGAAGTGGAAATGGGTAATCTCAATCCCAGAATACGATTCACTCTGACTACTTGATACCTACGTATGATTAACATACATGAATTTCTTTCATTATTAAATGGAGTCACCCAACTTTCCTGTAGCACTGTGTGCCCATTCAATTTTGTGTTTTTTATTTCTTTACACACAAGTAGGGAAAATCAAAACTTTCAAACTCTAAGAAGCCGATTCTGAAATACAAAATATTGTATGAAGGATAAAAATACCCATGAACTTGTTCGTAGTCTTTGTTTTTTCTCCTTTGTAGAAGAACACCATCCTCCCTTTGTTAAGATGTTAGAAATGTGTCTCCTTAGCTTCTACAATGTGTGCAACAAGAATTGCTGATGTCATTTCTTTTAAGCCTAATTATCATAAAAATTTAGAAATTCAAGTTAAACTCTCACCAAACAGTGAAACATGCCTTTTGATGTTAAGTTGACTCTATTAAATGTCTCTTTATTCCACATTATGCTTTCAACTTTACATCTTACATACACAGGCAAGAAGATGCTTGAAGCAAAATGTAAAAAAAATGGATGCTGCACAACACAACCTCTGTAGCAGATTTCCGTTCTCTTTTTAAATACTTAAGTGTGATACAGTATGACATTAAAATAGGTTAGAAAGTGTCACATCTTCGTACATTGGTTGTAATAAAAATAGAGGCTGTAGATCCTGGGGGAAAAATCCTTGTGTCCAAAACCGACTATTGACACACCACTCACCACTTGATATAATACTTTCATAAACATTGCTTTACTTTTTTATGATTCTGTGTTGTCTTCCTGAACCTGGAAAATGAAAATAATATTCTTAAGCACATAAGCATATATAGCATGTTTGCACACATCTACATAAATATGCATAATAAATGTTAGAAATATACTTTATTATCATTAAAACTTATAATGTGTAACTATGTCAGTAAGAAGAACACACAAGGAGAATTACAAATAACTGTTTCAGTTTGTCCACCAGCTTTCCTCCAGTGCCGAGACGATGACCACTTTTCTGTTTCATGTAGAGAAGTGTCCTGCCTGTTCCAATGTTGTTTTCTGAGACTAAAGCTCTTGAAGAAGGGTGAAGATTGTTCCAACGTGGCCTTCTCCCTTGTGGCTAAGCTGAGTGCTTGAAAGAAGGCTTAGACAAGACCTACAAAGGGCAGGCCAAGGTGGTATCGTAGAAGATGGAGTATGCAGGGCCTCATGGTCAACTCCAACTACTCCAGCTCATCCACACGTGTCTCCTGTGCCTTCGGAAAGCTCCCTAATGTTTTCTTTTTGTCACTAGAGGATCTATTGGCTCTTACACGTCCTTCTATTTATATTATTAATGCATTTTAAAAGGTTTACTTAGCACATTTGATGCTTGACGTGAATGTGGATTTGATGTTGGTGGCTTTCACGTTTCCCTTGGCTTTTCAGTTGCTTTTTTACAGTAGGGATCCCAATCTGATAAGGGCTTAATTGCTCATCCTTTAATCACTGCTGAAGTGACTCAGAATTCTAACGACTTTCCTCTTTATTGTGAGGTGCTATTAACACAGGCATTCAGTTAATGCTTCCCCTAGAACTGAGGGCGAGATGGGCTTTACAGCAAATTCTATATGGCTGATATTTTAGGCTTTCATGAGACAAAGTCACTACTCAACAGAACTTTAAATTAGCATACTCAGGAAATCAAGAGCTCCTGATGTAATTAGCATACAGCTGCTAATTATCAAGTGAAATGCTGCATCAAAGAGGGAAGGGACTTTACTGTTGATTTGGGTGTTAACATGAAGAGATAATTATTTCAAACCGCTTTACTTCCACATTTTGGTTATTGAACATATGTTTCTAATTCCCCAACATGCAAAATTTTATTGGAAACATATAGAAGGCAGATATCTCTTAAAGTACATTTTTATATTGTTTAATGAGCTCATTTGAATTTTGGGTTTCAGAGAGAAATCTATCTATACAGGATTTGGTCATAAAAATTCACAATATGTTGAAATGCTTTGTAAATTGTAAAACATATTACCAAACTTAGTGCACATTAATATGAAAACCTTTTAATAACATTGTTATATAATCAACTCTTCAAATACAAATTTATCATATTTCATTGTTTCCTATGTATTGCCTTAACAAGCATCTTCCTTATTATTGGAAATGTATTATTTCATATTTCAGCATTGCTGTCCAGCTTATCCAGTCCACAAATATGGTCCAATAATTTGGGGGATTTTTATTCCAGTTAAACAGTAATAAACTTATTATCAAGTGACATTTTTGAAAAAAATATGAAGATAGACCAGCCGTGAGCTGTCTTTACTTCCTTCTGTTCCCGTTTTGCTATTAACAAGCAGGCTTCCATCGGAAGCCTCAACACAACCCCATAAGACCTTCCTCTGGGGGTCTCTGCAGCCCTGTGTCATCCCCAGCCATATCTTTCTGGCTGTTTTTCTCATCTTTCTTTTCCCCTATAGGGAATGCTTTCACAAGATTCAAATCCAGGTTGATAAAGCATCCACGTGCTAAATTCTAAATTATTTCCTAAATACATCTCTCTGTGTGCTGGATACATAGCAAAAACAACTGAGAGTTCTAGATTGCATGGTAAGTGGTGTGTGTGTATTATTTTTGAGTAGTTTTAGGCTACATTGGTTTCACCCTTGGTGTTGCTCGTTCCATGAGCTTGAACAACTACATAATGAGTGGTACCTGCCATTAAACACAGTCCTAAAACTCTTTCTTGCAATTAGTAACATAAATTAAAGTCTGTTCACTGTTTTCACCCTATTTTTATTATGCTGAATAATGTTCCAATTTCTGAATGTACCACAATTATTACTTCCTTCAACTACTAAATTTAGTTGCATCCAAATTTGGTAAGTATGACTGGAATTTCTGTAAACATCTGTGTATTTATCACATGATATCTCACAAATATTTTCTCAGTGCGTGAGCCATCTGTAAGTTCTTTCAACCTTATATTTTAATGAAAGCTTTGATTTACACCAGCTTATCATTTCTTACATGAATTTCCCTCTTAATGCTATTGGATAGCACGTGCCCTGGTACTCCCGGAGGGTGGTGGGATGACTGACACACAGGCGAGTACCAGAGCTGGATCCAGGTAGGGCCCTCAGGGCCAGGAGCCCACGGTCCCACATGGTCACCCAGCGGGCTGCACCCTCTGGCTTGTGGCACCTGTGCTCTGGCTTGCGAGCAGTGCCTTGCTGGCTGTGGCTCATGCCCTCCAGTTTCTGAGCTCTAAACTCATGGCCTCTGGCTCGTGGCACATGGTGCCCACCCTTGGGCCAGGTAGGAATGTTACACCTGGGAGTATTTAGGGGCACCGAGGCAACAAGGCTGGAATTGAGCAAGAGAGGCAGGCAACGGCAAGACTGAGCAAGTGAGAGTAAAACCAGCAGCTGGCCCGAGCCCAGCAAGTGCAGCAGGCAGTGGGCAGTTTCGGGGAGTTGCCTTTGACGCTGGGGTGAGTGTTTGGTGATGTGACTGCCTTGTGAGTCACCACCAGTCTGTATGTGACCCTTTTCCCAGGAGCCTGTAAAGAGCCCCTCCCTTATGCCCCATGAGTAACTTCTGTACTCGTGCAAATAACCTTAATAACCTCAATTTGGGTCACAAATTGGGCAGGTGGGTAATCACTGTACCCTACTGGGGGTAGCCTTTTGTGGCCTTGACTCCCCTAGAAAAGTACCACACAACAAGGTTTTCTACACGTTTTTCCACACACCTTAGGTTTTTATAGCTTTGTGTTACATACCAAGGTCTTTGACCCATCTGGAGTTAATGCTGGAAAGGTACAAAGTCTGTTCCTTGGTGCACCGTTTTTCCATGTGAATGTAATTTTTGTTCCTGCAGCATTTGTTGAAAAGAGAAATGTTGCTCGTTGCCTTTGCTCTCGGCCCCAGGTCAGATGGCCACGCGTAGGTCCTCTCCTGGGCCTCCTGTTTTATCTGTGGAGGTGGTTGTGTGCATATTCAGCAGTAACACGGTGCGGTAATTACTGTACCTTCCTTGTGAACTTGAAGTTGGGTAGTGCCAGTCTTCAGACCTTATTCTTCTCCGATACTGAATTGGCTATTCTGAGTCTTTTGTCATTCCATATAAAGTTTAACATCAGTTTGTCACAATTTCTGCAAATATCTGGCTGAGATTTTATGAGAGAGATGGCACTTAAACCAAATTGAGAAAAACATGACCTTTTGATATTATTAAATAATTCTATCTATGCATGGGAGGCAAGCATCTGCCTTTTTAGTTCTTTGATTCTCAGAGAGATTTAATATATATTCTCTTAGGTTTATACAAAGTGTTTTATTTTGAAAGGTGCGAATGTAAATTGTATTGTGTTTCAAACTTCAAGTCTTCCTGTTCACTGCTGGGATATAAGAAAATGAAGGGTTACCATATAGCACCCTGCCTTCTGTAAATTTGTTATCACTGCTTCACAAGCTGTTTCATCAATTGCCTTAGATTTTCAATATAGACGAATCATGTCAGCTACAAAACAACATCACTTTCTTTCTTCCTTTCTAGTGAATAAGCTTTGTATTTGTTTTCCTATAGAGTTATAAGGATGTTCAACAGGACACTGAGGTGGCGAGTGGCGAGGTAAGGGACGCATCCTGCTGTGCTTCTAATCTTTGTGAGGGAGGGACCCACTCACTCATTCATTTCCCCCCTTACAGGGGCGAGAGCTGCAGCTGTTTTGACAAATTCTTTATCCAGTGGAGAAAGTCATCCTCCCTTTTGAATGGCTGTATCATAAGTCATGGTTCCATTGTTCCAATTTTTTTTATGTCTATTAATGTGACTGCCCCTCGGTCAGCCTATTGCGGTTGTTTACACTAAAGGATTTTGAACACCGAACCAGACTTGCGTCTCACATATTTGATACAAATTCCATTCAGCCATAGTGTATAATTGCTTTTACATGTCACTGGATTCAGCTTGCTAATATCTTATTGAGAATTATTGCATCTATGTTCATGAAAAATACTGGTCTTTAGTTTTCTTGTGATATTTGTCCTTTTGATCAGATAATGATGGCTTTCTGATTGCATATCCTGTCATGCCATCTTCTAGAAATGGTTGTAGAGAGTTGCATAATTTCTTTCTTAAATGTAAAGTAGAAATCAGCAGAATAAAGCCATAGGAGACTGGTATTTTTGGAAGGCTATTACTTATTATTTGATTTATTCTTAAACTTATGGTATTATTAAACATAATACATAATAATATTAATAATATTAAATGTTATGTCAAATATTACGTTATTTAATAATAATATACTCATTTAGACTATCTTCTTGTGTGAAGTTTAGCATATTGTTTTAAAATGTAATGCATTTTCCTAGTTTATCAAATCTGTGGATATAGAACTGGTCATAATAAGACATTATTACCATTTTGATGACTACAGAGTTAATCATGGTCCCACTGTAATTTCTGTTGTTAAGAAGTTTTTAGATTAGGTATCTCAGCTACAGGCTAACTGGTTTTATTGTTCTCTTCATAGAGTTAACTTTTAGTATATATATATATATATATATGGGGTTTTTTGAGACATGGTCTTGATCTATGGTCCAGACTGACCCTGAACTTATTTTGTAGCCCAGGCTGGCTATAACTCATAGTAATCCTCCTGCCTCAGCCACCCAAGTGCTGGGATTACACACTTGCCCCACCAAGCCCCAGGTAATTATTTTTATATGGTGCTGAAGATCGAGCCCAGAGCCCTGCACATGCTATGTACTGCAAGTACCTTAACCACTATGCTGTAGCCCAGGTTTCCATTAATCTTGTGTATTGATTTTGCTTTGAATTTCATTGATTTCTGCTCTTATTTTTATTATTTTTCTTTCACTTGTTTCATATTTAGCTTGTTCTTTTTCTAGCCTTTAAAAAATGAAACTAAGGTTTGTTTTTTTTTATTTTGAACCTTTATAGCATGTACGTGGTGTACATATTTCCCACCCAGCATCTCTTTCACTGCAGCACACTAATTTTGACAAGCTATGTTTTTATTTTTATTCAGTTCAAAATATTTTTAAACATTTTATCAAGATCTCTGTTTTGATGATTATGTTTTTTGCAAGTGTGAGTTTTTTAACCTCCACGTAATTTGGTATTTCCAGTTTTTGAACGTTACAGCTTTCCATTATGGCCTGAGAGCCGGGATAACATGGCATGACATGGGCTTTTCTGTTTGTTAACGGGTGTTTCCTAGGTCAGAGCGTGCTCTGTTTTGGTGAAAATTTCACATTGATGTGACAAGGACGTGAAGTCTACTGCTCTGGGATGAAGTGGCCTGGAGATGCTGATTGCTGTTAGTTGAACGGTGAAGTGAGTTCACTGTGCCCTTATAGATCTGGCGCCAACTTGACCTGACTCTGAAAGAGGAGAGTTGTGCTGCCCAACTCCAACAAGCAGGGCATCTGCGCCTTCCTGAATTGTAGCCAGTTTTGCTGCATGGAGTTGGATGCTTCGTCATTAGTTACATACAAAAAGAAACGTTGCTTCTTGAAAAATAGGACCTTGTAAAAGCGAGATGGAGGAAAAGAAGAAGATAGGTTTTATGGGGAAAGAAAGAGGATCCAGCAGGGGGAGAGTGTCGAGAGCGTAATAAGGAGAAAAGGTTGATATGTAAATAACAATAAAAAATAACATTGCCCTGTTAGAAGAAGAAAGAAAAATAGGACGTTTACGTAACTCCCTTATTTATCGCTGCTAACTTCCTTGTTTGGAGATCGGCTCCCTCTGAAATGAGTATTAGAAATACTGGTTGGTCAGAAAAGTCATCATGCATTTTTTGAATATTTTTAAAATGCATTTGTTTATGTACTGAAGATGGAACCCAGAGCTTCCACCTCAGCTACAACCTGAGCGCATTTCTGTTGTTTTGAGTTTGAAACAGGGTCTTGTTAAATTGCTAGACTGCCCAGGGCAGGCTCAAACCGCTAGGGCTCCTGCCTTTGCCTCCCAGAATACCGGGATTACCTACTGGGATTACTGGCCATACTGGCCAGTGCCACTGATGTG
Organism: Ctenodactylus gundi; assembly: GCA_004027205.1. NCBI lineage: Eukaryota > Metazoa > Chordata > Mammalia > Rodentia > Ctenodactylidae > Ctenodactylus > Ctenodactylus gundi. The sequence continues at coordinate 252,241 of PVKB01002542.1, forward strand.
TGTGTGTGTGTGTGTGTGTGTGTGTGTGTGTGTGTTTAGCTTTCCATTATTGGAACAAAAATGCCTGATGGTTGACATCTAAAGTAGGACAAGTTTAGTTTTGCTTACGGCTTCAGAGGCCTTGGCCTCTAGTTGGTTGTGTCCAAGGCACAAACCTGGTGGTAGAGAAGTCTGTCACAGGACTGCCGCTTGGTCCACGACCGCCAGAAGCAGAGAGGAAGCGGGAGAGAGGATGCCCGCTCCTCCGGCACACCCCGGGGTCCTGTCCTCCCAACAGGCTCCGCCACCCACCCGCAGCACGCTCAGCTGCGGGCCTTCAACGATTAACCCACTAATGACGTCAGCCACCTCCCCCATGCCGCCATCGTGACCCAATTGCCTTCCCTCATCCTTATCTCTGAACACATTAGCCTGTGGGAGACTTTTTTGGATCCAAACAGTAGGTTTCTTGTAAATCACATATACTTGACTTTATGTTTTTGAAACTCTGTCCTTCAATTGATGCATTTGTAATGCTGCATTCGAGTAAGTATTGATGTAGTTTGATTAATATTTTCCAGCTTTGATCTCATTTTTGTCTTCCTTTTTTTTGCCTTTAATGATCTTCA
>PVKB01002542.1:252948-271677 GCA_004027205.1 Ctenodactylus gundi
TTTTTTTTTTTTTTTTTTTTTTTTTTTTTTTTTTTTTTTTTTTTTTTTTTTTTTTTTGGAGACAGAGTCTTGCTCTGTAGCGGGTCCTGAACGCTCACTATGGATCCCAGGCTGGCCTTGGACTCACTGCAACCCTCCTGCCTCAGCCTCCTGAGTGCTGGGATTACAGGCATGCACCACCACGCCCGGCTTATGTGGTGCTGGGGAATCGAACTCAGGTACTCAACACTTGACATAGCACTTGCTAGGCAAGCACTTTAACCGTTGAGCCATTCCTCCAGCCCCTTCTATCCTTTCTTATTACAATATATTACATTTTTTTCATCCTCACGGTTTCTCTAGATCAGTGGCCCCCAGCCTTTTTAACACCAGGGAGGGACTACTTTAGCTGAAGCCCCTTCTCTCAAGGATGGAGTAGTACAGGTGGGCACTCGATATGCGTGGGCCTTTGGAGGTCGGCTTGGACGTGACAAGCAACCGCGGAAGGGAAGCAGGCAGTGAAGCCCCAGCTCCCGTGCGTCGGCAGCTTGGCACCTCACAGGAGCATGCAGACAGAGGGGGAGCTTGGCTCTCTTCTGTCCTCCTGCTTGCCACTAGCCTGCCTCAGTTGACCATCCTTCTAAGGCCACTGGCTGGTACCGCTCAGCGCTTTGGGGGTGGGGACCCTGCCAAGAGTTTGCAGTGCGCCTTTACAGCTAAAATAATTCCTTCACCGCTGGAGTGAACACCACAAAATAAAATACCCATGATAAGACTTGCTTTAATCTCTTGTATCATTAATGTAGCATATATAAATCCATGTATATGGCGTATATACCTGGCATTACATACTTAGGTGTGTCATCGCTACTGTCAACACTGTCTTCTGTTAGACAAATTTAAAAATGTTCTTAAATGCAAACCGTAATTTTTCCTTATTCTTTCTACAAATCCCTTCCTATTATATAGATAGATAGATAGATAGATAGATAGATATAGATATATAGATATAGATATAGATTAGACTTTTGGACTTTATTATATACTTAGTAATAAAGAAGCTAAAGCTACATTTATAATGGCTTTCATGTCTATGCATGTGAAACTCAGAGGTTGAAAGCCAATTTTTCCTTTTAGATTTTAAGTTTTCCTTTTCTTCGTTCCCCAAGATTCATTGTAATATTAGTAGTTTAGACAAAGAAGACAATATAACATCTAGGAAGACATACATGGAAAGAAAACACCAAGAAAAATGCACAGAGTAAGCATTTAATGTGGCTGGGTTTTGAGGCAAAAATTATGTATAATGCATTTTAAATTAGGTATATGCAACAACCCTGTGTATCATAAACATCTTTATTTCTTTGGGCCCAGGATTAGATAAAGCATCAAGTTACACTCTAAAATGTAAGTATGTCCCTTGCCTTTCAAAAATTTCTATTATCTGAATACTATTTTGGGGGGAAATAAAGATAGGCTTGACTTCTAAAATTTTTATACTTGTTCAGAAAACAAAAGAACCATGCAATTTTAAATATTAATAAATTTGGCAGAGCTGTGTTCTCTAAGTGTGTCAAAAAGTTATATATTATCTTTACTTACTACAAATATAACTATCATGTATATTAATTTAATTGCAGCTTTTAGATCTTTGTTGTAATTGCCCCAATTTTAGAACAAAACCCCTTCGAGGCTTCATTGTGTTTTCTTTTTTCTCAAGCCCTCCAACAGCACTACCGAATGCATTGCTTTATGTCATTAGTTAAATGATAGATCCCAACTTTGTGATCACCGAGCACACAGGTGACAGAACTTTTTGGTGGCAGTGTTGAGCTGTCATTAATGCTTGCTCAAAAGGCTGGATTGAGAAGAATTTTTTTTTTTTTACAATCACCAGCTCATCTTACCAAGGAAATAGGGTTATGATTGATTAGTGTCATCCTGCTAGGTAGAGGGCAGAAATTACAAAAGTCATGAATTTATCAACTTAAGGATAAATATTATTGGAGTCCAAACTCTCTGTGTCCTCTCAATCTTCATATGCCAAAGTCCTAGTCCTCAGAGTGAGAGTATTTGGAAGTAGTGACTTCGGGGTTTGGTTAGGGTTACTTATAAAGGTAAATCCCCTTTGATGGGATTAGCGCTGGAGACGTCACTTTCACTGATGTTTTCATCTCTATAATCTAATGCAAGTCCCTGTCCCTTAGTGGAATATGAAAATTGTGTCTCAGTTGCAGGGTCATGATATGATCACTGTTTTTCACTGTTCAAAAAACCATTGGAGCGCAATTAAGTTAATATCATATTTAGTTAGAAATCTTGAGAATATCTTCTAGAAAAATCAGGCACTGTGAGACAAGGTTGAGACTCTAGAAAGCTTGGTGCCATCTTTTAGCCCTGACTTTCATCTCAGAGATTGGAGATATTCACTGTGAGAGAAGTCTCCTGAACTCTCACTTATCAAACCTCAGAGCTTCCCTTAACCTAACCATCTGTTCACCATGGAGTCGGGTTTGTGTTCTTTGTTACGTTTGACACAAAACATGGAAAAATATGCCTAGTTGGACTGAGCATGTGTCCTACCCTGACTTGACTTCCCTGCTCGCTCAGCTTTCGCCTTCCTTTCAGTGTGATGGTGGGGCCTCTGGGGGTCCTGATCATGTTTTCAATAGATTTCCAAGATGAAGGCCACTTTCATTTCAAAAAATAGACAAAATTTTGCTATTTTGACTTTTATCCTCCAGCAAAAGGAATCAGGGCTTTTTGGAAATACGCTAATTCTCAGATCTGGGAAACAGACACACAAGAAGGAACTAGAATTCCTGACCATAATGACTGAGCATAAGGAACTATGCAAACACACACACACACACACACACACACACACACACACACACACACAAAGGCACAGGCACATATTCTCTGAGAAAGACGTAGAGCAGCAACCTGTAAGATCTTTCAATGGACAAAGCTGCAACAGCTTAAGAACAGACTAAGTAAGATACTCTCCGCACCCAAAGTGCAAAGTATGTATCCATGATTTCAAGGGAACAAGTTCTTGAATAGGCCAATCAAAGGAGATAAGAGAAAAATTTGTTTAAAAAGAAAAACTGCTGATAATTCCTGTAGAGATTCTGTCTTCAGCTGTTTTGCAAATTTACTTATGAAATATACATAGTGACTGGTTTTTGAAGAGTTAAATACAGCAAGGGCAACGTGAAGCAGAATTACCCAGTGGACAGCGCGAGCGCAGATGACCTCTACCAGGTGATTACATCAACGTCAACCGTGATGAGCCAGGTCAACAGCATCGGGCGGGAGGGGAGGAGAATGTCTCTTTATGTCTATGATCTTCCTCTTCAACATCTGTAGCTTCAATGTAAGTATGACAAAAATCATCAGGCAAAATCCAGTAGAGAGGCATCCAGCAAAATACCTGAGTATTTCTCTGCAAGTTGTTAATACCATGAAAAAAGAAAAAACAAAGATACAGCTAACAGGAACATAAAGATACACTAAGTATGAATGTAATGTGGTACTCCGAGGAAATCACATGAAAAGTAAGAAAATGTGAATAAAAAACTTGTATCAATATGGGTTGATATTTGCTATAAATACAATATACTAAATTCAAATATTAATAATGTGCTGAACAAGAGATGCGATTAAATGCAGTACTCTATGGTACGGTACCAAATTTCCTGCAAATCTACACTGTCCTTAAAATAAAAATCTATAAAAACGGCATACTTGCCACAGGAATATGAGTCAGATTACTACTGGAATACTAATAATAATTCTCCGCAAAGGCCATGAAAATTCTATTAATTTATGAATCCTTAACTATCCTTTATATTTTTGTACTTCTTATTGTGTTCTATGTTAAAATTTTTTAAATTATTTTTTTCAGTATTGCTAGTTGGCTGAGCCTAGAGCTCTTACACTGAGCTATGTTCCTTCTTACTTTAACTTTTGTATTTATTTTATTTTTGTTGTTGTTTTGAGACAGTGTTTCACTAAGTTGCTAAGCTGTCCTAGCTGGGCTTGAATTTGTGATTATCCTGCCTCAGTCTCCCAGATTGCTGGGATGACTGTCCTGTACCACAAGGCCCAGAACATTTTTATTCATATAAAAACACAATTTGAGGTTAATGTTATTGTGCACCTTACAGATAATGAAAGAGAGTCACAGTGATGTTAAAAAATTATACAAAGTGTGTTGGTTTGGATCTGCAATGTCTCTCAAAAACCTTGTGTTCAGAGGTTGATTCAATCTCATTTAAACAGTTAAGCTCCAAATATTGAAGAGTCACTATCCTCTTTGAAGGCAACTTAGCTATTCTCTTTTAAAACAGTTGTAATAATAGTGACATTTTCTAATTTAAATGAATTCTGCACTTGGGACACAGATCTCTTTGGACAAGCAGGCATATTGAAGACATGAATTAGCATGCCAAAAAAAAAATTTCTAGGCTAAAAGATACTAAAGAGTGTTTTTGTAGAGTTGCTAATGGCTTTGTAAAACTAATTCTCTATAGAGGAGGGAATGGGTTACTTATACCTACAGTGTCCTCATGAATGTTTATCAAGTTATTTTCCCAAATAAAGAAATGATTGCCTAGTGGAAAATATTGAAGAAACTGCTTTGGTGTAAGAGGAAAAAGTGTTCAAGTCCCCTAGAGTGGTATTTTAATTGATCTTGGAATTGATTTTGCAGATGTCAAAGTGAAATAGCATGCCAAAAATAAGTTTCCCTCAGTTCAGACTTTAAGGCTTTATTTACTTAGGGTAATCTTCCAAACAAAATTTCATAATCCCCTCTAGATCTAGCGAGTGTAAATTACACCGCCTACTGAGGCTTGGACGCAAATGCCTACAAGAAAGATTCACAACAATATAGAATCAATATTCCAATTTTGCAAGCTCTAAGCTTTCAATTTGACCATTAATGGAAACAGTAAACCTATAAAATGTACATCTGTCCTTGAAAGATATGTTAGTCATGTTCCTAATTCAAGACTGTTACACTACATGTCACTGATACAACAAGCCATCTGTACGCTGGCACGCAGAAGGAGGGTAAAATGTTGATGACATAGGCTTAGAAAATTCAGCAGCAGCAATTTTTGAAAATACTGAAATTCTACTTATCATTGTTTTATGTTTTCTCAAAAATGTAAGAACCACTATTTTTGATGTTACACAACATTATAAAAACTCTTGACTTTTTGTATTTCCTCTCCAACCCTTCCAAAATTCTTATCTCTCACCGGATAAGTATTTCATACATAACTACATGATCATTAGACATCCTGTATTCTCATACAACTTTGCCTTTGGTAGAAGAACGCCTTACACAGAAGAGAGCTCCATCAGCGCACATGAATAAAATGTTCTATGTCTGCAGTGTGTTCATTGACCCATGGCCTGGGAGATAAGCAGCTTGGCTGACTGCACAGCATGCTGGAGCGCTGCCTCACTGGGTACATGTGGTGGTTTGGATCTGCAGTGTCCCCCGAAGACTCATGTTCCTATGGAGTACTGTGTACTGCTGGGAGGTGGGGCCTGGATGGAAGGGGCGGATGCTTGGGGTTTGACCCGGAGGGGCAGGTGCTGGCTCTGCCCTTCCTTCAGACTTGGATTTGCCCTGCCGTGCTGTGAGAATCTCTGCCTCTGGAGCACCACCTCCAGCTCTAGTTTTAGCTCTGCGTCCACTGGGTGATTCCACCATTTCCAGCCACTTGCCTGTAAGCAGACTGTGTGTGACCTTCTGAAATTGTGGGCTACGATAAATCTTTCCTCCCTAAGTTGTGGATGTCAGATATTGAGTTACAGGCACGAAAACTAACCACGACAGTGCACTTCATGTTTGATCTTGGTGGGAAATACACAATGCTATTTCCACGGTGCCAGGATTTATTGACCCGAAACGGGAAAGCAGAGCTGAAAAGACTTCATGATGTCATCTATAACCCTTAAAACAGATTCTCTGAGTCATCGCTTACTCTAGATGGACTTTTTGGTGATATAGCCACCTTGAGTCATATAGTCTTCTTTTAATAGCTCCTCACCCACACTCCTCTTAGTAACCCCTCACCCATACTCCTGTGAGTAGCCCCAATAAACTCCCTGGATTACCAAGACGGACTAAGGCACCATGCATACTTTGCTCTGTTATCTGTGCCCTAGCTCGGGTGAATCGAATTTGTTCACATTTTCCCAAGAAAAGGCTGATGCAACATCTCACCTCTTCCCTTGATCCCCTTCTCCACTGTGGAAGGATTATAACTAAATGAACTAAATGAATCTCTGGTACCAAAATAAGTAAATGAACAATAAATAAATAATATAGAAAAATAAATCTAATTTTACACTGTCTTATATATTATACTTAGAGCTTCCTTTTATTTCTTTATACATATTCAGCTTTCAATAAGGTATATTTTTTATTTCAATAAGAGGAATACTCTTTAATATTTTTTATTATATGCCAGCAGTGAATTGTCTGCTTTTCAGAAATTTTGAAATTTTCTTAATGTATCTTTGGTTTATTGAATGGTAACTTTTGCAGACAAAAATTGTTCAGGGAGAAATAAATTTTTCTTTCAGGAACTTAAATGTCATACTATTACCTTCTGACCTCCATGGCTTGTTTTGAGAAATTATCTGTCAGTCTCACTGGGAAGTCACTTCTGCATACAGATTTCACTCCTGCTGAAGTCCTCAGTGTACAAAGAGCCTGCTTCCACTTTTCTTAGAATCTTAATAATTATTCATTTTAGTAGTTTTCTCAACAAGTCTGTAGATACTGTCTTTAAAGTGTTGCGCTTAAACTCATTTGATTAGGTCATCTGTTTCTGAACTGACCCATGACTACTGAAAATAGTGATCAAATTCAGCAGAACTAATCATTTCCAGCACCAAATGCATACCAGGCAAAGTGCTAAACTCTAAAATTATTTCTTAAAAGGTCACAATATATTTGCTATGACAATGTAACTTTAACTTTGCTCTCAGATATTTCCTTTATATCCAGTAGCTTTATTTCTAATAGATCAAATATGCTCTATGTCCCTTTAAAAGTTACTTTGGATTTTAAATTAAAAAATCAACACAACAAGGGATAAAGCAAGTAATTTGAGTATTTCCATATTTAGCATAAAATATTTTGATTACTATTATCTGGTAAATATCTATAAACATTGTAGGGGTTTGAGTTAGAAATATTTTCTGATTTTTCCGAACTTTTTAACTGTTGAGATGTAATAGATCATAAATTATTTATTTTCTTCAATTGAATATTATTTATGCAACAAAAACATTTTGTATGGGGGCTCAATTTGAATGGAATTATGTAGTTTAAAGATACAGAGAATTTTGTGTAAATGCTCTTAATAGGATTTTTTAATTGCTACATCACATACGTATGTTATATATTGGCAGCTTAATTCTGTAAGTAGAAAATAAATATTTAAAACATAAAATATTTATATACACAATAACATTAAGTGTATACCTTTATGAAATACAGAATACGTTTTCCCAGTGAATTACTTTTTATATCACTTATTTTATCCTGCTATTAAAATTCTGTCTGAACTGACAATATGCTGTTGACTTCACACTTATCCTACACTGTATTATCAACTTTCCATTTTGAAATGATTATAATTTTACAAAAATTTGCAAAGATGGTAGAAAGATTCTGTACATCTTGAAAAAGTTTCCATCAAATGATTACATATTGCCTGATTCTAGAATCTAAACAACGAAGCCCACATTGTCACACTGTGTGAGCATGGTTGTACTCTGGATATAATGCAGATATTTGTCACCGCCAAAATGTCAAGACTTAGAACTGTCCTTCATCCCAAGGATCTATGTGGTATCCTTCCGTCCTGTGATAATCTTTCTTCTTTTCCTCGTACCATATTAACACCTGACAATTATAACAGATCCACATTTTTTGTCTTTATAGTTGTGTCACCTGAGTATATTACATAAATGGGATCCTACAACATATGACCTCCTGAGACTGAAACCTCTCACCCACTCGTGCAAAGCCATGGATATCAATTGTTGTGTGCATCAAACATTGGCTTCCTTTTATTGCTGAGCGGTCTTCCATGATATCAGTGAACTATGCTTTGTTTAACAATTTACATACCAAGAGGCACTTCTGCTGTTACCAGATTTTGGACATTGGCAACATTTCTGTGAAAGTGTTTTTAATGTTGCTATGAGTCTTAATCTCTATGGTATAAATGCCTGGGTGTGCAATTGCTTAATATTTTGAAAGTGACATACTAATTTCCAGTTCATAGTTTTTGACTTCATTCCTTTTGGGAATACATTTACTCCTAGTCTACGACTTGTATTGTTTGCATGGAACATTGTATTTAACCAGGATCGAGGCTCCTCGACAGATGGAGGCAATGAAAAAAATAGGATTTCAATATATGTTGCTTTCCTTTTGAATTTGCACATTTTCTTGAGAATGTAAGTGTCATTTTCTAACTTACAGTGAAACATCTTGTCAGGTACCTGATTTTTATTAAAAAAAAATTCCTTCACTTTTGAAAAGTCAACTCAATATTGAAACGTTTCTTTTCATAAAACTGATATTATGGAGAGTATATTTTGTTATTCTAATGACTCTGTCAATATATTCAAATACATGTCAAAGGTAATGTAAAACACAAGGTATTGAGAGTATGCTGAATGTATTATAATGTGTTTAGAGAGTAAAATATTTGCCCACAGAAAAAGAAATAATCTAATTGAAGAAAGAAGAATTCATTAAATTAGAACCTTCATGATGTAACCATGCATTCTTTTTTCCTTTCGTATTTCTTTTTTATTGTGAACATATATCCACTTTCCTCTCTCTCAGCTCCCCTCTGACACCCCCTTTCCCTTTCCACAAAGTCTAACTTCTTACGCTCTTCCAACGTTCCTTTACTTTATTACCGTTAGGTTCTCTCATAGTAGAGAAATCCTACGATATTTAACCTTCTGTGTCTGATGTATTGTGTACAAGGAAGCTTATACAAAGATTCTAATCTGATTATACTCCTTTTTTGGAATATCTCCATGTCTACTTTTTTGTGCATAATGTATTAAGACATATTTTCTACATTAGACTATAGGGACTAAAATGTATAATGTAGTTTTAGAATGAAGTGAAAAAGGTTATATTTAATTCATACATTTTTCTTATACATTGAATTTAGCATAAATTTTATATAAACATTAACTGGGTTTTAACTCAAAAAAATTAATCATGATGTTTTTATAATGGATCAGTAGAAAAGAGATATTGATGTATATTCTTCTTCCGTGATAGGGAATAACAAAACTAAATTTAAGGTAGAGTTGATAATGAATAATAGCAATTTTTGAGTATCAAATGACAAATAGCTACTAATAGCTATGAATTAGAATTTCATTTTTTGTTAATAATATCTTATATAAGGGCTGTTTTTATTCCATGCCAAGCCATGATTGATAAGTCAAATTAAGTCAATAATTTAAGTTTAATTTTCCAAGTAGTCAAACTATCCACAGATAAATTCAATCTTAATAATTTCTCTCATGATTCTAGATGGAGAAAGAATTAGCTGCTGTTTCTAAGAAGATTCATTTCTATCTTACTGACACTTTTAAATTTTTATAATTTTTGAAAGGATGATAGAAACATTTTGGAAATCTGAAGTACTTAATATTTCTTGATACGACTAGCCGTATATATTTGGTATTCTACAGCAATTACTCATCAAATAATTCTTTGCTTTTAGGAGAAAATACATCACTTTCTCATGTACAACATCAAGAATTAGAGTTTACTAACACTTTGAATTTTTTAGGTTCATATCACAATTCCATAAGCAAACTTGAATACAGTATAAAATAATATATAATTTATTAATGAAGAGCGTATTTTTGTAAGCAAGCAAGATTATGTCTTACTAAGATGAGCATGGCCCTTTGATCGCAAGCAACACAGAAGCAGAAATTTAGCAGTTCCCCTTTAAGCCTGTAATCACTGCTTGTATTTCTTTAAGAATATCTTGTTTGAACTGGCTCTACACGGAAACCAACTCATCCATTTGCCTTTTTACTTCCTTCCCTATGAGTTCTACACTTTTAGGGCCCATGAAGTTAGCTTCTGGGGTCTGAGGCATTTCTGTGCTTGTCCTGTTGCCTTACCTTCCCATGTTTCTATTGCTGAGGGACTCCTGTTTAAAGGCCTCTTTGAATCGGTATGAGGGGGAGAGCTGAAATTCCTCTGAATTCTGTGCTCGGAGTAGGAAGTAAAGCAAGACCTAACAACCTGATGGCCTCGGTGGTGGCTTGTTCATATCCAGCCCCTTCAGCAAAGCTCGCCTGCGGGTCCTGCCGTCCCTCCCCCAAGGGTAGGACTCCCACACTCTGAGGTGCTCCAACTACCAGCTGTGCCGTTCAGGAGATCGGCAGCTTTTCTCTCCTATCTGCAACTGTCTCGTGTCAATTTCTTCGTGGGCGCTGTTTATAAGTTTCTCCACAAACCTGGGTGTGGCATTTTTGAGGCTTCTTTGCTCTAAATAGTCCAAGCTCTTGCTCCTTTTAAAAATGGCTCCTGCCTATATCACTGCCTGTTACGGCTGCCAAGAGCTGGGTTTTTTGTTTGTTTGTTTGTTTGTTTGTTTGTTTGTTTTTGTTTTGTTTTGTTTTTCCCCCAAGCTAGTCTAGGCTCCAGGAGGCCTTTCCTAGGGGAAGCTCACAGTGTGTTCGCAGTGTGCACTACCCACAAGCTCCTTTCTGGAGAGTGGGGCTGCCAGCTGCTGCCAACCCCCAGTTCTCCCGGACCTGCTCTTATCTAAGTCTGGGGCTTCAGGCTCTGGGCTCACCTCCTTCCGTGCATGCCACTGGCTTAGGGAAGTTCACAGCCAGCCTAGGGCAGCTTCCGGGCCTGCTGCTTTCCTCTGCTTCCAATGTGTCTTTTGGTTTTCTAACCTTTCCTCGGTCTCCTTTCAACTGCTGAGGTGCTCTTTCCTCTCCTAGCTAAGATCAACCGGCAGTTTTGAAGTATAACTTCAAAATTAAAGTGAGTCTGTGAGGAGACATTGTGCAGTTCTGTTACTCGGCCACCATCCTAGCTTTTACCTCTAGTTTAGCTTCTATTCTTACTTACAAGGACAGTAGCTACTGTAGTCTGAACATGTGCTGAAAAATTCATGCATTCCCAACTTAATTTCTAGTGAAACATTATTGGGAAATAAACCTTGATGGGAGGAATTTGATCGTAACCCAAATTTCCATCTGTAGAATTGATAAATAACCAGAAGTTTCAGGAATGGAAGTACTAGACAACAGAAAGACCAAATTATTAATGCATGCAAAAACAGGGGTGAGTTTCATATATACTGTGATACGAGGAACCTTAAAACACGTTATAATGTCTGATGTTTACAAAGAGGCTAAAGAACAGGCAAATAAAACCAATTAACTGTACAGTTCAGAATGTTGGTGACAATAGGATGTGAATAGATTAAAATAGGAAAGAAAAAGGAAAAATTTAAATAAAGATTAGAAAAGCCACAATCTTCATATGGCCATGATGATGAGATGAACTGCATCTGCCCAGAATTTGTGGATTTAACTGCACCTGTGTTCAAAGGTGATGCCCAAAAGGATAGAATTAAGGTCAACGAGGTCACACAGTAGCCCTCAGGATGTCCCTGCAAGTAGAGGATGAAGGCCAAGCGCAGAGGAAAGGCGATGCAATGGCGTAGGGAGACGATTGCCATCTGCACGGGAAGGAGGGAGCATTTCAAGGAACTAACCCTACTGACAGCTTGATCTTGAATTTAGAACTACTGGAAATGTGCACAGACAGTTTTTAAGATTATTCATACATACATATATATTATACAGCAGCTTTAAGAAACTAATGCAGCTATTATTTTTATTTACTTAAAATATGTATATAAAGCTCTAGTAATCAGAATAGGACAATATTGGTGCAAAGTGGGAACCAATGCAGAAAAATAACAGCAAAACACCATTTCTTTTTTAATGTCTTTGCGCATCAACACAGTAAATCAGAAGTCTTCATTTTAAAAACCTTTATTAGTATGCATTTGGAAAAACAAATGAACATCTACTAGGCCATGGATAAAGTTAATTTCCAGAGTTATGACGATCTAATTATAAATGTCAACTATAAAGTATTGAAAGGACAATAGGGGACCTTGTCTTTACTACACTGGGAAAGAAAAAATTTCGTATATAAAGCTTCGTAAGTATGAGCTACAAAGGAAGAAAATAATGAGTTTGAGAATATTAGTGCTAAGATATTCTGCCGAATAGCCTATAAGTTAAATGGAAATTACACACTAATGAAATACACATTAATGAAATAAATTTTATGTAATGAAAGATATTTTATTTCATAAAACTGACAAAAAATTGTAATACAGCATATAAGTACTGCAGTAAATCCATAACAACAACGAACACAATACAGTCCACTGGGAGGACACTTTACATTTTGCAGGAAAGGAAACAAGACTGGACACTGGGTGTGCGACAAGCGGCACAACCTCCTGAGTGATCAGGGAAACGCAAACTGAAACCACGTGGGATAATTTACTCTCACCAGACTGAAAAATACTAAACGTATTTAAATTATCAAGTGTATGAGAGGACGCAAGACTCTAGGGGTCTCTAGGTACTGTTGCTGTGAATGTAAAACATGAAGATTGTTTGGCCAGTAAGTCTTCAACATCTAATAAAACTAAGGATGCACAAATCCTGTAAAGCGGCAAGCCTACTCCCTACTGTGGAGTGATGGCACACATGCCCCCAGGCAAAGGGCAGGGCGGTGCTCCTAAACACAGGAGCACTTACAAGATTGTGCAAGGAAAACAAGTAATAACAAACTCTGATAGCAATGGAATGAATACCATTAAATTTATACGTGCATAAAATTTTATCAGCAGCAAGAGTGAAGGACCCACGGCGGCTCACAAGAAGTTTACCCACACACTTTAGAGTGAACAAAGCCACTCAGGAGGGCTTCTTGCATGAAAATCAGTCATTCAGCAGGAACAAATTATTTTAAGCAACAAATAATCAAAGAAAAAGTAGTATAGTTAGAAAAACAGAATATAAATAAAAACTGTAAGGTAGAAATATGAACTTGTTAGCCCTGCTCAGACATACATGTGAAGGTGAGAAGGACAGCGACCTTCAAAACTAATAACATGAGGGCCCTATTTTGGTCATGTTTTTAATAAGAAGACTTTTTCTAGGAAATATTTCAGAAAATAATTTTTACATAACTGAGCCAAAGAACTAAGCTAAAATGATCATAATTCAAACACTTTAAGTGCATTTGTACTTGAGAACATCCTGATAATAAAATGGTTTTATTGGTAGTTTGCAAAGCAACAAGTGACATCTCAGTAAATGTTGCAGACTGGATACAGTTAAGAATTGCTAGTGTTTCTGTAGAGATTTTGCTAGGTTTATAGACTTACTAATGAACCAATGCGAGTATGAACTACTCTCACCTTTCTGAGAAATTACCTCTTTTGAATGTTCATATTCTTGCCATGCTCTGTACAAGGAAATTAATTTCATACAAATTTTAAAAATAAGTAGATAATTATTTATTTACATATTAGTACACTTCAATTCTATAAAAGAATAGGCTTCTTTTTAGCATTTCTTTAGCATATGGTATGTGTCTGTAGCACACTTCCAAGGTTTTCATCCTCTCCTGTCCCTGCCTCCGTCCTGCCTTCCTCCAATTCCTCCTCTCTGTCTCTCCTATACTTTTCTTCGTCTATTTTTTTAAAGTTTAAAACTTATTTTCTAGATCGCGATATTTGACTTTCTGAATCGAGTTTATTTTGATTCACACGATGCCCTCCAGTTGTGTTCAGAAAATAAACATTTGGAGTTGAACGAAAATCTTGTTCTGAACTAGGCGTGCAGCTCAGTGATTAGAACTTTTTCTTGCCTAAGAAGCACAAAGCCCCCGGACAGACTCCCCAGCACCACTCAAACTGGGCGTGGTGGAGCACGCCTGTAATCCCAGCGCTCCGGAGACGGAAGCAGGAGAATGGTCACGTCTACGTAGTGAGTTCTGGACCAGCCGGACTATGGAGCGACACTCTAGCTCAGCAAAAGGGCGAAAAAAGGATGCTTACCAAATTATTGGTTTTGGAATATAACGTTTCTGCAATACAAAAATCTTTACAGTCCCTACTGGAGTCCTTCAATTTCGGCGTCACTGCGCAGCTATCCTTTGGGTGGGAGCTGTGCGAGTTCTTTCCAGGTCTTTTACTCTACATTTAATTTAGAGCTGTAAAATTTTAAGTGTGATTTTGATGCTGTTTTATTTCCATAAATAAGAGCATATTGTAAACGTTCCCATACCAATCATTTCTTATCTGCTCTGGAGAGCAATTCTTTTGGCCACACTATATTAATCAACCCTATTCTGTTTTATTTCAGCAAAATTTCTCATCCACAATTCACAGAATTGATCCCCTACAGGTGGATGTTTCTGCTATGTGTGGTGCAGCTTTAGAAAAACCATCCAAATATCCCTAGGTACACAGCTCTGTGTGTACAGGCCTCGGTATCTCTATAGAAACCATCATGCAAGTAAGTAAAGTGGTAAGCAACTTTTAACAAGAAAAAAATGCTCTTCCAAAAGGCTTTGTAATAGTCACTTTCAAGATTTCTTCTAATGTTATTATCAATATGATAGATAAAACAAGATAAATTTAAAAATCTTTTTCATCTTCTTCATAACTAGGTTACTTCATCCAGGTTTTCTAAGTAGTTTTTCACCTTTTTTTCTGAAAACTATTTATACTTAAAAGATGTTATATTTTTCTCAAAAAAACTCCATCACTTTTGCAGTTCGACAAATATTTAAATAGCACTGATAAAATTTTTAAATATTTGTAAATCAAATGCTTTTAAGATTCTTATAGGCTTTTTTCAACCACTTTGCTACTGTTTGGCTCCTGAGACTCTATATCAGGCAAGAACAGGGCTTTGAATTCTGTAACATGTTTTTTAAGGCATTTGTGCTTTAGAAAGTCAGCAATGGAGAGAGGTTATCTACAGGTGTTTTTGAGCACAATCTGCCTGAGAGGTAACTGTGCTATTCTCATTGAAATTGGATCTATTCTCCTCGCTTACAAGAGATATACTTTGAAGAAATTTCTTCAGATTTGTACATCTAACTCTAATGACATGGTACCTCAGGTCTATTTTGAACACGTGTGATCAGTGTTGACATGCACACTAAGCAATATCTTAATGCATTCTTTCTATAATAATATGCATTTTAAGTTCAAAATAAGCATGTAGTAAATGTATGTTTGAATTAAGTCTAGAAAATACTTCAACTTAAATTAAGTCATTAAAAATTTTTATGGCTATAAAATTTTATTTAAAGTTCTTGTTTTTTTTTTTTCCAGGAATAATACGGCTGCTGTAACTTCCTATCACCATCTAGTGGTAGAGCACATACTTCTTAGAGGGGCTGGTATAAGAAGAGAGTTTCAAAATTCAAAGCAACCTTGAACGTGGACACTTTATGGTCATCTGCTGTGTTATACTTGAGAGGAGTCATCTCTCTATAAGGCATATGCATGTATGCGCAGCCAGAAAATGGATCTGATGGCTAGGCTTCTGCTGTGTGTTAACATGTCTATGTTTCTGCTATGTGTTAACTTGGAAAATCAAAAATCAACAAGTATTAAGATACATTTATTATCTATTTAAACTTTCATATTTAAAAAGGATTTTGTCTTTATGGATAGTCTGCTGAACAATTTAAAGCTTTCTGCCTCTATTTCTTTATAGAAGTCTTAGAATGTTTGCAACTCTCGTCTCTCATAAAGCTATATTTATCCATTGTACTTCTATCTTAAAGCAAATGACAGAAGAATTATAATGTTTTATACTTATAATTCCATTTCTAGTAAATCTTATTAATGAGATAACCACTCTGTTTTAAATGTATTTTTCTCCATAAACTATATCAGTTATTTTAAAAGTGACATTCTCTTGTTTTCTTCTTTTAATTATTTAGGATTTTCTCAGTCAATATATGTACATCATTGCAAAATGTTAATCTTTCTTTAATCTCTTACTAACTTTGTGTTATGTAAATAGGGCAGAATTGTTCTACCTTCTTTTATAATCTTAGGAACTACCAACAATATAAGCAGCCTTTATGTTACACATCATAATATCAGCGTTTTGTGGTTCTGCCTTGGTCTCTGTCCTTCTCGGTGGAAGGAGAAGCCCAGGGTGCTGAATCAATTCCTGGAACCATGTGCCTGCCGCAGGGCACACCATACTGGGTGCATTAGAGATGTTGCGTGACATTTAGTATGAAGCTCTGTGCTGGGAATCAGTTGGCAGGGCCGTGATGGGTCCTGGGACAAAACATTGTGCCATGAAGACATCGGCAGGTTTGGAAAACCTTCTAGGAGCGACACCAAATTAGTTAAGTAATGTGCGCTGTGATTTGCTAATGACTCCTTGCTGAGATAGACAGTTTGAGGTGAAGCTCTAACGGTGATTTTCAAAGCAGAATTTTATTCAACAGACTTGAGTTGCAATTACACTAATATAATAATTATTCAAACAGCTAACTCACTTTCAAATATATACAATGCAATCATCTGTCAGAATCATAGTCATAAATCATGATGGGACCCAGCAGGATCAACAGACAGATGTGCATTTTAATACGAAAAAGTGCTGTGAGCGTCAGGTCACCTCCACGGCGGGAGCAGCCAGTAGACACATTACCGACTCAGCGGAAGGAGACTTGTCCCAGCAAACTCATTACACAGTCGGAAAACACTCGGCAGCCTTGTTTGGAATTTGGAAGAAGACTGAAACCGTGAGACAATTGTTGCCTATCTTATGGAGTACGCAGGCCGCGTGTCCACACCTTGAAGTTGTTTGGCGGTGTTTTCCTCAGGCTTTGCTGCCGTCCTAGGCGTCACTTGAATACCTCTATTTAAATTGAAATAATTCTATTATTTTGATCATATTCTCAGGATTAGTTAGCAAAACATTGTTTGAATGTGGGCAAAAAATTACTTAGATGTTATTTACATTATTCTAATTCTATAATGATATTTTAAATATGAACATTTTAAATTATTCATTATAGATGTTTACACATGTATATGAATGAGTTGAGATGAAACAATATGGTGAATTTAAATTTTCCAATTGATTCTTTAAAGAATGGCTGTTCACGCGACCTCGAAACCCAACAAATGCTGGTGAGGTTGGGGAGAAAAGGGAAACCTCTACATTGTTGGTAAGAATGTAAACTAGTACACCATTTTGGAGATCGATATGGAAATTCCTCAAAAAAAAACCTGAAAATAGAAATTCCATTTGGCCTAAGTGGTACTAGCATTATATAATAGCAATACATGAATACCCATGTTTATAAAAGCACAATTCCTCGGTAGCTAAATTCTGGAAGGAGACAATGTGCCTTATGAACACAGTGGACTACTACTCTGCAGTTAAGAAAGATGAATTTGAGTCATTTATTTAAAAAGAATGGATGCTCCTTCAGAACCTAAAGCTTAGTGACGTGAATCAGTCCCAGAAGATTAAATATCTTGTTATTTCTCTAATACAAGAAATCAGAGGTGTAGATAGAAAAAGAGCCAAATAGGAGTGATGGTAGAAAATAGAGAGATCTGCAGAGAGGGAGGGGGAGGGGAGGGCAGGAGAGAGGGGGAGGAGAGAGGGGAGGACAGAGGATGAAGGTGTGAGATTATATATATATATATACATATATATGTATATATATATACATATATACATACATATATGTATGTACATATATATACATATACACATGTACACATACATATGTATATATGTATGTATATGTGTATATATGTATATGCATATATACATATATATGTATACATATGTATGTATGTATATATATGTATATATGTGTATAGATACATATATATACATATATACACATATATATACACATATATATGTACACACACACAATAATTCTTCAAGTTGAATACAATTGTTAAACTTTGTCAAGATATACTAAGTAAAAAATAATTTAGGAGAAAAATAAAATTTGCTTGCCAGAATCCTAGCTCGAAGAATTCACATCTTCCTGATTAAGTTCTATCCCATATTTCCACTTGTCACATTTGGTTTCATCAAAGGAATGAGAAAATACAAACTGTCTTACAGCACATTTGAATGAAATTTCAAATATGTAACGAGAATAATTATGAGAGTGCCGCAGTCTCCGGTAGACTCGCGCAATTTCAAAGGCTCACACAAAAGCCTCTGCCTCTTTCTGTTATTTTTATGGAGTCAAATGTCAAAAGGAAAGGAATAAAGGCAAAAATCAATAAGTCCGATGTTCATGTTCTCGAGATGTTTACAACTTAAACTTTACTTTCAAAGGCTTAAAAAAAAAGAGCTTGGGACTGTGAAATAATAGTGTAAGGCTTTTTTCCTTCAAATCACACTAAAAGACACACGGCGATCAATGTTGCTAAATACGTCCTCCCCTCTGCTTCAAACACAAGTTACTCCATCGTGCCTGCAGCCTCCTAAAGCCCTTCTGGAAGTTTTCTTTTGGGAGTGACTTTTTTGTTCGAAACATTTGTAGAAATTTCTGTCAAATAAAATAGTACAGCGTGGACTCACCCGTCTCAT
>PVKB01002543.1:7057-198670 GCA_004027205.1 Ctenodactylus gundi
TCCCTTTCCCCCTTTCCCCCTCTCCCCTTCTCCCCCTCTCTCCCCTTCCCATTCTGTAGTCTAGGCTGGTCCTGAACTCACTGTGTAGCTAGGCCAGGCTCGCCTAGAACTCACAGCAATCTTCCTGCCTCAGCTTCCTGAGTGCTGAGATTATAGGCATGAACCACCACCCCTAGTTTTTGTGTGTCGCTGGGGGACTGAACCTTGGACCTTGTCCTTCCTAGACAAATGCTTTAATCCCTAAACTACAACTCTGGCTCCCACTCACCCTTCTTAAAGAGAATATATAATCCTAGAATAACTGGAGGGTGGGAACAATTGGATTTTTTTCTCATTTAAAATACTTAGTAAATATTTTAGGCTTGGCATGCTTAAAATAATCTGTGTCTTATAAACAGTTTATATATTGAATATCTTTTCCAGCAGGGACAGATCCCTGCTTTTTCTGTGACAGGAGGGATCTGATGTAATTCAGCTGCTGTTAAGTGCCCAGTTGGTTGCCCCGAGAGCATGGAGCAGGGCTGAGTAGTAAGTCAACATCAGTTTCTAAGGGAGAAAGCCACAGCCAAAAATAGCACGGCTTGACTCCAGAGTCATATAAGTCATACCCTGTGGTGGTTGTTCTTTTTTTTTCTTTCTTTCTTTCTTTTCTTTTTTTTGCAGGAGCGTGTCACAGTGTCCATACAACATCTTCATTTGCCAAGGGACAAATACCACTGAATCTCTTTGGCCATAAAGTCTAAACTCTGAATACTGCAGCCTACATCGACTGGTATTTATTCCTTCATTGGGGCCGTCAAGACAGGTCGCCTTCCAGGTGCCTTGGTAAATGAGTCAGTGCAGCTGTAACCCGACGTGGTGCGTGAGACCCATTGCACCGAGATTTTCCTTGGCGGTGAGGAATACACATTAGACCCTCTTTAACTTTACAGGGCACGCTGCTGTGTACCGGCTACTGCTTTAGATCCCTAAAGCTTCACTGAATTGGAAATTCTGTTAATTCCTGGAGATTTTCTTTTATCTGAAATACAAGAGGTTTAGAGATCTGCTACTTTTTGCTTACTAGGTCCAGAAACTGTCATTTCAGGAAGGTGTGAGTTAACCGTAGCACCTGCAGATTATATATCAAAAGAGCTGGAGAGGTGATGTTACCCTGACGTAGGACCCGGAGACGTTCAGCGGACCCTGACTCATGAAATCCACTTGTTTTCTGTAACTTGGGCTAGATATAACCAGGCCCACGGCCTATTCAGTCACATGACTGCAGCTTCGCGCAGGTGGTGCTTGTTTCGCGAAGAGATTATGTCTACAATGATGGTGACAAGTTGCATCTGGCCAAGGCTTAACAAGGAAGATAAATGTGATCAGGACGGGAATCATCGTTCTAGTCTCTTGTCTTTGATAGGGTACTAATATCTCCTTCCTTAGAGATGTCCTGCTGCTTCTGGTTAATGATTTTGGTGGGAAAGGGCTATTCCAGAGATTTTGTTTGTAGTTTTTAACCACAATAACTTTCATTTTGGGGGTCAGCGTGAACATGCTACCAATTATGGCAAAGACAGCTGTGTCTGCAGGAACAGAGGAATAGCAGGAGTTGCCAGGTGAGACCTATCCAGGCCCAAACTCCTGTTTATCACCTGACCCTAATGTATTAATATTCGTTGGCTAGGGTCGCTGTAACAAAGTGCTACGAGCTGGGTGGGTTAAACAGCAGAAGTTCATTGTCTTGGTTCCGGAGGCCAGAAATCCCTCATCAAGGTATCATCAGAGCTGCTTCCTTCTGAGGGCTATAAGGGTCAGTCTGTTCTACGTTTCTCGCAGCTTCTAGAGAAGGTAGCGTGTTGGCAGTCGCGTGCATTCCATGGTTTCTGAGGCATCACCTCATCTCTGCCTTTACCTTCCTGCAGTTTTCAGCCTGTGTGTGCATCTGTGTCCGATTTCCCAACTTCATACAAATGCATCACACTGGATCGAGGCTACCCTACTCCGGGATGGCCGCATCTCACTGTGAGTACACTGCAACAATTCTACTTCCAAATAAAGTCACATTTTGTGATACTGGAGGTTAGGACTTTAACATGATGTGAGGGAGAAATAATTCAATCCCTAATACCCTGCAAGCCTCTATTCCAACTTAGTGGAACACAGAGACTCTCTTAAGTCCCTTGGGATTTGTGCTGGCTTAGGGCCAACGTCCAAATAATCCTTAAAGGCCTGGATATTTTCATCTCCCTGAGCATGGACGCACAGATCAGTGGCTTAAGATTCCTTTATGGAAACAGATTCTAATGCAGTTATGGTGGTATAGCTGGGCGCTTCCTCCCGACTACCCGGGATGCCTTTTTGGGCGTCAGCTCTGACAACTGCATGTCCACAGGGAAGTCCTAAACAGGCCTCTATGCTAGACCTGTTTCATTTTGTTATAGAAGCCAAATAGGCCATTAGTAGGTTACTCATATATTTCATCATGTCAGCTGTGTTGTCCGGGTTCTCTCCCTTGGGCCCTGCCACCCTAGGAGCTCATCATCTCTACCAATGTTAGGGATTCAGTTTCAAAAGTTGCATCTCTTAGTTTCATCCTCAGCCTAGGAAGGGTAGACTCTACAGTGCCGCTCCACTCCACATTTTTGTTCAAGAGAAGAGGGCTGGGAATGCAGCGCAGTGGTAGAGTGGCTTGCCTAGCACGTGTGAAGCCCTAAGTTCTGTCCCCAGCACTGTGGGATAAAAGGATTGTCCCTTCATTTACATATTTTCCAAGTCCATGGTAAAAGATAAAAATCTCTAGGCAAATTATTTTTCTTCAACACAGGGTCTCACTTTGTAGTCCAGGCTGGCCCTGAACCCACTATATAGTCCAGATGGCCTCAAATTCAAGGCAATCCTCCTTCCTCAGCCTCCTTAGGGCTGGAATTACAGGCGTATGCCACCTCACCCAGGTATTACGTGGTGCTGGGGGATTAAATCTGGAGCTTTGTGCTTGTTTAGGTAAGTACTTTAACCCTGAGCTGTGCCCCAGCCCGTCTAGGCAATTTTGGAGGGCAAAATTAGGGGACAAGTTACATACACAATAAATCTATAATAAACATTCTATCATGTTTTGGTATCTTCTAATTAAGGAATTTTTAGCATCTCAGTATCTTGGAATTCAGGCCGCTTATAAATCCAGGTTTCCTCTTTCTTTTTCCTTCTTTCCTTCTTTTTTTTTTTTTTTTGAGACAGGGTCTCACTCTGCAGCCCAAGTGTTCCTGAAGTCACTATGGAGCCCAGGCTGCCCTTGGTCTCACGGCAATCCTCCTGTTTCAGCCTTCTGATTACAGGCAGGTGCCACGATGCCCAGCTTATGTGGTGCCAGGGAAATCAAACCTGGAGTCTTGGGCTTGCTAGCAGGCGCTTTAACTGCTGAGCTGTCCTTTGAGCCCCTAAGTTTTTCAGATTTACACATCATCTTCCTTCGCCTTCCCACCTCCTCAGTGCCCCTTGCCACGCCCCCTGTTCCTCTCCACAAAGTCTTTTGTCTTACTTTCTTCCATCTCTCTCTCTCTCTGATTTGGTTTTCTCAGAGAAATCATGTAATATTTGATTTTCTGTGGACTCGGTGGTTTCTGAGCACTGTGATTTATCCACATCTGCCCAGATATTCCTATTTTTCATTGCAGGGTTGCGCTTTTCCCAGGCAATGTCCTAACTTTACATAAGAGATCTGGTGAAATCCTACCTGATTTTCATGAACGTATGCAGGTATGAGATGAGTCTCTCTGAGGGCTTTTAACCTCTGTGTATCATCTAAATCAATCTTTCTTTTTTGAGACAGGGTCTCACCCTGCAGTCCAGGCTGGTCTTGAGCTCATTAAGAGGTCCAGGCTGGCCTCAAACTCACAGCAATCCTACTGCAGCATACTTCCGTACTGCTGGGATTACAGGCGTGCGCCACCACAACCAGTTTATGTGGTGCTGGGGAACTGAACCCAGAGCCTTGTGCTTGCTAGGCAAGTGCTCTAACCTCTGTGCTATTCCTTCAGCCCCTAAATCCTCATTTCTCACATAATAATCTATAATGAAAGTCAATCTGCCAGACTTCCCTCCAAAAGGCATTGTATCTTAAGTGACCCCAGCTACAAGCCTTTGCCAAATCTGACTTGTTACAACTAATCCTAGAGGAGCTGCTGCCTGTAGCTAATTTTAAAACCAAAAGTTGCAAAATTCCTCTACCAATTTTAAGTAGTAAAGGATTAAATGCAGACCAATGAGGTGCTTACAAAAAAGTGGGAAGACTGGGGAGGAAGGCTATAGGCTGAGCTCCGAGAAGATTCCCAGAACTGGCCTGCCACAGGAACTGCTATCTCCAACACCATTAGGAAGATAGGGAATGGAGAAGCTGCCACAGGCCGACCACAGAACATGGGTCACAGGCTGCTGTCTGCGGATCAGGGCACCCTTCAGCCCTCACACAGCTACTGACGGACACTGGATTACTGTGAAAGGGAAAAGAGAAACCTAAAGTCACCGCTGGGGCCAGCATCAAGGCAGCAACTTAACCCCTGAACATTTCCTCCTCACATCTTTTTTTGTGCATTTTTTGGGCAAAATACAACTTATATTTAGTGTTGGCTTCATGAAAATGCAGCATATGAAGTTTATAGCTTGGCAGCCTTTGTGGAACAAGATGGTGCGTTAGGGCAAAATAACCAAGAACCTATTCACCATCATGGCCGCAAGCTTCGGCCCATTGGCCTCTCCAAGCAGGACAGGTGATGGAAACACTATCCCAGTTGCAGACATTCTAACTTACCTGCAAGCAGCACATCTGTCTAGTTTTGTGAGCATTACTTTGTAGCTTCCCAGAAACTGTTTTTCCTAGTCTCCTAGTTTCTTAATCTATATATTCTCTTAATCTTCTATTTTTCATTTCTTAATCTATAATCTCTATCGTGCCCCCCCCGCCCCACCTCTTCACTACTTCTTTGCCTTTTCTCCCTTGGTTCCAGCCACATGGATCACTGGATACTGTAAGCAAAACCAAACCAGACCACCAAGGATGCCCTAAGGACCTTTGGGTCTATAATGCATGTGTACCCTTATCAAAGACGCCTTTTCTGTCCCTCTAGCGCTGCAGGCCTACCACTCCTTTCCCTGTTCCCTCAGTGTACCTATTCCCGTTGAGATTACATTTCCAGTTGTTTACCCTGTAAAGTGTAAGTTCCACACTGAATTTTGTTTTCCTCATGCTGTGTCTTGTACCTGAAAGGTAGTAGGTAGCTCAGAATGAGCGAGGGCGGTTACGGAATTAAATTTTCTCAGCAGAGAACTTTTCCAGTGCATTGCCCAAGCTCTCCTCCAGGTGGTGCTGATGGGCCTTACCAGCTTCTAAGGCCTGGAAAGTGTTGCTGAGGATAAACTTGTTTTTTCCTAACCTCTGCTGTAGTGTTCTGAACTTCCTTTATTAGATGATATTGAGAATCTTTTTAAGCTTGTTTCTTCTTATTCCTACAGGAGGAAAAGGGGACCTTTCAGTACACCCCTTCATCTTTGTGACATCATAATTAGGCTAATTATCCCACTTGAGTGAGGTGACGACACGGGAGAGTAAGGTGCCTGAGTCCCACAGCATTACAGGAAGCCCCGATAAGCAACACACGCTTGGCTGTAACTACCTCCCTCCAACACACTTCTTTGATTTTATCCAAGTTAATTGCTGTCTTAATGAGGCTTCCAGAGAATCACAAGTCTTGAGTGGGTAATTTGCATTTCAGAGGTCTCCAGACTGTCTGCCTCTTTTGCAACAGGTTCCTTTAATCATACAGGGACACTTGTCTAGAGGAATTTTTTTCCAGAGACCCATAGTCCACTAACAGTATTCCTTGTCCCAGACGTGAGACGTGCCGACTTGGACACCAGGACCCAACAGATCTGCTACACTGACAATTGTCAAGACTCTGTACCTTCAAAGAGCAAATGTATCTGTATCTGCAAAAGGAAACAAAGCATCTGGTCCTCAGGAAAAAAATGTTTTCCATTTTCTTCTAGACCCAGAGCTAAAGCTGATAGAAAAGTCTGGCACTGGAGGCTCCTTACGTACCTTCCACGAGCTGCAGAGACTGGGGTCATGAAAGAGTAACTGATCATATCACAGAGTAAGTCACTGGCAGCCTGGGAATCTTTCACTGGATCTCATGAGCCTTTTATTGAATTTTCCTGCTATGCTGTATATCAACTTTCATTTCTATAAGGATATTATTCTAGACTGTGCCAAAATTCCACATAGTACTAATTTAGCTCAATTCTTACAAATTTGTAAGGTCAGTTAACACTGAATATGTTCACAGGTTTTGATGGTATTTCTCCTCTCCTTTCATTATGAATAGCCATATTCCTTAAATTAGACTGGCCACAGAGAGGGCTTTCTGAAAAGGGGGTATGTGCCCGACAGCATAGGTAGCACCGGAACTGCCGCTTGGATAGTATGCAGAATCTGTTCCTCTAGGAAGACTAGCCTATTTTCCTATAACATAACCCTGCACTGTTCACTGATGTCTCTCTTAAGAGCTGTAAGAATGCCAACCTTTTCCTCCTTTTTAACACTGGACTAAGAGTGACTATAATCCAGAGAAAGGTAAGTGAAGCTTTAACAGGAAAACTGCACAACTGCCTCTAGAGGGCAAATTTTGATCTAATCTCCTGCTTCCTTAGTCAGCTGACTCGGCTAGTAATTCCTCAATGTGACTATACAGTCCAAGCCTAGCCTAACTCTACTTCCCGTTGGCTAGAGGGGCCACTTGTCTATAGGGGACTCTACAGTAGTTGTATTTGAATATAATTCTTCTCTTGGGTTGGAAAAACTATCTAGACAAAGATGTAATGTTCTACCTCAAAGCCAAGGAACACGAGGTAAGCTGAATTACAACAGAAATTTTTATTAAAATGTATCCTTCAGTAATATGTTAGCATACATACAATATACACACATACATATGTACACTTTTTGACACACCTCACGGATTGCCAATATCAGTTTAACCAATAAATTAAAACT
This sequence comes from Ctenodactylus gundi, assembly GCA_004027205.1. NCBI lineage: Eukaryota > Metazoa > Chordata > Mammalia > Rodentia > Ctenodactylidae > Ctenodactylus > Ctenodactylus gundi. The sequence goes on from PVKB01002543.1 coordinate 14,088, forward strand.
AAAAAAGGGAGGAGAAGGGGAGAACTGAGGACAAAATTTTTCTTTTATCTGGTAAGAAATTGCAAATTTCTCAGAATTTCCCTGGGGAAAACCTGACCAGAGTCTTTGAAATAAAATACATAAATCCCTACCCCCCCCCACCCCCTCAAAAAAAAAATTCCAAAAGATGCAGTTACAACAAATGTGCTTCTCCCAGCAGGAGCGTTCACTCCAACTCATACTCTGGCTTCTGCACCTTCTGGCTTCAAGACAGTTTGTCCCTCGGCTGGGGCAGAGAGGTTCGTGTGGGCACTTGGGCTCGGCGCACCTTGGGTTCGGGGGGTGGAAGGGCAGGCTGCAGTGTGGGAGCGGGGGGAGCCGCACTCATCTGAGGTGATATCTGGCACGTCATCTGACTGTGTATCAGAGCTCTCCAGGTCACTGCGGATGCTCTCAGGCTGGGCCAGGCTGATGTCCCACGCTTTGCTGGCCGAGCAGTCTTTCTGTTCACAGCTTTGGTGTTTTGAGGGGGGATCGTCTTCACTGCCACCACCACCACCTTCTTCTTCATTCTCTGCCATCTGCGCGTGGACATGGAGTGAGTCCTCGGTGCTGCTTCCACTCACCAGCTGGTAGTGACTTGGTTTGGCTTCAATGTCCACTTGGATTTCCATATTGTTGCATTCTCTGTAGAGACAAAAATCCACTGTGCTGAGTCATGTGCATGCGTCATGCTATACCTGTTGGTAAAGGCAGTGTGTGGGTTCAGGATTAGGAAATTTAATATGAGTGAACAGTAGATTTGAGCTCATTTTTTGCTGTGTGTACACATGCACACTCAGCAAATCTTTTTAAATATCTAAAAGCTCTCAAAATCCAGAGCCTCATACTATCTTATTTAAATATAAAAGTGAAAGAAAACTTGCAGCTTTCTATACTGTATCACAGGTAGAAGAAGCCAGAACCCATGCCTCAAGGAGTACTGCAATCACACAGCGCCAGACAGACTACTCAGAATGCAAGAGAAACATGCTACAGGAACCACAGCAAGTTAAGTTCCATATGAGTAATTATACACTACACCTATGACAGCTAAGAAAGAGCAGAGGGAGGGAGGGAGAGCAGAGCAAAAGGAAGGAATTTCTAAACATCAAGAGCTAACAAGAACCAAGACACCAAACATTCTGCACCAAGAACTTGCTCAGTGGATCCATAGACATTCTGCCTATCTCTCTAGTGGTCCTTACAAACCCTGACAGGAGGCAGTGAGCTCTGGGAGAGACAGTACCCAACCAGTCCGGTCCCAGTACATTCTGTCCTGGCAGCTGGCTGTTGACATACCTGTCCTGCGGGTTGTAGGAACTGATTATGGAACCGGCCATAGCTCTTGTGCTTGCGTTGTCACTAATTGCACCAAGACTGGCTGTGTCTTTGGGGAAAATTTCCTTTTGGACATCGGCTTGGACTTCTAACCTGTGTAAAGAGGGGACTTTAAGTTAATACAAGACCTGGTGTTCCAAGGTAGTCTGCTTCCTGGCACACATCTCTTCTACTCTTTGCTTACAAATTGTGACAATATGTCTGATCATTTCCAGCTATCAAAGAGCTCAAACACAAGCTACATATTCTCATTGTCCCTCCTTCCTTCCTGTTCCCACTGCTACTCCCTCACTCAGCCCCTCAACATCTCCTGCCTGGATCGTTACCTCTGGGCTCTGTCTCCAGCAGCCCCTCAGTCCAAGTCAAACAACCTCCACCCCAGGGCCATGTGGAAAAAGACCTCTCACCCTAACAGGTCTCTTAGTTTTGGCTGCCTCCTGCCAGAAGGTAGTTAGGGTCTTCCTGATCTGGCAGGAGGCTCTCTCTCCAGTCCCATCTCTCACTTTAGGTCCCAAATCAAGACCACACTGGCCACTGACTTTGCTTGCATGTGCTAGTCCCTGGAAACTTTCTCTGAAGTTTCCTTTCCACTCTCTGCCTCACAAGAGTTATATTCCACCCTGAACAACAAAGAAAACACTTCCTTTCCCCAGAAGATCAGTCACTTCTAAGTGCTCCCATACCACCTATCAATTTATGTACCTCTCTCCCACTCTTCTGTGAGCGCCCCAAAAGGAGGCCATGTATCATTCACACTTTATTCTCTGGGGCTTGCATTAATAGGAACTCAAATACTAAGCAACCAAATTACCTCTTGGCTATTAAGACTAAGGGACATATCAAGAGTCAATTTCCTCCCTCCTGTAGAGCAGCATTTTCCCAACTGTGTGTCTCAGAGTCCAGACCCATGACTATTTTCTGTCTTGGCTCCAACACCATTTTGATGTACACGTAAATATTTCCTCATAATGGGTTTCAAAGTCAAACCCATCTGACTCATTCACTTCCTGTAAAAGAAAGGCTTTCACAAAACTGAAACAGCTGGACTGGCTACGCTGCAGTTTCGGCAAGTCACTCTCCAATTATGTCGGCTCTCACTTAAGGGGAACACAGCAGTACATGAGGGTGGGATCCCCAACAAGAGACACGCAAGTCAGGGGACACGGGCGGCAACAGCCCCCATTGGGCTGCCTCCAGCACTGTCGCAGAGGCCCCGCAGAATGAGGCATGCAAGGCACAGTGTATCTGGGCAGCGAGCAGGGCCTCGGTTTCAGTTCTGCCACAGACTCACTCTCAGCTGGTAGAACTCTTCTTGAAGGCCACGCTGAGGTGGTTCCCAGTTATTGGTCATGTGATGCTATGCTACAATCACTGGGAGCCTTTTCTAAACACAGACCACCATAGGTCTCCAGGGAATTCTAAGTTATTCTGAGAATGAGCCCAAAAACCTATTTTTAAGAGGATCCCAGATGACTGACAGGCACAAAGGTGTAAGATTTAGCCTACCTGCCACCTGTTGTTTGTTTTTAATATGCAAATGGCTACCTGGCCTCACTTTAAACACTTCCTCTATTCTCTATACTGCACCAAAATTAGTTTCCCTCTAGTTTCTGCCGAGTCATTTTAATCTTCCTCTTGGCATGAGTCACAGAAGTCCTTTAACCAGCTGAAGGCCGTCAGGTTCTGCAGGCAAGCGTCTTCCCAGCCTCTGTACTCCACTCTGGTCCACCTATGATCCTCCCTCGGACATGCTTCTTCAGTGAAGCGACTGTTTCTCACTTAATGTCTGTTAAGCTCCTCCAGACATACACTGGTTTGTCTCACCTAGTGAAACGACCAGGCAAGTCATAATTCTTTTAGTCATAAAGCATTATATATTCTCAACACAAATTCATAGAATTCATTTTCCTTATCTATCAAATAGCAGTAGGAAGGTTATAAGGATCAGAGCAACAGCGAACCATCACACAACATAAATGATGTTCACTGAAAATCAGCCACAAGCCCAATGGACAACAAGAGCCCTCGGGAGTTCTAAAAATTGTCTGCTCTCCTCCTGTCCTGCAGTAAGCAGCCTAATATAGTAGAAGTAGGATCTGAAGTCAAAATTACTCTTTACGTGACAGTAGCTATGGCACAAGGGAAAGAACTCTCAACTTTGCGAGTAGCTATATAGCACAATGGAAAGAACTCTCAACTTTGCTAAAAGTAGAAAAAAACACCACTGATGACTATTACAAAGTGAGATGATATATGGAACATGCCTAGTACAGAGAAATTGCTCTTAAAATTCCAACTGCTTCTGTTAGAAATGAGAGAAGAGAAGGGAAGTGCAAATCTAAGTCTAGATGCAAGATGATCGAGTAGCCAAGACTACTGGAAGAAGTTTGTGGGACAGCCTTACATCCCCTTCTTGAAGTTATTCTGCCTTGGTCTGTCTTGTTGCCATTTGTTTAAAAAAACAGTAATAATTATGTGTATATATATATATGTATGTATGTATGTATGTATGTATGTATATATATATATATATAGAGAGAGAGAGAGAGAGTCATTTGTGCATTAAAAAGAAGATAGGAATTATCTACTTGCTTACCTACTGTATTTTCCCTTGCCACTGGAGAGAATGCCACCACTCAGAGTGCCACCTGAGAGGGCTGCAAAGCTGGCCGTTTCACTGTAAGGGCCTTGCATAACACTGAGTCCATCTGTAGGGCTTCCACTGGTGCTCAACACACTAGTCAGGCCTTCGATGCTGCTTTCCCCAATGCTGGGATTTTTGAGGGCTCGCCAGGCATCAGCCACTGTGGGTGGAACCAAACATCTCAATTCCAGACAGCATAGCACCAAAATGTTTGGTAGGGACAAGAGCAAGTCTTTGTTGCATTTTCCAGCATTGTTTCTTCAAAGTAGATGAGTTTCATGAAGAAAAGTACTAAATGAACAGCTATGACACGCGACCACCAAACATCAGGGGTTTTAACATACGTTTGCATTTCATCTTCCCAATAACTAGGCATCAATAGCCCCAATTTTAGATGAGGAAATTAGAATTTAAAACAAAATGACAAAGGAGGTGGAGGAATAGCATACCAGTTAGATCACTTGCCTAGCAAGCAGAAGGCACTGAATTCAATTCCCCAGCACCACATAAGCAAGGTGTGGTGGTGCATGCCTGTCATGCCAGCACTTAGAAGGCTTGCCTTGAGCTCAAGGCCAGCCTAGGCTACATAGTGAGTCTGGACCAGCTTGGACTACAGAGTGAGATGTTGCCTCAATAACTTATCCAAAGTCATAGTCACACAAAACGACAATTCTGAATCCAAAGCCACTATTTTTCTACTACATTGTAGGTACCTTTTAACCAAACTGAACATTTCAAAATATGTTTAGGGGATAATGATAATGCAAATTCTAGTAAGAAAAACCTCTAGAAAATTCTGTGTCCCTGGGTGGTTAGGATGGCAAAGTGGAAACAACTTTCAAATAGGAGACTTGCTCTTATACCTGCTCTGTAGAATCCCTTAGCAGATACTACAATAAAACATTAAAGAAATTTCTATTTAAATGGAAATAATAATGGCCCTTGCCTTTCCTCTTCAGACAGCTGTTGTAAGAAGCAAACAAGATAATAATTATGTAAAGTCCTCTGAAAAAGTACCATGCAGATATAAGGCTTCATTATAATCACTATTACCATCAGCATACTTTGAGTTACTTAAAATCCTACTAGTTTGTACCTGCCACAGAGAGACAAGTACCAGAGGAATTAACCTAGTAATTCTGGAACAAAGAAATGAAAAGCTAAAAATACTTTACCCCCCACAAAGCTCATTATCTAAAGTAATCCAATGACAATCTCTCTAAAGTGTGCTGAATTTTACTGATTTTTAACTTGTGTCCTATAAATTCAAATGGAAATAGCAACCCTTCTTTTACCTGTGATTGGACCATCATCTTCATCGAACTCAATTTTCACTCCCTTTCCATTGGCTGTGCTAACTCCACAGCCACCTCCTCGACAGAGAGAAATGGGCACAACCCCATAGACATATGCCAGCATAATGGGGACGCCAATTCCTACGGGAAGAGATGGAAACATGTTAGCAGGCCATCAGGCTGAAATTGCCCTGAATTCTGCTTCCCAGCCTGGCAGGGACAAACCATTTTATAAAGGTCCAAAAAAAGACAGAGAGGGCTACACCAAAGAAGCCGCCTGGTGGTAAAGGACGACGACTAGACTTGTAATCAGAAAGGACTGGATGACAACTTTGGCTCTGTTTTACTGGTCAGAGGACTACGGACTTACCTTTTAACAGCAGATAGGAATAAATGTGCAGTGCCCAACCTTGGTAAGAAATTATTGCTTTCACTTCCCCTATTCTAGCCACTGCTGAAGTGCTAACCCCAGACCCCAAAAGAATCAAGTCAAGCAGTGACTACTGGGGCTTAGCTTCCCTCAGATAATTCATTCCAAAGTCACACTGCTAGGTGAGACACAATGGCTCAGTCTTTATGAATATGAAACCTGAAGTCAGACTGTCTTGATTTATACCTCAGTAAAGTGACCTTAGGAAAATTACTGCATCCTTCTCTAGTAACTGTGCAGCTTCTGTGAGAACAGTGGGGATTAAATGAATTAATATACACAAAACAGACTCATTCCTTGCACATGAAGAAATTCATGAAATGTTTGTTAAGTATTATTTCTCTGAAATAAACCCTCATGCCTACCAAAATATTAAGAGGCATTAAGCATATTAAAAGTGCTCTGTTTCGTGAGTCCAGTGGCAAAGACATGATGAGGAAGACAAAGGGTGGAAACCGAGGACTGAGCTGAGTATGGTGGTACAGGCCTGTAAACCCAGCACTCTGGGAGGCTGAGGTAGAAAGACTGTAAATTTGAGCCCAGTATGGGTGACTGACTGAGACCCTGTCTCTAAATAAAAGAACTAAATACAAGACCTGTTCTTGTACCTGCTCTGCAGAATCCCATAGCAGATACTGAAGTAAAACACTGGGTATGTAGCTTAGGGTGATAGCTCTGGGTTCAATCCCTAGTATCAAAAAACCCAAAAACAAAATCCCGAAGGTAATTTTCTTTAACTCAACGTCTCCTGAGTGTCAGACTAAGATATAAGTACTAAGTTTAACTTCTTGACACATTCTGATAATTTAGTGTAGCCAAAAAATAACAATAGTGTAAAACAGAATTAACTGCTATAGTGAGTTTGGCATAAAATGTAATGTCTCCAGGATGAAACACCAGCCAGCTGGCTAAATAAATGCTAAGGTCATCAAGCCAACAAAGGAGTCATAGACCTGCCTCGCTTACCAACACTGACAGCAGCAATGACGGGGGATGCAATGACTGATAACGTCACTCCTCCTGTGATGGCCAAATTCCTCTTGTGTTTGGAGGTTTTTCTTCCCTCATACCTGCTGTGAATCTAAGAATAAAAAGAAAAATCCAGGTCAGCAGATTAGGACATCAGTATTTTGCCATGGGAAAAAAAGGATCAGTGAATATTCACTTAGAATTTATATATATTAAGATATACCCCCAAAAGGTGTCTTTCTCAAATCTTAACCTAACTCAGACCTGCAACATTTAAACTAATGCCGAAATCCAAGAAAAGACAAAATAACTTGCAAGAATGAAGGAAGTTATTTCACTCTTCAGTTGCTGAGACAAGCCTAGCCTAGGATGTTAACTTCCAGATCTCAGGAAAATCCACTCAAATTATTGAAGTCATTTATTTTTATGTAAGAATCAGCTGGTTTTGGTAGCTCCTTCCTATTTTCCCCAAACTCTTGCCAACAAAGCTGATGGTGGAACAAGCATAGAAGCCAACATGCCTTACCTTTCTTCCAACATAAACAGGAATGCCAATGACCATGGCAGGAATGGCAATACCAGCGATGAGAGAAATCCCCACTGGAGCACCAATCAGTGTGCCCAGCTGCCAAAGAATTTTCTTCTTTCGGCTCCATGGCTTCTTGCCCCAGAATGTACAGCCGGAGGGGCTGGAAAGGAAAAAAGTTAATGTCAATACTACAAGCACAGCAATTCTCAACAGCGAGCTTGATAAGAGCAATGGCCTTCTTTCAATAGGAATGATTAAGTTACAAGAGGTTACAGGAAACAAACGTATTACGCAAGGGGAGAGCAAAGGACAAGGACAGACGACGAGAGCTCTGCATCCTTTACTTCTTGGACGGGCAGGCTCCAGATCTGAAAGTCCCTGCCGCCTTCCTCTGCTCAACTGTCTTCCTTGACCCCTCAACAGTGACTCTGCTTCCTTGATTGACACTCGGAATCCTCCATATTCTGTGCAGCTAATGAACGCTGTGTGTAGCTGCTTGGCACACGTCCTACTGCACCTGCCAGATACTGCAAAGCAGGTGCCAAGAAGATACAGAAAGAGCTCCTCACAGCCTCCATGCGGGCTTGCCAATCTGAGCTTGGGCATTAAGAGCTCAGTGCTCTATACCTGATCTTTGCTCCTCACTCCCTTTGTGCTATGTTCTCTACTTAACAGAATAAGCAATGTTCTAAGTAGGAATCAGGTTTTATCACCCCTGCCCCAGTGACTGTTCACATGGTAAGTACTCAAATGTGCACTAGATTGGAAATGATAGGTTTTCACCCACATAATGCATGCCACACAATGAAGTTTGTTATTAACACTAGGATAGTATTTTAATATTCATTCAATTCTTCAGAAACTCACTACATTAAAAAAAAGTCAAAGTTTAGTATGATTAGACAGGTACACAAAATAATGATAATGAGGCATAGTGGTTAGAGCACTTACCTAGCAAGTACAAGGCCTGGGTTCAATTCCCTACTACCATATAAGCCAGGCATGGTGGTGCATGCCTGTAATCCCAGCACTCAGGAGACCAAGGCAGGAGGATTACCATGAGTCTGAGGCCAACCTGGGCTACACAGTGAGTTTAGGACCGGCCTGAACTACAGAGTGAGACCCTGTCTCAAAGCAAACAAATAAGCTAACGACAATAGTGATGACATTTATAATGCAAGGGATAAAGAAATGGCAATCAAAATAAGGCAGCAAATAAGAGTGATGGGTGAAATGGCATTTCTGTTTGTTTTCTGAGGCAGGGTCTCTGCTCTGTACCCAGGCTGGTCCTGAACTCACTATGGAGCCCAGGCTGGCCTTGGACTCACCTGAATCCTCATGTCTCAGCCTTCCAAGTACTGGGATTACAGGCATGCACCACCATGCCCAGCTTATGTAGTGCTGGGGAATCGAACTTGGATACTTAGCGCCTGCCTTAGTTACTTTTTTATTGCTGTGACTCAATACCTGACACCCACAAACTTAGGAAAGGTTTATTTCAGCTCACAGTCTCTAAGGTCAGTCCATCCAGGGTGGCCGGCAACAATCGAAGTACGTGGCAGAGAGAGAGGTGGAGGCAGCTTCCCCGGACAAACAGGAAGACAAGCCGAGGTGAGGTGAGACTAGTCCCAGTCCTCCAGGAAGGCAGGTGCAGCTTATGTATCCTTTCAGGTCTCCGCCCAGTAACTAGTCCCTCCTGCATCCAGGTGTGGCCACTACAGACCATTAATCCTAACTTAAGTGCAATCCACCCCTCCAGACCAGACCCCAATCCACCAACATCATATGGTTCCATTAAAATACATGAGACTTTTGGGGGACACTCCAGATCCTAACCACAATATTCCACCCCTGACCCCAAAAGACTCATGTCCTTCTCCCCATGCAAAATGCAGTTAGTCCTTCTCCAAGAGTCACCAGTCTTAACAGTTTCAACACTGTTAAAGAAACTCCAAGTCCATAGTCTCTGAAATGTAAGACAAACTTTTAGCTGTGAGCTCCTGTTCAAACCAAAGAGTTAAGCACTTCCAACATAAAATGGCCCAAGGTAAACATGTCCATTCCAAAAGGGATGAATAAGGTAATAAAAGGCAATAGGACCAGAACAATTCCTGAATCCGGCAGGGCAAGTGTGAAATCCTGTAGCTCCATGTCCAGCAACTGGGGTAAATACTGGTGAGGCATGAACTCCAAGGGGCTTGGGTGGTCCCACCCCTGTGGCATCGCTGCTGACTGCAACTTTGATCCTCTCTCCTTTGGGCTGGATCCACTCACGGGCTACTGCGTTTCTCAGCAAACAATCTATGCTCCTGGCTTCTCCAAATTGTCAGGCTCTCCACTGGACCTTAGGCTTCTCCTTCACAATTTCATACGTTGCCCTCCCAGGGGCAAACTGCTTGGCCTCCAAGGCCTTCCTCTGAAACCTTGGTGGAAGCCTCCATGAACCCACAACTCTTGGGCTCTGCAAGCTTGTAAAGCCGGGACCGCGGGGACATCTCCAAGATCCGCCACTGACTTGAGCAGTAATCTGGCTCCTTTGTGCCACGGTTGCAGCAGCTTTCTGAGTGCCTAGATTGCTGAACTCTAGGAAGCTGAACTCCAGCAAACACTTCCCTCTTTGGCTCTATCTTGAGTCCTGGGGAACTCTTCACAGGACAAGGTCTTTTGCCTTGGCACTCTTTAGTTGGCAAAGGGTGAGATCTTACTGATTCCTGAGTCACTCTGAAGACCTTTCTTACAGTCCTCATTCCAACTTCTCGATTTCTGTTTAATGTTAGTATCTTGAACAACCACATGCATTTCTACTCCAGACTGTGAGCATTTTACATTTGTTCTCTCTGCCACTGTCTCCTGTCCTTCACTATAAAGCTGGCTAAAAGCCACAAACAGTAGCCATGTAACAGTTTGAATATCAGTCTGCCTTGAGATTTCCTCCACCAGAGTAAGCAATCCATCAGCCTTAATCTCAGTTTCAGGCAAGGTTTCTGGAAAAGGGCAAAATTCTGACAAACTTTTTGCCACAGCATAGTACACACGTTTTTTACAATACAGTCCTCCTTCCCACCTGAAACTTCTTGAGCCTGGCCTTTCCAATCCACACTTCTACCAGCATTCTGGTCTTCTGAGCTCCGACCAGAATCTCCCCTCAAACTCGGCTCAGAGCACTCAAAGGCTTCTCCCCCTTGCATCCCCAAACTTTTCCAAATTCCTTCTGCAAACCGGTTCCAAAGACCTCTGAGCCACATCTTCAAGTAAAGTACAGCAACGACCCCACTCCTCTGGTACCAATTTCTGTCTTAGTTACTTTTTCGTTGCTGTAACTCAATACCTGACACCCACAAACTCAGGAAAGGAAAGGTTTATTTTAACTCACAATCTCGAAGGTCACAGTCCATTCAGGGGTGGCCGGCAACAATCAAAGTGCATGGCAGAGAGAGAGGTGGAAGCAGCTTCCCCGGACATCACAAACGGGAAAACAAGCTGAAGCTAGTTGAGACTAGTCCCCCATCCTCCAGGAAGGCAGGTGCAGCTTATGTATCCTTTCGGTCTCTGCCCAGTAACCAGTCCCTCCTGCATCCAGGTGTGGCCACTACACACCGTTAATCCTAACTTAACTGCAATCCACCCCTCCACACCAGACCCCAATCCACCAACATCACATGGTTCCATTAAAATACATGAGACTTTTGGGGGACACTCCAGATCCTAACCACAACAGCACCTGACTTATGCCAAGCACTTTCAACCAATGAGCCATTCCTCCAGCCCAGTGAAATGGCATTTACGTGGCTATTGAAGAATGGATAAGAATTAAACAACACAGTCATGTGGTCACACAGGCCTATAGCATTATGGGAGGTGAAGGCAGGAGAATCACGAGTTTGAGCCCAGCCCAAACAAATTAGCAACTTCGTGAGACCTGTCTGCAAATCAAACATCAAAAATGAGAGAGAAATGCAGATCAGTGCAAAAGTTCTATGGTAGAGGCCCAGTACTACAAAAAAAAACTGAATGAACAAACCAACCAACCAAACAAACAAACAAAAAAACTGAACTAAACAGAGAGAGGCTGAGGTGACTAGAAAGCATTTCAGTCAAAGAAAAGAAAGTGAACAAATATGAAGACAAGCTACCAAAAACGCACAGCCAGCTCAGACTACAGGTAACACAGTATGACTGGAAATGCAGATTCGTCCAGACTGCGGAAAGCCTTCGAAGTCATGCTAGTGGTGACTAAGACATGATTTAGAAGGTAGAGAGTCCATGGGGGTTGCTGAGCTGGAAAAAAACATGATCCAGGGATGCTTCAAAGGAACTTTTTTATAGCTTCCTTATTCTGTAACGAGCTAATAACTATGTCTCTTTGACATTGTTTTTCCTAAATGAGTAAGAAAACAAGATCAGAAAAACAATGGACACATTTCGCATCTTACCTGAGGTAATGCAAATCTGAAATCTCTTTCATACAAAGCCAGCAGAATTCACAGCCGCACACCGCACAGGTCATGTGATTACAGCTTCCATCATTCATCTTGATAATGTAAGCACTGCATCGTGGGCATGGCTTGATGTCATCTGCTAAGGGGGGAAGAAAAGATGGGTAGAAAAACATCCCCCCGGTTAAACCTAGTTTGACTTAGTTATACTTAAAATATATAGAAAATAACAAAGCAGACAAGAACTCTTGATTGAGGATTCCAAAAATATACAACACACTTTACTGGAAGACTTGCTATGTCTAGACCTCAGGAATTTTCATATAATAGACACTACTTTATGCTGAGCTGCCTATCCCAGTAACTGGCCCCTTATACAGCACCTGAGTCTCACTCTGAACAAGGAGACTTCTCTAGAGTGAAACACAGTTCCAAGAAAAATGGAATTTTTACCAGCCAACAGACTGTCAGATTTAAAACCAGAATCTTACAGCAAAAGTATTCTAGATCTTGGCTTTATGCTTTTTTGTTGTTGTTGTTGCGGTGGTACTGGAGATTGAACCCAGGGGTGCTATACTACTGAACTATATTCCTACCCTTTCTAACTTTCATTTTAAGACAAGGTCTCCTCTCATAAAGTTGCCCAGAATTAGCTTAGACTTAGCTTAGAATTTGTGATCTTCCTGCCTCAGCCTCTCAAGTAGCTGGGCGTGTTACCACACCCGAATTGGCTTTAAGTTTTGATGACTTGTTAGTTCAATATACTAGCTCTTTAGGTTCAAAAGAATTACTGTGCTTTGCTACTAATACAACCTATAGTTGGTTCCTATGATACTCATTCCACCAGTACTGAGGACTGAACTCAGAGACTAAGCTACATTTCCAGCATTTTTAGTTTTGAGACACGATCCCACTATGTTGCCCTGGTGGGACTTGAACTTGTGATCTTCCTGACAGCCTCTCAAAGTGCTGGAATATGGGTGAGGCCCACTGCTGCTTCCTAAGATAATTTTAAATTCAAAATCTAAAAACAATCGGGAATGCCATGTAGCATGTCATGGTAATTTTCACAGCAAGTTAGGAACCATCCTATTAGGTAATTTAGGAGATAATATTGTGCCAGGAAAAAAAGTGAATGGCAAAATCTTTCCTACTAGCCTCTCCCAAATGACATCAGTGAAAAGTACATTTATAAAAGGCAATAAATCCACTGACATTTTAAAATAGATTTACTCTGACTGTGAAGGCTGGAGCTGAATGTGTGATTGCCTCCTTTCAAAGTTAATCATTAACTTTAATCCATCCTAGTATTATTTCCTTTTCTTAAATCTATACCCTATCTTCAAGTAGACACTACAGGTTTATTACTAGTTAAGTATCTTTTTGCTCACAATTAAAGTATTTTTTTTTTTTTAAAAAAAGATCCTAGGAGAAGGACCTAACTGCCCTCTAATCTAAGACATATTCCTAATGGAAAAAACTGAGAACCAATTAGGCTGTATTTCCATTTTATGTGACTGGGATAACCTATAATGATTAGAGAGGGAAGCTACATGTCAAACATGTCATTGAAAATATAACCAAGCTAGGCATGATGATGTATCTGTAGATCCAGCTACTCAAGAGGCTGAGCAAGAATGTTCTCTTGAACCCAGGAGTTTGCAGACAGCTTGGGCGACAAAGTGAAATCTGGTCTCAAAAAAGAGCACTATAGGGCTGGAGGATTGGCTCAGTGGCTAAAGCACTTGCCTAGCAAACACAAAGGCCTTGTGTTTGATTCATCACCAGTACTACATAAGCTGGGTATGCTGGTCCATTCCTGTAATCCCAGCACTTGGGAGACTGAGGCAGAAGGATTGCTGTTAAGTCTGAGGTCAGCATGTGCTACACAGTGAGTTCAGGACCAGCATAGACTACAGAGCGAGATACTGTCTCAAAAAAAAGAAGACATTATACACATTGAAACCCTCCCCAAAATGTGAAACTAGGTGAAGAATGGGAGAAAAAGGGTGATGGAGCAGGGAATGATTAAAATATGTAGGTTTACAAATCTGTTAAAATGAAACTCACTGCTCTGTATAAACAATATGTGTTAAGAAAATCACATGGAAAACATTTTTAAGAAGTATAACCAAATGATTATTTTCTATTTCTGACCTCAGTAATATTTGGGTTATATGATTAAGATAACCTCTTCCAGCTTTGGGTCTACATCATGACATACCCAGTAAGAGACAATGAGACAATGCCAAATTATACCTGGTCCAGATTCTTGCCCATAACTGAGACCTGAAGTATGCTTGGTCCGAACTCTCAGTGTCTGTGCCCTCTGCTGACGGGCCATATCGCAGGTCTGATTTGGATGCCATATCTGCTTGCAGTGGTAGCAGAACTCAGTCTGACAGCCTTCACGCTCACAGGTTAGCTTTGGGCAGCTGGCACAGCCATAGGCAATTACAGCATAACTGGGTAAGGAAACAGGAAGAGGTATCAATAAGGCAAGAATAATCTAACCAAGGCAGACACTGTTCACTGAGACTAACACTGTTTGGCACCACCTCACGACCATATATAATGCAAAGAACACACACACACACACACATAATGCACACACACTGAGTTTGATCAATTATGACATCCTGTGTGAAAAGTGATTTCTTCCTGATATACCAAAAACAGTTTACTTTCCCCTTGCCCCAAAATGGGGACATATATTTAGCTTGAGTTCTCATAATTTATTCAGTCATTGTGTAAGCTGCTTTAGGAGAGTGGTTTGCCACAGCTAGTTTCATAAATAACAGGGTATGAAACTATTTCCTTTCAATGGTTTGCCATACTTAGAGAGATTAGAATTTATTTACCTGAAAGGACAAAACACTTGGAAAATAAAGAGCAGTGGCAAAAACTAAAGCAAGTACATGTTAAGTTCCATGGTGGAGATGGTCTGACAATAGCCCAGATGAACTTATGGTCAACTCCTGCTGAAAGCTCACTGTATCTTTACATGCTTTTTCCAATTCAATTCAGTACTTTTCTTTTTTAACTTTCATTTTTAAAATTTTACAATTATATACTTTTAAATGTCTTTCTTTTTTCTTTTTTGAGACAGGGTCTCATGTTGCAATCCAGGCTGGTCCTGAACTCACTATGTAGCTCAGGCAGGAGACAATCTTTTTGCCTCAGTCTCCCGAGTGCTGGGATTACAGGCTTGTACTACCACATACAGTTTATGTAGTGCTGGAGAATGAAACTCAGGGCCTTTCACTTGCTAGGCAAGTGCTTTAATCACTGAGCTATGCCTCCACCCATCAGTGTCTTCTTTCTTGATGTCACTTAAAAACCAAGGAGAAGGGCTGGAGGAATGGCTCAGTGGCTAAAGCCATTTGTCCAGCAAGCGCTACGTCAAGCACTAAGTACCCCAGTTCAATTCTGCAGCATCACATAAGCAAGGTGTGACGCATGCCTGTAATCTCAACACTTGGGAGGCTGAGACAGGAGGACTGCAGTGAGTACAAGGCCAGCCTGGGCCATAGAGTGAGACCCTATCTCCAATAAATAAATAAAAAAGAAAACACAAGAATACTACCCATCTCTTATTAATATAGCATAAAGCCATAATTTCCTTCTTTCCTTCTAATATATAGTCACAGTAAATATTTACAATTCAGAATTTTTTAGCACTAGCATCAGCCATTTCTTGTAATTCATGTACTCTTACCAATAATTAGTCTCCCATAAACAATTTAATATTTTTACAACTGTTATCCTTCCTGATGAATTCTAAATGTCAACTAAATGCTCAGATTGCCTTAACAAATAGGCACTTGCTTAAAACAATTTATAAAAATAATTTAGAGAAACAACTGTAGAGTTGTGAAAGTTTATCACTATTTTAA
Source organism: Ctenodactylus gundi (assembly GCA_004027205.1). NCBI lineage: Eukaryota > Metazoa > Chordata > Mammalia > Rodentia > Ctenodactylidae > Ctenodactylus > Ctenodactylus gundi. The sequence continues at coordinate 29,646 of PVKB01002543.1, forward strand.
AAGAGATCAACGACTGCAGGCTTGGCTGTTGCCAGATGTACTCTGTTGAGCTATTCCATGCTTATTTCCAAAGGCAAAGACCTCAACTTCTGCAAACAGTTGATAAGGCTTTGTTAACTTAGTCTACAGTTTGCTTGTTTATTTAAATGTTCAGCACAGCAACTCCAGTTATCAGGTTTATCATAATTCTGCAAAATGAGAATGATGCTGAAAATACGACAATCTATCTCCCATGTAATATAATACAAGCTGTATTAAAACTCTTCCCAGAAAGAACAAAGCAAGACTAGGTCAATGCATGAATGCAAATAATTCACATCCTGTAGGAGTTCGGAGCAAATTTACCTCACTTAACTGTGACATAGCTAGTACAGATGAACAATGTGTCTCCTGAACCAAGTGACCTGCTTATTACAATTTTGTGTTAAACTGGAATTGCAGGTGGAAAAAGTAGTAAGAGAACTTCTGGAGACACAGATTAAATAGACTAGTGGTCAGGAAGCCTTAACCTCTCTTCAGGAACCATTCCTAGATCCCATGGTAGGGTAAATTTTAAGATTCCTGTTTGCGTTTTTGGTCTTTTTTTGGTGGTAGGAAACTCATGGCCTAGTACGCATAAAGCACATGTTGTACCACTGAGCTTTATTATTATCTCCAAGGCTGACTTTTTTTTTTTTTGAGACAAGGTCTTGCTCTATAGTTCAGGCTGGTCCTAGACTCATTATGGAGCCCAGGCTGGCTTTGGACTCAGAAATCCTCCTGTCTCAGTCTTTCAAATGCTGCGATTATAGGCATGTACAACCACCCCCAGCTCATGTGGTCCTGGGGGACTGCACTCAGGTACGTGGGCTGAGCCATTCCATCAATCATTAATTGATTAATTTTTGAGACAGGGTCTTGCTCTGTAGTTCAGGTTGGTCTTGTCTGGCCTTGATTTCAAGGCAATTTTCCTACCTCAGCCTCCTGAGTGCTGGGATTAGAGGCATGTACCACCACACAGTTTATAATAGTGCTGGGGAACTTAACTTTCAAGGCCCTACACTTGCTAGGCAAACACTGTAATCGCTGTTATCCCTCCAGCCCTTTATTTTAAAATTTTAATAAACTAATCAGTATGTCTGGTTCACTTTAGTTCCTTCACTGTCAAACAAGGGAGCAGTGAGATTGTTTCAGTTTCAGGTTTTTTGTTTTGTTTTGTTTTTGGCCTTTTTTCTTTCTTTCCTTTTTGGTGCTGAGGATTGGACCCAGAGCCTTAGCACTGAGTCATACCCCAGCCCTTTTTTATATTCCGAGAATGGGTCTTGCCAAGTCTCTTAAGTTGCCCAGGCTAGACTTAAACTTGTGCTACTCTTGCCTCAGTCTTCCAGAGTGTTGGAACTATAGGTTTGCACTAGCAGGCCTGACTTTGCCTTTTCCTTGTCTATGATGATCAAGGTATAAAAGTATCTGCTGCACTGAACTTATTTTTTGAGGCAGAGTCTTGCTCTGTACTCCAGGTTGATCTTGATCACACAGCCATCCTCCTGCCTTAGCCTTCCATGTGCTTAGATTATCACACCCAGCATACGTGGCATGGGGGAACTGAACTCAGGCCTTGTGCTTGTTAGGTAAGTGCTTTAACCACTAGATACATCTCCAGCTACACTGAACTTTTAACTTCACATTCTCCCTTTTTTTAAAGAAAATTTTTTAGACAGGGTCTTGTTCTGTAGCCCAAGCTGGCCTTGGACTCACAGCAATCCTCCTGCCTCAGCCTCCAGAGGCTGGATTACAGGTGTGCTCCATCATGCCTGGCTTATGTAGTGCTGGGAAATCAAAACTGGGTACTTAGCACTTACTACAGAGCCATTCCTCCAGCCCCTTTTCTTCTTCTTTTTTATTTTTTTTAAATCTTGAGAGTCAGCGTCCTTCTACCTGCTTATGAGCAAAGAATCTCTGATTTCTTCGTTTTGGAGGCATACCCCCTGAGGCATGTGGGGACAGGGCGTGGAATGGCACAGTCAACAGCAAGAAGCCAATTTTGTATGTGCAATTTCATTCCTGCTACGAAACAGAATTACTCAGGTCACAAGACTTGGCATTCATGTTTTGGGCAACTGGTCTAGCCTCTGACTCATACTGCATGACATTAATTAAAATCCTACTGCATGAGCCAGTTAAAATCCAGACTTCAGCTTCTATCCCCAAAACAGAAGCATAGGTGCTTACTACCTTACATGTAGCTAAACACATTCTAAAACCATACCTGCAAACTTGTCCTAAAAGATGTGGTGTTATTAAAAAGCACATTTTGTCATACACTTCCTGACTTCTGCACACTTTTTTCCTTCTGCCTACTGACATCCTTTCCTCACTTCTTAGCCCCGGTAAATCTTACCTAACTTAAGAATCAGCTTAAATTTCGCCTTCTCTATTGTATCTATTTAATATCTCTAGGCAGCCAATTGCCTACTTTATGCCATATACTTGCTAACATACTTATCTCTTACTTTGATATCACTGTACCATGGTAATTATGGTTTGTTTGGTGGTACAGGGCATGGAGTCTAGTCCTTTCAGTGAGCTACTTCCCCAGCCCATTTTTCTGTTTTGATTTTTAAGACAGGGTCTTATTAATCTTCTGAGTTGCCCAGGCTGGCTTCAATTTGTCATCCTCCTGCTCCAGCCTCCCAGAGTGCTGTAATTATCTACTTAGATGTGCTTGCCTCTCCAGCCTCATTGGACTCAAAATACTTCTGCTGGGACTGGAAGAATGGCACAGTGGTCAAAGCACTTGCCTAGCAAGAATAAGGGCCCAGTACCACATAAAGCTGGTTGTGGTGACATACACCTGTAATCCCAGCACTTGGGAGGCTGAGGCAGCGGCACTGCCATGAGTCCAAGGCTAGCCTGGGCTGCATACTGAGTTCAGAACCAGCAAGGCCCTATCTCAAAACAAAACAAAACAAACCTGTGCTGAATGAATGATAATCTTTCTTGCTTTGGTTCTTTGACTTCCTCTCGGGGATTGTAGCTCTTCTCGTGGGCCACCAATAACAATCTTGTCAACCTACGCATGTACCTGTTTTTGTTACTATACTCTAAATACTAGAATTTAATCTTAAAATTTCATATAAATTCATTTAAAGTATAACCTGCTAATTTTTGAATAGGAAAAGTCTTCTCTAATAGTTGACAAAAATTTTTAGACCAAAGCTGTCTGGCTTTCTTGTTCCTTTTATGTCCTACAGTGGAACTTTGTTCCTATTCTGCTCTTTTAGCTTAATCAAGCTTTCAGGTCTGCTACTCAGAAGTTAAAAGGAGGGTATAGGAAATTACATGCTAAAAATATGGACGCATCTTCCCCCCCCAAAAGTTCATATCATTTTTATTCATTTTAATATTCTAAATACTTAGAAACATAATATGGCAAGCTAAACTGCAGCATTACCTTAATTTCAGTCCTGGAGGGAAAATAATCTTCCATTAGTATGATTTTAATTATGCTCTGAAAGACCCTTGGAGTTAAAGAAATGTATTCCTATTCTTGTCTGTCTGTACTTCACATCTCCAAGTTTTGAAACTTTTAACAAAGTTAGTCTGTTTACAAATGGACTCTGAGTATATTTAAGTATGGCAGATGTGGCTCAAAGTGTCACACTAAGCCATAACCTATCTTTCTCTTGCTCTATTTCAGGCTCATCTCTAGGGCAGACAATTTAAGAGCTTCCTCATCTGTATTCCCTATTCTCTGCTCTACATCCAAATTGCATTCTGGGTCATCTATCATGAGGTTATTCTTTTGCTTAAAATCCTTAAAAAAAAAAAAAAAAAAAGACGAGGGTGAGGGTATAGTTCCATGGCACAGCACTTGTGAGCCTGCCTGTGTGAGGTACTGGGTTTGATCCCCAGCACCAAACAGAAAAAAAGCAAGCCAGCCAGCCAGCCTGCTAGCTTTAAACTTACTTGCAAGGCTTACATGTGAACTTGAATCCAGTCTGCATGTTCAGACTGACCCCTAGTCATTTGCCACATTAGGCTACCTAAAATATGCACCCAAAAACAAATCGAAACAGACTCCTAAGCTAGGAACTACCTCCCCAACCCCCCAAAGTATTGTGGATTGAACACACGGCCTTCACAATGAACTATATTCCCTGCCCTTTTACTTTCCCAGAGTACTGAGAATACAGGCATGTGCAATCTCACACAGCTGAGGTTAGTGTCCTCCGTTTTTAACCTCCATGCATTTGCTTATAACACTCAGATTTAATTTTTTTCCCTTTATCTTCATCTTTGTCTGCCAGGTATAAATGCACATTCATATTCTTACAGGCCCAGTTTAAACACTGCCTCTTCTGTGAGATCTGATATTGTCCTGTAAAGTGTATAGTTTTTTCATTTGTCTAAGAGTATTTATCATGGGCTGGGATGTAACTCAGTAGAGAGCTTCCTTAGGGCCTGGGTTCAACCCCCAATACCACCACAAAACAAAACAAAGAGACCTATCACATTAAATTTATATTCATATATTTGTAAATTCTGTCTCCTCAGCCAGGTCACATTCCTTGCCAAGGGGACCATTTCTAGCCAATGTGGTAGGACACACCTGTAACTTCAGCGCTCTGGAGTCTGAGGCCAGCCTGGGCTACATATTAAGGCCCCATACACAAAACACACACACACACACACACACACACACACACACACACACACACACACACATAAATGAAGACAGTGTTGGGGCTGGGGGCACAGCTCAGCAGTTAAGAGTGCTTGCTTAGCAAGCAGAAGGACCTGGGTTTGATTCCCCCGCACCACATGAGCCAGGTGTGGTAGCACATGTCTGTATTCCCAGTACTTGGGAGACTAACGCAGGAGGTTTTCCATGAATTTGAGGCCAGCCTGGGCTACACAGTGAGTTCAGAACTGGCCTGGACTAAAAAGACAGTGTCTTAAGTTCTTACTCTAACACTCAATGTATACCCAAGTTTCAATACCTCATAATTCTCAAAAAAACTTCAACATTCTGGGGGTGTAACTAAGTAATTGGAGTGCTTGCCTAGCAAACCCAAGCCCCTGGGCTCAATTCCTCAGCATCACATAACGATCAGTATGGTGTGGTAGAATGTGCCCATAATCCCAGCACTCAGGAGGCTGAGGCAGGAAAACTGTGGTGAGTTCAATACTGGACTGGGCTACATAGTGAGTTCAGGACTAGCCCTGGACTACAAAGCAAGATACTGTCTCAAAAAAAAGAAAGACTATTCCGAATAATCATCTATCAATCCTATTCTTGCCACCGTTTCCATCTCTGTTACTCCTTCAAGAACTGTGCTGTTCAGACTCCTTACCTTTCTCATTAAAATAGAACTTCACACTGTTCTTCTGGGACCTAAATGAAAGGCTCTGTACATGAGATTATAAAAATAGGAATACAGATATCATACTCCAGAGGAGCAAGTTCCTAATCTATTTTCAGTATAAAAGTCATTGTTAAATAAGGACATTAACCAAAGGCAGGCTAGAGTGATAACTATCATAAGAATTTAGAAAATGGGGGTTGGGGATTTAGCACAGTGGCAGAGTGCCTGCCTTGCAAGTGCAAAGCCTGGGTTCGGTCCTCAGCTCTAAGTAATAAACATCAAATAAAAAAAAGAATTTAGAAAATGGCAAATAGGTAAGCCTTAAAATGTCAAAGAGAGGAAAAAAAGACATGTTTCCCAGGTATTTTTTTTTCCCGATGATCTAAGTTTGGGGAAGATATACCATTTTGGAGATTTACATGCATATCAGCATAATTTATAATGTATATTTACATGTTCAAAAGTCCAAAAATACACTTGTTTTATTTTGCTTAACCTAGTATTGTTCAAGCTTTTTTTGCATAAACTTAAGTGACAACAAAGTATTTTTCTTTCAAGCTTTAATATGCTATGGGAAATACTGATGTAGGTGAAAAATTAAAAAAACCAAAACATGACTACAGACTATAAAGATGTTTAAATTATAAAGATAAACCCAATAAATTATTAAAGACACTGAGGAGTCTTATTATAGGCCTGGTAGTCAGTGAAGAGTTTCATGCAGGGGAGTGATGCAGATATTCTACTTTAGAATAAGCACTTTGGCAAATACAAGAAAGATGCAGTGGGCTGGAGGATGGTGGTGGTGGAGGGATGCAGGAAAGGTTGTGGAATGGGAGGTTAGGAGATAAACAGAGAAGAGGTCCAAAGCTGAGCATAGTGACACATGCCTATAATTCCAGCAACCTGGGAGGCTAAGGCAGGAGAACTGCAAATTCAAGACCAGGGCAACTTAGTGAGAACATTTCAAATTTCTAAATAAACAAAAAAAGGGCCAGGGATGTAGCTCAGTGGCAGAATGACTACCTAGCACACACAAGGTTCTGGGTTCAATTTCTAGTACAGCAAGAAGGGGGGGGGGGGGAAAGAAGGTGAAGGGCAGAGAGAGGGTCAGTCTAGCGGTCCAGCAAGGCTTCTGAAAGAAAAACATATTCCTTCACCAAATGAAATTTCTGAGGAAGTCTGTTCTTTCCTCATAAATGTGCTAAGAATAACAGAAACTTTCTGTTTGTCCATCCAGTGGTCATGGTCCAATCTAGTTGTCTGGAAAGTCTAGTAGCTGATACTATTTCCTGGGGTCAGGTGGAGGTGGGACTCTTTGGCAGACAGAAGTAGCAAAGAAACAACAGATTGGTAGACCTGCACTGCGCGAAGAATTTAGGTCAAGAAAGCCTTATCTCCTATTATCTGTCACTGCATACCAGGGAATTTTATTGTTTACTTTGCTTACCCTTCATCCTCTTGGCTATTCTGAAAGGGTTTAAAAACTAGGAATAGGATACCTGAAAGAAAACATTAGTTACATCACTTGGGGGTTTCTGAAGACATCTTACGAATCTTAAGCAAAGATTCACAAGGGTAATAGATTAACTGCACCATTTATTAGCTACACAACACTAGACCTCATATTCATGCTTCTCTGAACTCATTTCTCTTTTATAAAGTGCACTTACAATCCATGAAATTGTGTCTTGAAAAGATTATACTGAGGAGGGTTGGGGGCTCAGCAGTTGAAGTGCTTGCTAGCAACTTCAAGGCGTTGAGTTCAATTCCCCAACACCACATAAAGCTGGGTGTGGTGGCAAACGCCTGTGACCCCAGCACTCTGGAGGCTGAGGCAGGAGGGTTGCCATGAGTCTAAGCCCAGCATGGGCTACTGAGTGAGACCTTGTCTCCGCCCCAAAATTAATTAGTAATAATTATAATTATTAATAATTATTAGTAATAATTTAAATTAATATAGTATTTAGTATAAAAATGTGTTCCTTTATTCATGAGTAAAATCGTATTTAAATATGAGAAAAATAATCAAAACTCTTTGTTCTACATTTGTTAAAAAAAAGAAAGGATCTCAACCTATGGTGCTCTGATTACCATGAGTGATCACAGTAAAACTACTCACCAGAACTCTGTAAGATCACTGACATGCCCCTCTCATCCTGACAAATACACACATACACATATGTACGCATGCATGGAAGACCTGATGAATATGGCTGGCAAGAGCTTGATCTGTGGGCAGTGAGCATGGTCTGTTTCAGTAAATAAGTAAATAACTGGTGCTTAGGGTGTTCCTTCTAGTGTTTTCTTTTTTCTTCTTTTAGTGTTAATCTATGATTTTTACCAGGGCCAGCAGAATAGAATAGCTGACTAAAACCAAAACATAAAACGACCTGGGGTCATAACTCAGCAGTTAGAGCTCATGCCTACCAAGCCCAAGGCTCTGGGTTCAGTTCCCCAGCGCCATATAAAAATTCGCCAGGTGTGGTGATGCACACCTGTAATTCTACCACCAGAGGCTAAAGAGGATGACTGCTAAGAGTGAGGCCAACTTGGGCTACATAGTGACATAGTGAGTTCATGACAAGCCTGAACTAACGAGCAATATCCTGTGTCAAAAAAAAGAAGAAAAAAGAAAAGAGAGAAAAAGGAAAAAAGAAAAAAATTAAATCAGGAACTATAACCTCCAGTGACAACACAGAAGCTATTTTTCTCCTGGCATTGAAAAGAGGCAGCAAAACTAGTAGCCAAATCCCTAGGAAACATGGACACTCCTTGGGGAAGTGACAAATTTTAAACTTACTCCGTTTATTCAACTACCTTCCACAGAATATCTCAAAATACTTTGCAAACATTAATTAAGCCTCTCAAGTCAGGAAAGGATTAGGTCTATTTTAGATAAGAAAAGTAAAGTAGTTAAGAGGCTATTAACAGGAGTCAACAACAAACTAGAATCTTAGCATCCCTGTCTCTTTGAATGTTGTCCTTAGGCTATACTTGATGAGACACGCAAAGAGTAGCATCCTCAATAATGGGGGCTGTGCTGATAAGCCACATTACTGTTTTCTTTTTTAGCAGAGGCTGAATGCAAAGAATACTGGCTTTCTTTGGACTTAAGGAGTCCAATATTAGTCCCTTCACCTAATAGCTGTACTACCCTAAACAAGTTACTTAATTTCTTTAAACTCCAGTTTCCTCATCTATAAAACTGAAGATCAAATGTTGTGGTGATCAAATTATGTTTACTCAGAAGCCAGGCTGTTTTCTTCCCAAACTTACCTTCTCAGGTCCACAGATGATACACAGAGGAAAACGTGTGTGTGTGTATGAATGATGGTTATACTTATTTTAATTAATTGAAAAAATAAAATCTGGAAATACTAGCCCAACACTTGGCTAAATTAAAAAACAATCTAATAACATTCAAGTTAGTAACAGACTTGTCAACATGCTTTCAAACTAATGCTGTACACTTTTACTGATATGAGCAAAAACAGAGATTGGCTTTACAGAAATAGAAGACTTTCCCAGAAAGATGCTGCATTTCTTACTGAAAGAGGAAACTCACAAATACACACATACACATATGTACACATGCATGCACATGTACATCCAGGGAAGACCTGATGAATATGGCTGGTAAGAGCTTGATCTGTGGGCAATGAGCATGGTCTGTTTCAGTAAATAAGGAAATAACTCAAGCAACTCAACAAATGGAGTTAATATACTATTCCAATAACAATCACTCAGTGTTCTCTTAATGTTCTTTTGGCTCAAAAAATAGATCAACAGTATCTACAAACTTGAATATACCATATAAATTAACCTCAAAGGGTGATGAGGCAGAGCATGGGGATAGACACCTATTATCCAGCTATTCCTGAGGCCAAGGCAGGAGGATGTCAATTTGGAGGCCAGAGTAGGCAAAGTATACTAGAAAGACCCTGCCTAAAAAATAAAAAAGGCTGGAGATGTAGTTTAACAAACCGAGTTTAATCTCCAGTATCATGAGGTGCACGAATACACACAAACACACACACACACACACACACACACACACACACACACACGAGAAAGAAAAAAAAGGACAAAACCCTACAGGAACTCTATTTGACACTAAGTGAAAGTGAAAGTGCTGTACTATATAATACCTCCAACCACAGCATTTCAAAATAATTTAGAATAAACACCACCTCAGTGAGGTTCTAAAAGGTTTAGCTGAATTTAAAAAAAAAAAGTTAACTCTTCTACCTCTCCTAGACACTTGGAGCCAAACTGACAGTATTGTGGAAATTTCAATACAGCTTTGCTACATAGGCTACAATTAAGAGCCCTTAATTCCTTTAAAGCAAAGGATCATACAGCCTTTTTATTAGCATTTCCCTGCTGCCAGGAGTCTGGGCATCTTTGTGTCCCAAGAACATGACACACAAGTATACAATTTTCTGTCCAAGGTCACAGAGCAGGAAGGTGATGGTAGTCTGACTCTCAATCACCTGAGTAAGTCCCCCTTGGCTGCATGCATAATTCATGACAGGTACAGAAAATACTCAGATTTTTAAAAAGGGGCTGTGGAAGGGGTGGAGTGTTTCCACTGAATGCTTTCTATGGAGAAATCTGGTAGTACTACAGATCTGCAGATACGGCACATTTTAACTCATTGACCTCTGAAGGAAAACGTCCATAGTACATTAAATAGACTGTCATCAAGATCAAAGGGGTTGACAAATATATTTTCTTCTACCAATAAAAATCCTGGGCATTCTTCATCTCTAGTGACCAACCGATTCTCTGGACAAAGACGGTCTGTCCACTCATCACCTTCCCAACAGCTTGACGCAGAACACACAGTGACCAGGGTGTCCCCAGAATTCTGCCAGTGAGCAGTCCTCTTCTTTAAGTGCTACCCTCTCATCCCCATCCAAACTTTCAACAGGATCATCAGGAAAAAACACGCCTTCTCCTGCACTGCTAAGTCTGTGTCCCTAGCCAAATGGACACACCCCTCGAAGAGACAGAGGTCCCTTCAGATCGACAGTCTCCCTGCCTCCTTAACCGGATATCCCGTCTTCATTACGAGCTACCCCTCACCTCTGCACAGAGGGACGTCCACCGATTAAAAATATACATCCCGCCTTCTCTGACTTGCCAATCAGTCCCCTCGCCCGTCACAGGCCCCTCCGCCCCATCTCAAGCGTCTGGGTCGGTGTGGGGTGCTGGGTACCTCCCGCCCACTCGCCGGGGCTCGCCGCCTGCCTTGGTCCCGGTCACCACCTGGCCGCAGTCGCCGCGCTCCTCCGCTCCGGCGGGTCCTTCCCCGCGACGCGCCCCCGCCTCCCGGGGGACCCCCACGGAGGTCCCCGCCACGCCCCTCGCCCTCGCCGGCCACGCCCCCGCGCTCACCCGCAGTCCGGGGCCGGGCACCAGCGGCAGTCAGGGTCCGAGGCCAGGTACCGGCGCAGCATGAACTCCTCGTACTTGTGCATGAGCGGCGGGTCGGCCAGCAGCAGGCGGATGTCGTGCGGGTTAAGCCGCTCGCTGCACTCGGGGCAGCTGACGGGCACCCGGCTCTCGCTGATCTCCAGGCGCAGGTAGTGGCGGAGGCAGTCCCGGCACGAGCGGTGCGGGCAGCTGAGCAGGCGCGGCGCCCGCTCGGGCGGCAGCCGCACCAGGCACAGCGGGCACTCCACCTCCGCCGCGCCCGGGCCGCCGCCCTCCGCCGCCTCTTCATCGTCGGGCCCCGGCCCCGCGGTCGCCACGGCCTCGGCCTCGGCCTCGGCGGCGGGCTCGGCGGGCAGCGCCTCGGGCGGCGGCGCCGGGGCCGCGGCGGGAGTCGGGGCGGGCGGCGGCGGCGGCGCGGCCGGGGGCGGCGGCTCGGCCTGCGGCTTGGCCCGGGCGCGGCGGCCGCGGGCCGACGCGGAGAAGACGCTGTGGAAGGTGAGGCGCCGGCGCCGGCCGCCGCTGCGGCACTTGGGGTCGGGCGCGGCCGCGTGGAGCGACGTGGAGCGCGGCGACTCGGAGTCCTTCTCGGAGCCCATGGCCCGCGGAGGCCGACGGGCCAGCGGCGCCCAGCGCCGCCACCGCTCCCGCCTCGGCGCCCCCAGCCGGCGCCCCGGCCGCCCCGGCCGCCCTCCTGGAGATAGAAATTCAGCAGCCGTTACGGAGCGGTTATAGAGCCTCCGCCCCGCACGCTCTGCCCACTGCGCAGGCGCGCGGCTGGGACACCTCACAACCCGCGCTGCCCCGGCCGAGCGCTGCTGGGCGGGGCCAGGGGCGGGGCCAGGCTCGCCAGGAGAGCGCCCCGCCTTCAGCAGGTCAGCTGACTCCAGCGCGGCCATGTTGCTGAGACGCCCAGAAAGACCCACCCAAGTGCTGGTGGTGGGCTGTGCTGCGTATTTCAACGCACCTGCGTTCATCACCCCCAGGAGGACGTCGTGGCCCCCCATTCTTAATAGACAGGCCTACTACCCTTCCCTGTAAATGAGGCTTCAGTTGTTACTTCATATGTAAAAAGCAGACTGAGGTTCATCTGATGGTCAGTCCCTGTTGGTGTACCTTCCATTTCTGCTTATGCTACTTATTTGCAAAACATCATTAATTCACAGAAATCACAGGACATCTGTTAACAGAAATTCATAGGACATCTGCAGAGTGTGAGATAGAACAGGGTCCTCAACAGCAAGAGGTCTGTAGAATAAAGTTCAAATTCTTAATCTAGCATTCAGTGCCCTTTCAAATAATAAACTGTATTCCTAGGCCCACATCCCATTGCATCTTCCTCCTCCTTAGAGGGTGAGTGCTTACTGTTTGGGGAAAGAGCCCCTGTAGTTTCTTGCCTGGTAATGCTTTCCTATAGACCCTTTACCCATTTTCTCTGACTGGGGACCCGCAGGTTTCCTAGTGGGAAACAGACGACCTACTTCAGTAACAATGCAAATATATCAGGGAATAACGAAAGAAAAAAATAGCTTATGATAGAAAGCTTCTTTCATTTTTCTGTGAGAAGTCCAAAGGTAAGCAATTCAAGGTTGCTCAGCCATCCTCAGCATTTAATTATCAGTCTTAAGGTCACTTCATTATGGTTCATCCCAGACAATGAGAAGGAAAACGAGGAACACGTATGTGTTCTTTCAAAGAAGCCTGCCTTGGAAGTCAAGTGCATTTTTGCTTAAATGTGATCAAAACCTAAGTCATTCATCAGCCAAAACGTAATCCTGTGACCCTACTTAGCTGCATGGGAGCCTGAGGAAGGTAGTTTTTTTTTTTTTAATTGGATACAGGATGTTCAGCTTTTTAAAAACCGGAGTTCCAGGGTTGGGTATTTAGCTCAGTGGTTGAGCTCTTGCCTAGTGAGGGTGAGTCCCTGGTTCAATCTTTTGCACCAAAGTAAATAGATAAACAAAAAACTAGAGGCTCTGTTATTAATAATGGGGCTGGGCATGGTGGCACACATCTGTAATGCCAGCTACTTGGGAGGGTGAGGCAGAAGGATTACATGTTCACAGCCTACATGGTCAACTCAGTGAGACCATCTCAAAATAAAAACTGATAAAAGGGCCAAGGGCATAGCTTATTGGTAGAAGCTGGCCTAATATGTCCTGGGGCCAGTCCTCAGTCCCATATACACACAGACACATACAAAGGATAATGAATATTTTCCAGCTGGTTTTATGGGCAGTATTTGAAACCAAGTCCCCAAAATCTTCAAACTACTGAGGTTACAATAACAGAAAGTTGCTAGAAGAGGACCCAAAAAAGAAAGCTGAAACCTAAGAGGAAAACCAAGCAGGCGTGATGTCACAGATGCCAAGATAAATTGTTTTCAGGAAGGAGTGGTCAACTGTGACAAACTGCTGAGAAATAAAGAACAATGACCACTGGATTTGCCAATGCCAAAGGGTCTTGTATGGTGGGAGAAGGTTTATCATCAAGTAGGAAGTAAGTTTGATTTAGATGACTAACATAGCAACTCCAGTATTTTGGTTAGAAGACTGGGCTCTGCTGTGTTAATAAACAAGCCAAATATCTCAGTGGCTGTCTAGTTACTTTTTTGTTGCTGTGACTTAATACCTGACACCCACAAACCCAGGAAAGGAAAGCTTTATTTTAGCTCACAGTCTCAAAGGTCACAGTCCATTCAGGGGTGGCCGGCAACAATCGAAGTACATGGCAGAGAGAGGTAGAGGCAGCTTCCCTGGACAAACAGGAAGCCAAGCTGAGGCTAGTTGAGACTAGTCCCCTGTCCTCCAAGAAGGCAGGTGCAGCTTATGTACCCTTTCAGGTCTCCGCCCAGTAACCAGCCCCTCCTGCATCCAGGTGTGGCCACTACACACCGTTAATCCTAACTTAACTGCAATCCACCCCTCCACACCGGACCCCAATCCACCAAAATCACATGGGTCCATCAAAATACATGAGACTTTTGGGGGACACTCCAGATCCTAACCACAGCATTGGCTTTACACAAAGATACTTTCTCTGTTCCTCTGAAGGCACACAAAGTCGTTCTTCATTTACCGAGTACAGCATCCACCACTTCAGTCCTGGGCTCCACCATCTTAACACAGGCTTTCAGAACTGCCTCCTTAGAAGAGAGTTATCCACCAGCAATTAAGCACTTAAAGTTGGAAATGATACACATTATTCACTCGGATCATTGGCCAGATTTGTCATGTGAATCCAATATAACTATAGGTGGGAACAGGGCCAGTGGTGCAGGTCTGTAATCCTAGCACTTTGGAAGGCACAGGCAGGAGGGTTGTAGGTTTGTTCCTAGCTGGACAACTCAGCAATTTAACAGGACCCTGTGTCAAAATAAAATAAAAAATAAAACATGGACTGCATATGTAGCTCAGTGTAAAGGGTCCTTGGCTCAATTCTTAGTAACACACACACACACACACACACACACACAGTGGAGGAGGAGGGCTGGGGATGTAGCTTAGTGTACTCAGGCTCCAGTACTGCAAAATAAATAACACTAGGGCCTCTGGGAAATGTGGAGGGAATCTGTAGCTATTTAGTAAATACTGTCACCTCTGCCAAGGTTCCCAAGAGTCATCTCTGACTCTGTTTTCAGTGCCCAACATCCTGTGCACTTGCAGACACTCCCTGCACCTTCTCCATCCCCACCTGTTTTCAGAAGGGCTGAAGGAGACAGGGATTCCCAATGCTAGCCAGACCTAGATTTTTTTCATTCTTCCCTGTGCAACTGATGGAAGCAACTGTCAGAATCCTAGCTTGCCGAAAAGCTCAGCGCCTGTTCCCCAACGTCTGCCTCAGTTCAGATGTACCACCGTGGATGCTCTGGCAGAAAACCGACCTACCTCTCCTATGGGGCTGGGGTCTGGTTCAGTGGTGGTGGTGTTTGTCTAGCATGTCTGAAGCCTTGGGTTCGGTTCCCAGGTGCAGGGGGAAAGTTGGCCTAGCATAAGTGCAACTGGACTTGGCAATAGCTCCATTTCTACTGGGTCCTTTTTCTTCCTGAATTATCACTCTTAAAGAGAAACCAGCACTTCTTTGCACTGTTTTCTTCTGTGTCTCTCCTTGGTAGAACAAAAACCAAGTAGTGACTCAGACGGATGGAAAGGAAAAAAGGATTCTCTCTATTCAGTACTCACTGATTTTTTTTTTTTAAACGAGAGATTGAATTGAGGCCTTCGCACTAGTTAGATCACCAGCTCTTTTACCTTTTTTATTTTAAGACAGAGTCCCACTTAGGTTGCCCAGATGGGACTTGAACTCACGATCCTCCTGCCTCAGGCTGGTGCCACCATGCCTGGCTTCAATATGCATATATTAGTTACTTTACTACACTTTGTATGAGTTCTTTACTAGGCAGTAGGATTGTGAAGACAAAATAGTTTTATGGAGGTTACAGACAAGAAAGCAGATACTGGGACAATGAAGCAGGACGTAGGTAAGTTCAAGTTCAGCCTGGGCAATTTAGCGCACGCACACACACACACATGCACATACGTGCGCACACACACGCACACACACACACACACACACACACGGGGAAAAATAAAGAATGCTGGGGATGTAGTTCAAAGTAAAGGCCCTGGGTTCAATCTCCTATATCATTAATAATTAATTTGCAGTTTAGTGACATACTCATATCATTATACAACCATTCTTCCCCTCTCCCTACTTAGGTTTTGTTTTTATAGTGCTAGGGATTGAAATCAGGGTCCTGCAAGTTAGGCAAATGCTCTACTACTGAGCTACATCCCTGGTCCACCACCTCATTTTTTTTTAAGACAGGGTCTTGCACTGTAACCGAGGCTGGTCCTAAATCTGTGTATCACAGGTGACCTTGAACTCATGGCAGTACTCCTGCCTCAGGCTCCTGAGCACTGGGATTATAGGCCTGTGCCACCATGCCCAGTTTATAAAGTGCTGGGGAATTGAACCCAGGGCCTTGCACCTACTAAGCAAGCATTCTAACCACTGTGCTATTCCTTCAGACCCACCACTTCAGTTTTTTAGGCTACTTTTCTCTCCAGCTAGCACTAAGTCCCACAGCAATCTCCAACTTATGCCTCCCAACTTCCTCACCAGACAGATGAATAATTCTCTTCATTACAAATCCTCAAAATCCTCCAGAAGGACTGACTAGTTTTGGCTGTATGTCCATTCACACCTGTCAGGTGTGCATGGGTCAGGGGACATAGAATGTGTTATGGTCTGGATCTGAAATGTCCCCCAGAAGCCTCCTGTATTTGGATGTAGTCAGATACCTAGGGAACCACATGCTGTTAAGAGGGGAGGCTGGTCAGAAGCGGCAGAACATTGGGACTTGACCCAAAAGGGGCAGATTGGGGCTGGAGGAATGGCTCAGTGGTTAAAGCGCTTGCCTAGCAGGCACTAAATCAGGCACTAAGTACCCAAGTTTGATTCCCCAGCACCACATACGCATGGTGTGATGGTGCACGCCTGTAATCCCAGCACTCAGGAGGCTGAGGCAAGAGGATTGCCATGAGTCCAAGGCCATCTTGGTCTCTATAGTGAGTTCAGGACCAGTCTGAGCTACACAGCAAGATTCTGTCTCAAAAGAAGAAGAAGAAGAAGAAGAAGAAGTAGAAGGAGGAGGAGGAGGAGGAGGAGGAGGAGGAGGAGGAGGAAAGAAAAGAAAAAAAATTCCTTGTCACCAAAAGGGGCAGATCACTGGGACAGGACCTGGAAGGATCGCTCCATCCTTCCTCCCTCACTTGGCTTTCTGTCTGCCGTGCTGGGAACAGCATTTCTCAGACTGACCCTCTATCATGTGCTTCCACCATTGCTGGCTGCCAATGAATGAACCGTGTGAAACCCTGAGCTAAAATCAGTCTTCCTCCCTTAAGTTGTGGATTTCTGGTTTTCTGTCCCAGCAACAAGTAAGTAAATCAGAAAGGATGGTATGATTGAGAGGCCCCAATGAGACCATATGGCTGGATGGGAGGGCCAGGACTGAATCGCAGAGGTGGGACCGTGCTATCATAATGAACAGAGAAGATTCGAAATGTCTGCCACAGAGAGGGTGGGATGAGGGCGTCAGGAGCCTGGCATGCCAGGCTAAGGGACACTGCCTTTATTTTGTCAGGTAGTAGGGCACTGTGACAACATTTTAATCAAGAAAAGCCATAGACACAATGAAGTCAAACTATAAAAACTGGTCTTTTCTTACTTAAGGCTGTACTTTTGAGCTTTTTTTATCCTTTAAGGTTGCCTCGAAAGCTATTTTTTATTATTTTTAAAAAAATTTTGACCAGGCCCAATGCTACAGGCCTTTATTTATTTATTTCCTACAGGTGTGTCGTTTTTCTACAGGTGTGTCGTGTTTCACCACGCCCAGCCTGTATGGTGCTAGGGAATTGAACCCAGGATCTTAGACCTGCCAGCAAGTGCTTTTAACCACTGAACTACACCTCCAGTCGCTGAAAGCTTATTTTAATTGGATGTTACCTGAGTCCTGCCTTTGCAGTCCCCACCTTCTCCCTCTGGATCAGAAGTGAAGAATGCCTAGTCAGCCTGGTCTGACTCACCTCCTGCCTCCTAGGTCTCCTGGGCCTTTCTCTCCCCGCAGGTCTCGGGGAATGGCTGCACCATCTGCGGGGGAATCCTCTTGCATCAGACCTTTCTTTGGAACCCTGCAGCTAAGTCTTATCCATCTGACTTCCCAAGTATTTGTGGTGCCTCAATTCACCTCCCTTCCTTTGGTTTACAGGCACTGCTTTGGTTCAGTTCACTGTGTCTCCTGCCTGGACTTTTTACCCCAGCCCCTCAGTAGGTCTCTTTTGGGAAGCCACTGTCTCAGGTCTACCCCTAATCAAACACATTCAGCAGCTAGTGCTGCAGAAAGCCTTATCTCCTTTCAGGCCTCCTGAGCTCAAGCCTCTGGTGAGCCTGGTGTTATCTAATGGACCCAGAACTGTCAAACCTTCTTCTTTGGGAGCTCTGGCCTTTCTTCCCTCCATCCCTCTCCAAGCTCATTTCCATAGTTATCACTGTCCTGTAATCCGAAGTCC
This sequence comes from Ctenodactylus gundi, assembly GCA_004027205.1. Taxonomy (NCBI): domain Eukaryota; kingdom Metazoa; phylum Chordata; class Mammalia; order Rodentia; family Ctenodactylidae; genus Ctenodactylus; species Ctenodactylus gundi. Next base: position 47,500 of record PVKB01002543.1, read on the forward strand.
CTGCTTTCCTTCTTTGAGCCCCAGGGCACAGTGCAGATGACTCTAGGGTCAGACCTATTACTCTGTGGCCCTGTAATGTACTGCCCAAACCAGGGCACTTTTGAGAATGAAAGAGAATGCCATGAACTGGTCTGGTTCAACTGGTGCCAACTGGTCTGTTCCAGGCAAACTAGAAGGTAAGGTCCCCGTCCTATACGCAACATCACTGCAGAACCTGGCAGAAATTCCCATTTTTGTCATATCTCGCAGCAGCCCTGGGAGACTAGCATTGCTGTCCCCACTGGTCAGGTGAGAAGCCTCTCTGAGAGACAGGAAGCCCGTGGTCGTGGTCACAGCCAGGAGGTGGCAAAGCAGCCTGAAAAGCCAGAGATCTATATCCCGGACATGGGCCTGGTTGGGCAGGTCTGTGATCCCAGAACTTTTGGAGGCTGAAGCAAGAGGATGGCAAGTTCAAGCCCAGCCTGGGCAACTTAGCAAGACCTTGTCTCAAATAATAAAAAGGAGCTGAGGATGTAGCTCAGAGCTAAGGCCCTGTGTTCAGTCCCACTACCACAAAAAATAAAATCAATCAATCGATCAGTCCTGGAGTCTCCTGATTCCACACTTCTATCCTGTAATACCAGAGACAAGGTTGAGGAAATGTGGTCTTCTGAGACAAAGGGGGAGGGAAGAAATGGAATTTTACTCACAGAGAAGGCCATAGTGCATGTTTGTGGGATAGAAGACTTTTTTGGGAAGAGGGGATTGAACATGAAACTTCTATGCTGAGTTACATCCCCAGCCCTTCTATTCTCTTATTTTGAAACAGGGTCTTACTAAATTGTTAAATTGCCCAGGCTAGACCTGAATTTGCAATCCTTCTGTCTTGGCCTCCTAGAGTGCTGGGATTACAGGCTTGCAATGCCACACCCAGCTAAGGATAGACAGACAACTTCTTTGCATTTTATCTTAAGACCAGTGTTGTTCTCTCCCTCCCCCTAACTCACTACTTGCAATATATATCTACATATATGTATGTGTATATATAGATAGATATACATATACACACACATTCATTCATGCATGCATTCAATTAGCATTTATTAAGCACCTACTATGTGCCTGTGTAAGACCCCAGATTATGCCTCCTCTAAATATATTTTTGGGATATTTCAAGATGGTTATTCAGAGAAACCGCAGACAGAAATAGCTGTTAAAGTCTGTTATTTAGTAAGAGAAATTTACATATATCTACATTAGTAAAGAAAGCAACAGATGCCAACAGAGGCTTTCTCTCTGAGGTTCTCATGCCTACCTAGGAAAAATCCTTTCCCAGGAAGGAGACACTGTGGGTCTGACAGCTGGTCCAGACAGACACTGGCACAGGTGGTTTTCTGTGGGCGGCTACCTGGGAGACTGTCGGCATTAATAAGCCAGCCTTTGATTAACTCTGCAGCTCCTTTCCTGAACCCCATGTCTTTACCTCACACCCCCCATCTCCAGAAGCCCCAAATCCCTATTCCCTTGTGTAACCCAAGATATTTCATGAACCTCAACCACCTTCCCACTTAACCCCCTTTCTTTGAGTCATATACTTTGTCTTGTGTCTATACATATAATTTTGTGTGTGTGTGTGTGTGTGTGTGTGTGTGTGTGTGTGTGTGTAGGTAGCGTTATTATTGAACCCAGGGCCTAAGGAACATAATATATTTCATTTTACTGGGTGTGGTGGTGCACAACTAACATACCAGCACTCTGGGAGGCTGAGGCAGGAGGATTCTAAGTTCAAGCCCTGCCTAGACAATTTAGCAAGACTGTGCCTCAAAATTAAAGATAAAAAATGGACTGGAGATGTAGTTCAGTAGTTTAGTACAAAGGCACTGGGTTCATCCCCAGTACAAAAAAAAAAAAAAAGCTCAATTCTTGAACTAAAATTATGAACTCTCAGAAGGGAAGAAACTTTAAATCTTCCTTACACCTGGTGCTCTGTGTTAATTTACATTGATGAGAAAAATAGATTGGTCCTTGTCCAGTGGGAAAAGCTTATACAAAAGCAATGACACAAGTAAACATAGTTACGAATCAGGGTAAATACCAAGAAGAAAAAAAATACTAAGTATGTGGATTAAGAAATATTCTGGTAGTGTCTCTGTAATACCAGAGACAAGGTTGAGGAGATGTGGTCTTCTGAGACAAAGGGGGAGGGAAGAAATGGAATTTTACTCACAGAGAAGGCCATAGTGCATGTTTGTGGGATAGAAGACTTTTTTGGGAAGAGGGGATTGAACATGTAACTTCTATGCTGAGTTACATCCCCAGCCCGTCTATTCTCTTATTTTGAAACAGGGTCTTAATTGTTAAATTGCCCAGGTCCAGGAGGCCTGTGATTCCAGTATTCTGGGACACCGAGGCAGGAGGACTGCAAATACAAGCACAGGCCGGGCAATTTAGAGAGTTCTTATTTTAAAATACAAGACTTTAACTCAAAATATAAGACAGAAGATGAGCATGTAGCTCAATGCAAAGGCCCTGGGTTCAATCTCTAGTACTGCAACAGATAGATATTGTGCAGACAAATTTAACAGGTTGTAGTCATAGATTTGATGGGCGCAGCAAACATGACATGGCTGTCATGTTTCTGCTTGAAAAAGAGCAGGCTGGAGGGTTAATCGGGTTTGGTTTGCATGTGTGAGGTTTGCGGTGTCTGAGCGATTTCCCTTTCACCTGTGGCCCCCTCCAGCCAAATTACATTAAGTTGCCCCAAATCGAAAAATTGTGGCCAGTAACGGAAACCTGCTTCGGTCTGTCCAAATGAAGCTGGCGTCCAGATCGGTGCAGCAGAAAGGAGCCAGGTGGGACGCGGCGGGGGGTAAGCGGAGAAGAGGAAGGATGCTTGCGTTCCGGAGACGCGCAGACCTCCCAAGCCGCCGGCGGGTCACAGCGCGCGGGCAGCGCGACTCGCCGGGGTCCGCGGCTGGCGGGTCCACGCCCCCAGGGCCAAGCGGGGGTCGGGTTGGCTCAGCGCCCGGAAACGCCCGCCTCAGCGGCTCGCGTCTTTCGAGACCCGCCAATCGGGCCGCGCCTGGTGGCGGCGCCACGTGATCGGGCCCCCTCCGCGCCCTCCCGGGCCTTCCAGGGAAGACCGGCATCCCCGCCACCTGCCCCCGAGGGCGCTCCCGCCTGGCCGGGATTCCGCCGCAGCGCGCCGCAGAGTTGGGGGAGGGCGGGCGAGTGCGAGCGGCCGCCGCAGCGCCCGCGCTGGTCTCCTCCAAGGTCACGCGCAGCCGCTCGTCGGCGAGACCGCCTCTGCCGCCGAAATGGATCCATTGCAGTCCTCCCAGCCGTTCCCACCGCCTGCCCACGGGCGCGCTAGCAGCATCCCGCCCCCCGCAGCGTTCCTGCCCCCGCCCCCCGCCTGCAGCATCCTCGCCCCCATGCAGCATCCCTGACACCCCGGGCCACCACTCTTGCTTTTTGCTGGGCTTCCCAGGGGACGAAAGGTGGGGGGAGGGAATGGGACGTTTCAGTTTATCTTTTTTCTTGAGCATGTTAGCCGCATTTCTCATACTCACAGCTCTTAAACCCCACGCTGGGGCTGGGAGCACAGTGGTATAGGGTCAGCACGCAAGAGGCCCCGGCGGCTGGACGAATGGCACAGTGGTTAAAGCGCTTGCCTTGCAAACACAAGGTCCTGGGTTAATTCCCCAGCGCCACATAAAGCTGGGCATGGTGGCACACACCTATAATCCCAGCACTCGGGAGGCTGAGACAGGAGGATTGCAGAATCCAAGGTCAGCCTGTGCTACATAGTTCAGGACCAGCCTGGGCTACAGAACAAGACCTTGTCTCGGAAAAAAAAAAAAAAAAAGGGACCCTCACCTGTCCTGGCTGAAATACATACACAGGTACATAGGAAATCTAAAGTAAATCTAAACCCAGTGCACTGTGAGAGAATCTTCAGACCCTCATGACCAAGCCCCAGCCCGATCCTCTCCAGCTTCCCTCACGTGGCACAGCCCTCTGTGCCCCTCTGACTTCCCAGGACCAGCCATACTTGAGAACTTGGGTGGTTGCTCTTGCTGTATTTGTTCTTGGGATGTTCCTCCCCGCTCTATGAGCCTGATGTATTTCCAGACCCAGGTTACTAAGAATGTAGCCTGGTGTGGTGGCTTGCCTGTAATCTTGCCATGTTTTGAAGCTGAGGCAGGAGGATCACAGGCTTGAGCCCAGCCCAGGCAACAGAGCAATTTAGGGAGACCATGTCTCAAATTCAGAAAACAAAAAAGGGCTGAGGATATAACTCAGTGTGAAGGCCCTTGGTTTAATACCTAGTACTGGGGACTGGAGGAATGGCTCAGAAGTTAAAGCGCTTGCTTTGGCAAGCGCTAAGTACCTAAGTTCAAGACTCCAGTACCACATAAGATGGCATGGTGGCGCACGCCTGTAATCCCAGCACTTGGGAGTCTGAGACAAGAGGATTTCTGTGAGTCCAAGGCCAGCCTGGGATCCATAGTGAATTCAGGACCAGCCTGGGCTATAGAGTATCAAAAAACAAAAAACCAAACCTAGTACTATGAGAAAAAGAAAAACAGAAAAGGTTGGAAACTGACACAAAAATGCCTCTTTAAAAAGGCTGCAGGGGCTGGAGGAATGGCACAACACTTAAAGTACTTGCCTTGCAAGCACAAGGCTCTGAGTTCAACTCTGCAGTGCCACATAAAGCCGAGCACATTGGTACATGCCTGGAATCCCAGCACTAGGGAGGCTGAGGCAGGAGGATTAGTGCGAATCTGAGGCTAGCCTGGGCTATGTATTGAGTTCAGGACCACCCTGAGCTACAGAGACCCTGTTTGAATAAAGGCTGCAAATGTGCCTAAGAGAGAAGAGATAAATAAAGCCAGTGGACAGTCATTAAACAAAACACTCACACACACATAAACCTGTCTAAAGGGAAGAGACCCCACGCTCCTATTGGATCAACATGCCCCTGGGAAGACCTGTATTCGGTGATGCCACTTTTTCTGAGTTCACAAGAAGAGCCAAAAATAAAATAAAAAGCCCTCCAGGTTTTTATGTGTAGCCACTCAATTTTTAAACATTGGTTTGACTTTTTGACCCCCTACCCCACCCCGTGGTCCAGGTGCAGGTCAATGACCTGCAGCGCATGAGCTCCGCTCTGAGGCAAGAGCATCGTTTTCATTAGGAAATGCTCTGAAAAACAGTTCAGGGGAAGGCCTGGCCTGGAATCCGCAGCAGCTGCTGTGGAGGCAAAAAGAGGAGGTCCTGGATTTGGATCTTCTCCTCAAGTGGCTTTGGATATTTTAAGCAAGAAGGCCCGCATGGAGAAGCTGCGGAGGCTTCGATGGTCCACCAGCATCTAGAGCCTGCGGCTGGGGAACAGGCTGCAGCGGAGGGTCCCGCGAATACGTGGCCCACTGTTCCCACCGTGCCCCACCGTTGGCCCACCAACGTGAGCTGCCTGCCTTGGATGACAAGTGTTTTCTCCCATCCTGTGCTGCCACCCGAAGCCCAGAAAGGGGCTCTTCTACTGTCGCCTGGTGGCAGAGGTGGTGAGAAGATGGGAGGGGAAGAAGACGAGACCCCTCCATCCCTCAGGCGTCCCCCAGGCGTCACTGGGGTGGAGTGGCGATAATGCCTGGAAGGGACCAAACCGGGCCTGGTGGTGCAGGCCTGTAATCCCAGCACTGTGCAGCAGGGCTGAGGCAGGACGATCGCAAACTCGAGCCCAGCATGGGCAAGTTAGTGAATGAGTGAGACCCTGTTTCAAAGCCAAAAACAGATGGGCACAGGAGGTCGCTTGGTGTGAAGGCTCTGAGTTGAATATTCAGTGGCACACATGTGCAAATGCTGGCACACGTGTGTGCAAGCATGTGCAAGCACACACACACACGAGTAGGGGTGACTCGCCTAACCATGAGGATGTCCATTTCCAGAAGACAGAAGACAGTAACATGGCTCCTTTGGGATGAGGACAACGTGAACGTCAATAGCCCTCAGTGAGGCTGCCTTGGATGTCAGGGACCTGAATCCACGCAGAGCTTGTTTGTTTTTTGTGGCCGCGATGTGATCCCCTTTGTCTTCCATCCCTGGAACTCTTCAGAAAAGTCTCTATACTCACCCTGGCCGGGCTGTTTGTGGAACCAGCTCCAAGGCCAAGTTTTATAACTCTTGATGCTATAGCGCTGACAGAAGATAACACGGGCTGAAGCGGGAGCTGAACTAGGAGAATGATACTTCTCAGGAATTTGCAGTAATCCTCACCCCACCTCCGGCTGGGGTGGCATCTGAGGCCTCCTGCATGCTGGGTGAGCGCTGTACTACAATCCCATTGTGGGTTGGACACTTAGTGTCATCCCAGGAAGGTCTCAAGGGATCAAGACCCCCCCACCCACCGGCTGACATCTGTAAAGGATCAAGTACAATTATTGAGTTATTTGTATAAGATACTGTACTAAGTGTTTTACATACATGAACTCTTCCTGGCACAGTGATTGTATAAGGGAAGTACTGTCATAACCTCCACTTTACAGATGAGGTTCAAAAAGAGCTTTGCCAACACCATACGGCTGGCAAACAGTGGATGGGCGCTGCTCTGCAGCCAGATGCCGTCTGCAGAAGAAACTGTCACCTCTCCCCCCATTTTATTGATATGTGCAAGTGCAAAATTTAAGGTTTACATTGGTTTTGGGTATCTTGTGCACATACACATCTAATCAAGGTAACAAGACCTTCCCCCTTTCCTTTCAACCCACCCCCTACCCACTCCCACGACCACCCTGCTGCCTCCTGTTCCTTTTATTTTTCACTTTGAGTTCTGTAAGATAATTGTGATCTGGGATCTGGGTCTCTCATATCAGAAAAACCATTCAATATTTCACCTTCTGCTTCTGACTCAATTCACTAAGCATGATGGTCTCAAGTTTCCTCCATTTGCTCACAAAAGCCTCCAAGCTGTCAGACTTTATAGATACATAGTATTCCATCGTGTATAAATACCACAGTTTGGGTAGCCATTGGTCTATTGATGGGTATTTTGGTGTCTTCCATATTTTAGCTATTGTCAGTTGTGCTGCAGTGAACATGGGTGTACGTGTATCTCTGTTATGCATTGTTTTTAACTCTCTTGGGAATATTCCCAGGAGAGGTGAAACTGTCATCTTGTCATTACACTTTGTGCCCACCCAAAGCAGCACTTACCATACAGAGTTATAGGTATTGTTTTAATTTGCATACTTGCCCACCCTCCACTCTAAAAGAGGGCAGAAAGCACTGACTACATGTGCCCAGCTCACCTCACAATAGGTATGCCAGAACATGTTAAACCAATTCTGTAGGAAAGCTGAGAGAGGTTCCCTTGACTCGCAGATTTCTGTGCTCCTGAGCAAATCATTTACCCTCTCTGGGTCTCAGTTCTCCTATCTGTAAAATGGGAATTGTAAACCAAGCATGGTAGTACATGCCTGTAATCCCAGCACTTTGGGAGGCTGAGGCAGAAGGATTGCAAATTTGAGCCTAGCATGGACAATTTAGCAACTTAGATCTTGTCTCAAAATAAAAAATAAAATAAAAGAGGGTTGGAATGTAGCTCAGTGACAAGGCCCAGGTTCAGCCTCTAGTAACACATACAGAGAGAGAGAGAACATAATGTACACCTCACAGCATTATTGTGAATTTTTTTGCAGTATCAAAGGTTGATCTAAGGGCTTTATCCCTGAGCTATATCCCCAGACCCAACTCCCTCCATATTTATGTTTGTTTTTGTTTCACTTATTTATTTAGAGACAGGGTCTTGCTCTGTAGCCCAGGCTAACCTTGGACTCATGGCAATCCTTCTGCACTGGAGGATTGAACTCAGGGCCTCATGCTTGCAAGGCAAGCTCTTAACCACTGTGCTATTCCTCCAGCCCTTTGTGTTTGCTACCCCACAGTTGCTTTAGTCTTCTGTGCTTCAACCACAGCATTCACCAGTATCAGCTAAGCAGCTGGCCTCCTGCAGTGGGGAGGGGCGACCTGACCCAGACTGTCTGAAAGATGCTTCGAGTTAGGGAGACTGGCGGCTCCCCAGACCTTGACATTTCAGCCTGACAAGCTCTCGCTGGAGGACATGCAGGTAATAGAAGAGAGGGCCATGCCTGTTTTATTTATTTCTGGCGGTGCTGGGGTTGCAACCCAGGACCTTGCTTGTGCTAAGTACGTACTACTGCTGGGTGTACCCAGCCTAGGTGCACTGCCTTTGACTTACCTTTTCTCATGATCCACAGAGCTAAGTCCCTGTCCCGGAAAGTGAGGAAACACCTCACTCCTCCCGCCTGGTGGTGAAAGGGCGTGTTGCTGTAGGGACCACACTGACTAATACTCTTCAAAGCCTCTAATCCCTGCACTCAGGAGGCTGAGGCAGGAGGATTGCCATTAGTTTGAGGTCAACCTGGGGACCAGCCTGAACTACAGAGTGAGACCCTGTCTCAAAAGTAAATAAATAATTCCTTCAAAAGAAATCCTTTTCAGCTGGCTTTCTCGCCCACAGCTCCCTGGACGATGGGTTCAGCTGCCCAGGGGGTCTAGCAATTTAATTTGGGATGTAGTAGTTGTGGGTGCTCCTTGCCTCTTCCCTGTGGCAAGGGTCCCTAGGAGTGCAGGGAAACAGATCAAAGACAAGACAGTGTGGCCCAGCAGGCATCCGTGTATGCGTACACAGCCCTGCCCCGGTGTCATACCTCAGTAGCCTCTAAGTACTCAACCGGAAGTGTGGGAGACAAAGGAAACTAAAACGTCTGTCAGGCAGTGGCCCCTCTGCTCAGGGTTCAGCCTTTGGATACGAATCTGCCGAGCTGGTACGGGTACCAATAAACACTGCTTCCTGCTTGAAAGCCTCGGTATCCTGCCTCTCTGTTCAAGAATCCCAGTCGGTACACCAGGACTCCGGAAGGCTGGGGCAGGATGATCTCAAATTTGAGCCCAGCATGGGCAGCTTAGTTCCTTAGCAAGACCTTGTCTCGAAAATAAAGCGTAAGGCGGTTGAAGCGCTTGCCTAGCAAGCCCAAAGCCTGGAGTTCGATTCTCCAGCACCATATAAACCAGGCACGGTGGTGCATGCCTGTAATCCCAGCACTCGGGAGGTTGAGGTGGGAGGATTGCCATGAGTTCAAGGGCAGCCTGGGCTCCATAGTGAATTCAGGAGGAGCCTGAACTAGAGTGAAACCCTGCCTCAAAAAAAAAAAAAAAATTTTTTTTTAAAAAAAGCATGAAATGGGCTGGAGATGCTGGGCCTTGTGTCACAGGCTTATAATCCCAGCGTTCTGGGAGGTTGAGATAAGAAGATAGCAAGTTCAAGTTCAACTTAGGCAACTCAGCAAATTAGAGAGATCCCTGTCTCTAAATAAAAAATGGGCTGGGGGCATAACAGCTCAGTTCAAAGGCCCTGGTCTCTATCCCTGGTATCACATGCATGTGCCTGTATGCACACACCTAACACACATGTGCAACACACACACAGAGTGCAAAGGCCTTGGGTTCAACACCCAATCCTGAGGAGGGGGTGAGTCAAGCCCATTGTCAATAGTAATTACCTCTGGGTGATGAAGTTAGGAAGTTATGTGTAATCTGAATCTGTTTTTTGTTTGTTTGTTTGTTTGTTTTACTTATTTGCTTACAAGCTATTTCCCCCACTTGGAACTTTTCACTTGTGGCATCAGTAAAAATAAATAAATAAAATTATTCTCTATTTTAACAATTCCTGTGGCCCATTAGAACCACTCACAGGAGACTTGAGCAGGGCCAAGACTAGACTAGGAGGTGAGTCAATGAGAGGTCATCGCAGACTGGAAGCAAGTCACCATTCCTGAGGGATTGCTCCAAGCCCAGCACCTTCCTCTCTCTCTTTCTCTCTCTCTCTCTCTTTCTCTCTCTCTCTCTGTCTCTCTGATCCTCTTGTTGTTTGTTTGTGAGTCAGAGTCTTGCTGTGTAGCCCAGGCTGGCTCTGAACTCACTAGGTAGCCAAGGCTGGGTTTGAGCTACCTTGCAATCTTCCTGCCTCAACCTCCCAGAGTGCCAGGATTATAGGCGAGCACCACCAGCATATTTCCAGTTGGTTCCACACAGGCACTTATCGGTATTGGTAGAACTGTCTAGCAGATCATCGTACCACTTCCCTGATAAGAATATTAAGGCTAGGATGTTGACTTGTTCAACATAGCTGAATAGCAGCATTCCTTCTGGAATCTAGGTCTCCTTCCTCCCTTGGGCAGCTCTCCTTCAGCTACCATCTGCCAACTGCTGACGCTTATTTCATGAAACAAATGACTCATGGACTTCCCCTTTCTGAAAACACAGGAAGTCTGTGTTTGCAATCCCTGAAGATGAACAATTTCAGATCGGTCGCAAAGTGGGTGGGGCTGTGTAGAGCCCTGAATCCTCACAGAGGGGTGTGGGAAGAGAGGGCTCCCTGCAACCTGAGTTGGCACACCTGCATTTTCCCTCCCTGAGAGCCATGTTCCTATGTTTGCCAAGTCATGCTTGATGTCCCACTCCTGAAAGCAGAATGCATTTTTTTATACCGGGGAACATGAACATGAGGGCTTTGTACTGAGCAAGTTCCCATATTTTTTATTTATTTTTTAATTTTGAGACAGGGTTATTTCATTAACTTTACGTAGACGTAAGGGTAGATGCTAACCCCATTTTATAGAGGAAAACACCGGCTCAGGGAGGCAGAATGACTTGACCAAGTCTTCATAAGCAATGAGTGGTGAGGGTGCGACTGTAACTTGCTCTTCCAAAGTCCCTAAAATGCCCCAGCAGATGTCCTCTTCCAACGTGTGTGGCTGCCTGTGATGACAGACTACAGCTCTTCTGTGTCTGGAGAGAGGGAATCGTGGGAATCTAATCTCTAAGCCAGAATCGTAGACAGTGTGGGGCTGCCTGCGAGAGCTGCAGGACCCAGGAGGACTGGCTGTGCCTGGCCACATCAGAAGCCCTCCTCCCTGCTCCCCCTTAGACTAGAGCTATTTTCTCTGAGATCTAAGCCCAGTTCTCATTGGGTGGCCTGATTCCCACGGAAATGTGGAGACAGGAAGCACCTGGGCAACTGTCATCACCAGGTAACAACCAGCCTTTCACTCACTTGACAGAATCAAAGAGTTAGTCTGATGCTGGCGGAGATACACGGACCTAGATTCCGGGTCTGGCTTGCTGTGTGAGCTTGGGCAAGTCCCTGCATCTCTCTCTGGGCTTTAGTTTCCTGTCTCTGTGTAAACAGAGCAGTTAGACTGGGCTGGGGGTAGGGCTCAGTGGTGGGTTTCAGCTGTCCCCTGCACTGCAGAGAGAGACCCACACAGAGTAAAGATCGGACAGTAGAAGGTATAATAAAGCGAGTAGACAGCACGTGGTCAAAATTAGAATTATAGGGGGCACAGCCAGAGGCCAAGGGCAGGCTCTCCTGACCAGTTCTGAGCAAGGGACATTTTCCTTCCCACTCTCTGCTAATCGGGGGCCGCCCAGACTCCATCCCAAGCTCACTCTTGCAAGTCAGAGGCTGGAGTTGTCTACAAGCCCTCAAGTGAGTACAGCCACCGCCTACCCGGCAGATGTTTCCCCATGGGGAGTTTCTTCAGTTTCTGCCAAAGTGAAGCCACCCAGCTCTGGGTGTTTCCCTGGACAACCATCAGAGAACCCTCTGACGCTGTCTACAGAGGTTGCCCTGGTGGTAAGCCCTGAGGGCAGGGGGATTCACCACAGTCAGCAGAGCAGACACGTTCCATTCACATCCATTACAAAATCTAATGACAGCAGCTGCCATTTGCTGGGCCTGGCCCAGCCCTAAATGGTTTATGTCCATGATCTCATTTAATCCTCACACAATCCAGACGGGCAGAGTGAAGGCCGGCTTCTATTGTACAATAAGGAGACAGGGCCTCATAGAAGAGGCCCAAGATCCTATAAAGGCAGAGGCAATATTCCAACTCAGGGCCAGTGGTTTAACTACTATGAGCTAGCTGTCCAGGGCTAAGTTCCAGCAGTCTGTCAGAGCCAGAAGGGCTCTCCCTGGTCCTAACCCCCACTTTACAGAACAGAAGGTCAAGCCCAGAGGCATGGGTATACAGCAAGTCAATTCCAGAGCAGACTCTCGGGCCACTCACCTCACTGTCACACCATTCCAGAAAGCAAAACGTGCCCCAGGCGGAAGCAGTAGACAGACAAGAAATTCCAATTCTTAAGAAATCCCCCACATTTCTGAGGAAGTTGAACAGTGTGTAGGGCTCACAGAGGAGGATCTCCCAGAGGACCTTGAGGTTAAGCAGAGTCCCAGCATCCCTTTGGGCAGCATGAGGGCTCTGGGTGTCAACTCCAGCCACTAATAGTCTTCCCGTCCATTGTCTTGCTGGCTGATGCCCACTTGAAGTTCCATGTCACCTCCTCTAGGAGGGCCTCTGTGAGCTCCCCAGTTTCCCCACCAGAGATTCTCATGGCTCCTTTTGCTTAATAGTACTGGCCCAATTTACCCTGTGAACTTACATCAGAAGCGCATTTAACTAATGTCAAGTTGAGAACTGTTGAGGATGTATCCTTCACCCACTGATCTCCAAAGATGCCACTCCAGGATCTATTATCTTCAGAAAAGCAAATTAAATTTTTCTTTGAGGCAGGGTCTTGCTCCGTAGTCCAAGTTGGTTCTAAACTCACTATGTATGGTCTTGAACACACAGCAGTCATCCTGCCTCAGCTTCCCAAGTGCTAGGATTATAGGCAAGTGCCATCACACCTGGTTTATGTGGTGCCAGGGAATAGAACCCAGGGCCTTGAGCTTGCAATGCAAGCACTTTAACCGCTGAGCTATTCCTCCAGCTCCCCACCACCCTGTTTTGAGAGAATCTCCCTCTGAAGTTCAGGCTGGTCCTAAATGTACTATGTAGCCCAGGCTGGCCTTAAAGTCACAACAATCTTCCTGTCTCAGCCTCACAAGTGCTGGGATTACAGGTGTGCACCACAGTGCCCAGTTTATAAACTAATCTTTTAACACATCCTAACACAATGGATGTTTAATATAAAAGTAGATTAGGATCAGCCTTGTTGACTCCAGCAGCACTCCAGAGTTCTCTACTGAACTTCAATTTGTCCCTAGATACGAGAACATTTTCTTTTCTTTTCTTCTTCTTCTTCTTCTTCCTATTATTATTATTGAGATAGGGTCTCGCTCTGCAGGCCCAGGCTGGTCCTGAACTCACTATGGAGCCCAGGCCAGCCTTGGACTCATGGCAGTCCTCCTGCCTCAGCCTCCCTAGTACTGTAATTACAAGTATGTGTCAGCACACCTGGCTTATGGGGTACTGGGAAATTGAACTCAGGGCCTTGAGCTTGCTAGACAAGCAATTTAACCTCTGTACTGTTCCTCCAGCCCCAGGGACACTGTCTTAAAGGCAGGGTGGCCTCAGTGTCCAGATACCTCAACTTAGACTTTCTTTGAGTTCCTGGGTTACTTCTTTCAGCCCAGGTCTTTCTTTGATTCTCAGATTTCATTGTGTATATAGGTTTTATTTCTTTTTTTCTTTCTTTTTTCTTTTTTTTGGGGAGGGTGGGGTGGGGCTGGAGATCAAACCCAGAGCCTCATGCATGATAAAGTGTGGGTTCAACTACTGAACTACAACTCCCTCCCCAGTCTACCTAATGTACGGTCTTTAAATGTTCTTATCCTACTTTTAATTTAATTTGAGACAGGGTCTTACTCTGTCTGTAGCCTGAGCTGGCCTCGAACTCACAGCAATCCTCCTGCCTCAGCCTCCCAAGTGCTAGGATTTCAAGCATGTGCCACCACATACAGATAATTTTCACGTGATGCTGGGGAATCAAACCAAGTGCTTAGGCACACTAGGCAAATGCTCTAACCACTGAGCTACACCCCTTCTCCCTAAATGGGATTTTTAACGATGATGCTCTTTTCCTTTTTTCACCCATTTTATTAGTGTGTGTGTGTGTGTGTGTGTGTGTGTGTGTGTGTGTATATATATATATATAATACACAGTGGTTCCATTGAGCTTGAGTATTTTGTGCACATATGTATGTGTCAACATTACAGTCCCTTCCCCTCCCCTTTTGGGCCCTCAGGTATCCGTCTCCCTGATTTCCAGTATCATACTCATTTGGTTCTGGAAGCAGCCTGGCTGGATTCACTGGAGTGTTTATTTTCAGCCTTGTGAGGAATCTCCTCTTGCTTTCTGTGGTGGTTGTACCAGTTTACCAGTCCCACCACCAATATCAAAAGGGTTCCTTTCGAACTCTCCTGCACTGCTGGTGGGAATGTAAATTCGTACAACCACTCTGGAAAGCAGTATGGAGAGCTCTCAAAAGACTAGAAATAAATATCCCCTTCAATCCAGCGACACCCCTCCTGCGAATATATCCAAAAGAGGCCAAAACAACATACAACAGAGATATATGTTCACCCATGTTCATAGCTGCACAACTGACAATAGCTAGAACATGGAAGTCACGAAAATACCCATCAACAGATCAGTGGATACACAAACTGTGGCATTTATACACAATAGAATACTATGCATCAATAAAGTCCAACAATGTGGAGGCTTTTTCAGGCAAATGGAAGAAGCTTGAGAATATCATGCTTAGTGAAGTGAGTCAGAAGCAGAAGGTGAAACATCGAATGGTCTCTCTGATATGAGAGTCCCAGATCACAACTCTTATGGAACTTAAAACGAAAAACAGAGTGAAACAAGGGGGTAGGGTGGGGGAGGGGGGAGGGAGTGTAGGGTAGGGGGAAGGAAAGAAAGAGAGTGGGAAAGCCCTTGTCACCTTGACAAGATACATATGTGCACAAAATGCTCAACTCCAATGTAAACCTAAGATTTTGCACATATACATATCAATAAAATGGGGGAAAAAAGGGTTCCTCTGCCCCGCAACTTTGTCATCCTTAATTATTCTCTAGTTATTGCTTGATACATGCCACTCTCACTGGTGATATAGTAGTGATGCTTTAACTTGGATAATGCTCTTTTCACTTGACTGCTGCCTTTAAAACTGACCCTCCTGCAGACGCCCATGCTCTAATTGTGAAAGTGAAAGAATTTCTGCACAATGCCCCATTCTGACCCCGAGCCTGCCTGACCCAAGGTCCCATGAGAACCTGTGCATCTCTCTGTACTCACACTCAGCATAATGCCAGGCACGGGGCCGGTACTTGAGAAATGCTTATTGAAGGAAAGAATCACATGGGCTTGTTTGTGAAAATAACACCAGAAGCGGTCTATGCAGGCCTAGGTGGCTACAGGCCCAACCAGTCCAGAAGCCACATATTCACCTCGGTGCAGTGACTGTCTTGGGCCAGCAAGGCCAGAAACAGTGTGAGGGCCTGGAGGAACAGCTCAGAGGTTAAAGTTAGAGCGCTCGCCTAGCAAATGCTAAGTAGCCTGAGTTCGATTCCCCAACACCACGTAAAAAAAGCTGGGCGTGGTAGCCCAGGCCTCTAATCCCAGCACTTGGGAGGCTGAGGCAGGTGGATTGTCCTGAGTCCAAGGCCAGCCTGGGCAACACCAATAAGTTCAGGACCAGCCTGAGCTGCAGAGCGAGACCCTGTCTCAAAAAAATCCAAAAACAAAACAGAAGCAGTGTGACTATGAATGTGGTTGTAGGTTTATTTACTCACATCAGGAGTAGTTTATTACATTACTGTTCTGGTGGTCAGAAGTCTTTTGGGGACGAATAGCAAGATGTGAGGCTGCGGATGTAACTCAGTGATAGAGCTCTTGCCTAGCATGCTTAAGGGCCAGCACCACAAAGTGAATAAATAAGTAAAATAAAATCGATTCTCCGGAACCACATAAGCTGGGCATGGTGGCCCAAGCCTGTAATCCTAGCACCTGAGAGGCTGAAGCAGGAGGACTGCCTGTGTTCAAGGCCAGTCTGGGCCGCGCACTGAGTTCAGGACTAACCCAGAACACAGAGCAAGATCTTATCTCAGGAAAAAAAGAAAGAAAAGAAGTAGTAAAATCAAGATGTGGTGTGGCCTATATTCTTTCTGGAGGTTGTAGGGGAAAAAATCTCTCTCAGACTTTTTCTTTCTTCAGTATGAGGGATTGAACCTGGGGATTTTAAGGAGTTACATCTTCTGCTCTTTCTTTCTGTCTATCTATCCATTTATTTATCTATCTACTTAGACGTGATATCACTAAGTTCTTAAATTGCCCATGCTGGCTTGAGCCTGGAATTCTCGTGCCTCGGGCTCCCAGAGTGATAGAATTACAGGCACACACCACCACACCTGGCCCCTTTTCACCTTCTAGACCTGTATTCCTTGGCTTATGGTCCTCTGTTTTCAAAGCCAGCAGCAGAGTATCTTTAGATCTCTCTCTTGTGAGGGCCCTTGTGAGGATAACAGATAATAACCTAGGATGATTTCCTTGTGGTAAGATCCTTGGGCTGGGCAGGTGCCCAGCGGTACAGCATTTATCTAGGATGAATGAAGCCGAAGGATTGAGCTCCAGTACTGGAAAACAAAAAAGTGCATTTCTAAATACACTTAAGATCCTTAATTTGTTGCCGGAAGTGGTGGTATAGGCCTGTGATCCCAGCACTTGGGAGTCTGAGCGTTCAAGGCCAGCTAGGACAAACACCCTTAATTCAACCATATCTGTAAAATCTATTTATTTAGAGACAGGGTCTTGCTCTGTAGCCCAGGCTGGTCCTGGACTCACTGTGAAATCCAAGCTAGGCTTGGCCTCATTGCAACCCTCCTGCCTCAGACTCCCGAGCGCTGGGATTACAGGCGTGCGTCACCATGCCAGGCTTGTGTGATGCTGGGGAATCAAACTCAGGGCCTTGTTCTTGCTAGGTAAGTGCTTTAACCACTGTGCCCTTCCTCCAGCCTCCTCTTTTTCTATTTAAAGCAAACGTCTGGAAATTAGAGCCATCATGGTGGCTATTACTCAGCCCACTGCAATTAATCATACCTTACTCAGTTGAGTGAGAAGCTCAGTGAATATTTGATGAATTGTATCATAACAAAAAAAAATAAGCAACTGCCCCAGCAGAGAGCCCGAAGCTGAGGGCCTCAGAGCCAGAAGAGCCGTGGGATTCTGGGTAGCATGGTGTAACCCAGAGGTGTGACCCATCAAGCCGCTCACATTCCCAAGGGCATTGCTATCTCTTTCACCCCGGGACACTTGTAATTCTTGCTTTAACCTCTTCCACAGATCCAAAGTTTTGTTATTATATCTTGAAGAAACAACTTACAAGATTTAATGTTACCAAACGATTCTTGATTTCTCTTTACCAATTAATTGAGAAAATGGAACATTTTGCTTATTATTATCTTTTTTTGAGACAGAGTGATGCATGCCTGTAATTCTACCATTTTGGGAGTCTGAGGCAGGAGGATTCCAGGTTCAAACTAGCCTGGGCCATTTAGGAATTTATTGATACCCTCTCTCTGTGGTTCAGGCTGGTCCTGAACTCACTATGTAGCCCATAATGGGCTCCAACTCACAGCAATCCTCCTGCCTCAGCTTCAAGTGTCTGGATCACCAGCATGTGCCACCACGCCCAGCTTATGTGGTGCTGGGGAATTGAACCTAGGGTCTTGTGTTTGCTAGGCAAGTGCTTCAACCACTGAGCAACACCTCCAGCCCCACTGTCCTGATATTCTTTTCACTAGGGATTATGTTTTTGTTGTTGCTGCTGTGGTTTGTTATTGGGGACTAGGCCCAGGGCCTTCACACTAAACTATATCTCCAACCCATTTTTAAATTTTTAAATTTTATTTATTTATTTATTTGAAACAGGGTCTCGCTCTGTAGCCTAGGCTGGCCTTGGACTCATGGCAATCTTCCTGTCTCAGCCTCCCAAGTGCTGGGATTACAGGTGTGTGCCCCCACGTCCGGTTTATGTGGTGCTGGGGAATTGAACTCAGGTACTTAGTGCTAGGCAAGCACTTTAACCACTGAGCCATTCTTCCAGCCCTAATTTTTTATTTTGAGACAGGATCTCGCCTAGGTTGCTAAGTTGCTTAAGGTGGACTCAAACTAGTGATCCTCCTGCCTCCGCCTCCCACAGTGGTGTGATTTCCGGCCTGTGCCTATGGGCCCAGCTATGACTGTTTACTATGTTAGTTCTAGCACCTTCCCTGTGCTGTTGAATTGGACTCTTTGTACCCTACAAACTCTCAGGTTAGAGTGGCCTGCTAATGCACTTGAGATCTTCTATTAGAGACAGTGAGTGTTCCAGCTTTTTCCTTCAAGTTTCTGTAGCTGGAGTTTACTATCTGGCTCTGGTAAGCCCTGTCAAGCGGTTTCTTTTCCAAAGTCCCTGGCTGCTGAGATCTTTCTCCAGTCTCATGGCGGTTCTCCTGAGCCTCAAATGAGGCCAGGCCAGCCCTGAGGTGCAGGAGAGGCTTCCTCCTCTAATCTGGGACTCCGTTTCTGTTTGCCTGGTGTGTTGGCAGCCGCCTCACCCTGCTGACTCATCCTGGTCTGAGGTCAACCAAAACCCCCAGGCTTTTTTCTCAGGAACTGCCGGTGCTCGGTGCTCCGGTCCATCAGGTCGCCCCAGTCCTTGACGTGTGAAGCTCATTTCTTAAAAATAATACCACTTTCCTATGATTTAAATTGGCACAGTAAGTTAAAAAACACACAAAGGAAATAAAAAACCCCTCACTAGTAATGGTCATGTTAAAGTTGACTTATTTTCAAAAATCATTCTATATTGTTTTACTCAGAAAAACACAGAGAGAAAGAGAGAGAGAGAGAGAGAGAGAGAGAGAGAGATATCCACACATACACACATACGATTTTTATTTCTGGTACAGGACAAAGAAATTGGAGAAAATAAAACTAATGTATGCTAAAGGTAATTATGAATTCTGACACATATGGCTATCCTTTGTCTCATAACTTAAATGTCTATCAGTATAACAGTGCAAACCCATCCCTTCAGACCACTGTTGCTAATGTTTTAGATACACCTGCTGAGCATTTATAATTAACATCCTGTTTTGTTACTGTACCAGGGATTGAACCCAGCAAATAAGTCTCAACTTAAAAGTGAACTCTATTTCCAGCCTTTTTTTTTTTTTTTCCATTTTAAGACAGGATCTTGGACTGAGGTTAAAACATCTGCCTAGCAAGCACAAGCCCCTAAGTTCATTCCCTAGCACCACATAAGCTGGGCATGGTGGTGCACGCCTGTATCCCAGCACTGGGGAGGCTGAGGCAGGAGGATTGCCCTGAGTCCAAGGCCAGCCTGGGCTCCATAGTGAGTTCAGGACCAGCCTGGGCTACAGGACGAGACCTTGTCTCAGGGAAAAACAAACAAACAAACAAACAAACAAACAAATAAACAAACAAAAAAACAGGATCTTGCTAAGTCACTAAATTGCCCAGGCTGGGTTTGAACATGTGGTCCTCCTGCCTCAGCCTCTCAGAGAGCTGAGATTACAGAAGTGTGCCACCACACCCAGCTTGCTTGCTTGTTTATTTTTTATTTTGTGGTGCTGAGGTCAAACCTAGAACTTTGTAAATGTTAAGCAAGGGCTCTACCCTGGAGCCACATCCCTAGATCAAACATCTTTATTTATTTATTTATTTATTTTTTGAGACAGGGTCTCACTCTGTGGCCCAGGCTGGTCCTGAACTCACTATGAAGCCCAGGCTGGCCTTGGACTCACAGCAATCCTCCTGCCTCAGCCTCCCGAGTGCTGGGATTACAGGCATGGGCCCCCATGCACCATGCACAACTATTGTGTGGTGCTGGGGAATCGAACTCAGGGCTGTGCTCGCGCTTTAACATCTGTGCTATTCTTCCAGCCCACATCCTGTATTTTTAAACTCAATTTTTAGGTCTAAATTTAGCACTTGATTTGGTGACAGATCCGTTTGAATGCTGGCTTCCGTACTTCTTGGGTTTGTCACGTTAGGCAGTTCACATTACCTCTCGGAATCTCAGTTTCCTCATCTGTAAAGTGCAAGTTATAATATTTCCCAGGACTGTGGCAAGCAATGACAAGGAGTGGGAAAAAAAAAAAAAAAAACTTCAGGCGGTCAGTAAATTCCTGCGAAGGGCTGAGGCCCGGGGTGTCCTGTTAGGAGCCCACGGCCGTGCAGTTACTGCTCTAATCCTGAGCCGGGTCCCACGCCTTTGCAGCCTGCCCGCCCTGCCTACTAAAATGTCTTACTTGCTCTGTCCTGCTTCAGGGCCCACCTCCATTTTAAACTTTTCTTTTTTTGAGACAGGGTCGCACTCTGTAGCCCAGGCTGGTCCTGCCTCTGCCTCCTGAGTGCTGGGATTACAGGTGTGCACCATCACGCCTGGTTTATGTGGTGCTGGGTAATCTGTAGTCTAGGCTGGTCCTGAACTCACTATGTAGCATGGGCTGGCCTTAAATTCACAGCAATCCTCCTGCCACGGCCTCCTGAGTAGTGGAATGAGTGTGTGCTACCACGCCCAGTTTAGCCAAATCCCCCTAAGGGAAAAGACCACCCCACTTCCCTAAGTGGGCTTTGTTGGAATAGCAGGGCTTGTGTTGGGCTTTGGACAAGAGACCTTGCCCCTCACTACAGAAGCATCCATTTGTGGGCAAAACCTGTCAAAGGCCCAGGAGGAAGGTGGTGGGACTAGAGGGGTCTGACGCTGTGGCCTTAGCTAGCAGAGCTGCAGGGGGTGTGGGAGGGCAGCAATCCACACACCAATTTTGGCAAATCAGTTTCTGACCGCCGCTGCACACATGTAGATTACAGTCAACAGCCCCATCCGTAGGGGTGATCTCCAAGAAGAGATCCCACCTAGCTGAGAAACGGAGGTCCCCAGATGGGAGGCAGCCACTCAGGGGCTGGTGAGTTGAGGTCCAAGCCTAACAGGTGCTTCCCGCCTCTGGATTGACTCCAGCCAGTTGGCAGAGATGCGTCTTCTCTGCCTGCCTCAGTTTCCCTATTCTGGAAAGCACTTCCCACTTTGACACCACTAGGAATCTTAATTCTCTCACAGACAACTTCTAAAAAATCTCCAAAGGCAAAGCAAAACAAAAAACTGACACATAATACTTTTTTTGAGTCCACTGAATAGCCCCTTAGGACGAGCAGAGAGCCCAGGACAGAACAGCCGGGTCACCTTGGGCTTGTCTGCATTGTTTCCTTACCTGTTAGAGCAGTTTGTACCCCTAGGGATGGCTGGCAGGCCTAAGGGAGTCGTGGGAGGAGAGCATGCCACTATCACAGAGGTGTTGCTTGGCCAATCCCTGGCCCCACGCCCTTAGCTTGTGGCCGAGGGGAGGGCCTCCTGGGACATTCCTGGGCTTGGCGTGGCTGCAGCTAGCAAGTCACTGAGTACTCTCTATGCCGAGAGCCTGGCTGGGCCGAGGGAGTTTTTAGAGAAGGAAATGGTTGCGGTGAGACATACCAATGGAGCAACTCTGCCGGGATCTGGGTGGAAAGCCCCGGTTCCTGGTATGTTCTCACAGAGGAGCGCAGGAACCCGGGCAGGCGCTCAGCCCCACCCCCCCACTGTGACCATCAGAAGGTCTCTGCTGGGGTACTCTTAGAGCCGCAACACAGCGCAACTTGGGAAGCCTTAGACCAAGCACTTGCCATCTTCCGCCTCAGAGCCTCCCTCTTCCGGGCCAGTGACCAGGGTCGCCTGGAGGCTGGTCCCCTAGTCATGCCTCTGCGCTGCAACTCCAAGGATGGGCGTTAGCTCCATGAATGACATGGCAGGTCGTTTCCCCTCTTTGGGGACTGACTAGTGTTACATCTGGCTCTGCTGTGGCATGATCCTGAGATCAAGACACTGTGGCCAAGCCAACTTATTTTATTTTGCAAACTCTGGGCTACTGGACAGAAAAAAAATAAATAAAGGCCCAGTTCTGTGTAAAGAAGAAAAAAAATCCCAGGACAGATAGATTAGGTTGGCTCACTGAGCAGCTTAGAGAAGCCTCAATGTGCTATTTCTATTTTCTCATTGGCAAAATAGCTCCCTCTTTTGCTCCCTGCAAAACAGGCGTCTCAGGCCCTGGATCTACTTCCCAGCTTGTGACCTTGGGCAAGCCCTTAGTTTCTCCATCTGTGCAATGGGGTTGTACCCCATCGCTCTCGGGGTTGCTCAGCTCAAATGGGCAATGGCCTCAGAAAGATTCTGAATAGGAAAGAAAGTGGAGACTGATGTGCACTGAGCTCAGCCTCAGGTCAACTCCCTGAGGAATCTGGGGTTCTGCCCCCACACAGTACCTGCTGGAACTAAACTTGGACATCATTATCCTGCAGACCCATAAACAATGCCAGTGGCTCAAGGGATCAAGGACCAATCTCAGCTTCCACTCAGAACCCTCCACCACTTATACATAATCCTTCCTGTTCTGAGACAGACTAAAGAGAACCTTCCTCAAACCAGCCTGAATTTTTTTTTTTTTTTTTAAACAGGACCAGCCTGGACTACAGAGTGAGAGCCTGTCTAAAAAAAAAAAAAAAAAAAAAAAAATTATTTTTTAAAATTGGAACGCTGGGGATAAAACCGAGAGCCTTTGTACTATGCTACACCTCCAGACCATTTTGGGGTTTTGATTTTGAGACAAGGTCTCACCAAATTGCCCAGGCTGGACTTGAATTTGTGATCCTCCTGTTCTGGGTTCCCAGAGTGCTGGCAGGCCCGCGCCACTGGGCTAGGCACAGGTTCGTACTTCTCCACCTCCAGACCTTGACTTTCAATTTCAAGTTCCCACCTTCACTTTTCACTTTCTCACTTTTCTCAAATGTAGGGAATATCCCCAGGTCCCCGGGGCTGCAAGTACAGCGAGCCCCAAGGCGTGACGATTCTGTTCTCTGAGAACCCATCCTCAGTGCTTCCCACCTGTACCCCAGGCCTTGGGGAAGGTGCAAGGCCACTGCGGAGCAGACACACACTTTCCCCATGCTAGGCCGTGTCGAAACTGGAGGCACGCAGGTGGGTCAGTCTTTTTCCTTTGGGGCCCAGGCTGTGAGAGAGAGGGTCATACAGCCACCATCTTAAACTTGACTCTTCTCTCTCTGTACATATCTCTGTCTTAGTTACTTTTTCATTGCTGTGACTCAATACCCGATACCCACAAACTTAGGAAAGGAAAGGTTTATTTTAGCTTACAGTCTCGAAGGTCACAGTCCATTCAGGGGCGGCCGGCAACAATCGAAGGATACGGCAGAGAGATTGGTGGAGGCAGCTTCCCCGGACAAACAGGAAGACAAGCTGAGGCTAGTTGAGACTAGTCCCCATCCTCAAGAATGGCAGGTGCAGCTTATGTATCCTTTTAGGTCTCCGCCAAGTAAGAAATCCCTCCTGCATCCAGGTGTGGCCACTATACACCGTTAATCCTAACTTAACTGCAATCCACTCCTCCAGACAAGACCCCAATCCATCAACATCACATGGTTCCATTAAAATACATGAGACTTTTGGGGGACACTCTAGATCCTAACCACAACAATATCACACACCTACACAATACAGCCTATAGGTCTTTCAGGGTAAGACCTAGAAATATGTCTGGAGGAGAACTGGGCTACCTAAGTGACCACAGGCTAGCCCTCTCCCTGTCTGGGTCTTTGTTTTCCTTCTGCATCATGGTGTGAATCACGAAGGGAAGGGTACGGGCTTTTCAATTCCAACAACTTGTTTTTTTTGGTATTGATGACTGAACCAAGAATCTTTGCACTGAGCTACATCCCCAGCCCTTTTTATTTCTTGCCAAGTCACTAAGTTGCCCAGGCTGAGTTTGAACTTTAAGTCCTCCTACCCCAGCCTGAGATGACAGGCCTGGGCCATCAGGCCCAACCCAATCCCAGCTATCTTGAAAGCAGAGGCGCTCCAAGCCAGGCACAGGTGAGAGGCACAGCTGTCGGAGGCCTGACTGAGGAGGAGGTCCTTTAGCCAAGGGCCCCTTGGAGTCGTGACCCTTTGTCTACACATCTCTTCCCAGGAGGGCGTGAAGCCTCCTCCGGGATGCTTGTCAGCTGCGTGCCTGAGTCCTGCTGGGTCACCCGACTGGCTGATAGCCTGTCCACCCTGCTTGGCGACTGGCTGCTTCGCCCTAGCTGGCCTGGGCCGGGAGGCCGACTGAGAAAGGAGAATCCTGGATCTCTGCGTAGCACCACAGTGGCAAAGCGCTCTCAAGACACACAGATTTTGGTTGGAACCTCAGCTCTGCCCCTTTGTAGATGTGAGGCTAGAAGGGTTAATTTTGGCTTTTTGACATCTTGGTGGTGTCAACTTTATCGGGCTATAGCATACCTATGCAAGTAATTTTGGACTCAGATTGGAAATAAACTAGTGACCATCCTGAGTCTCCAGCTAGCCAACTCACCTTGCAGATCTTGGGGACTTGCTGGCCTCCATAATCATCCAATTATATGTAGATGCTATGGGTTCTGTTTCCCTGACTAGTGCTGTGGGTAATTTGCTTATTCCACTCAGATCCTCTGTTTTGAAATCTGTTAAAAGAAAAAAAGGGGGGGGAGGATGCTGGAAGAATGGCTCAGCAGTTAAAGCATTTGCCTAGCAAGCACTAAATCAAGTGCTAAGTACCCAAATTTGATTCCCCAGCACCTCATAAACTGGGTGTTGTGGCACACACCTGTAATCCCAGCACTCAGGAGGCTGAGACAGGAGGATTGCCATGAGTCCAAACCCAGCCTGGGCACCATACTGAGTTCAGGACCAGCCTGGGCTACAGAGCAAGACCCTGTCTCAAAAAAAAAAGAGAGAGAGAAAGAAAAAGAAAAAAGGATGGGGCTGGATGAATAACACATTGGTTAGAGCACTTGCCTAGCAAGTCCCTGAGTTTGTTTCCCCAGAACCACATAAGCTGGTACATATCTGTAATCTCAGCATTCAAGAGGCTGAGGCAGGAGGACTGCTGTGAACTGAAGGCCAGTGTGGACTACATATTGAGAGCTTGTCTCAAAAAAGAAAGGAAATAATAATTCATAATAATTCCCAATGCAAGTGTCACCTTACCACTTTAAAATTAGTACAAGTGTCAGGGGTTAGAGGAATGGCACAGAGGTTAAAGCGCCAGTTTAGCAAGACCAAAGCCTTGGGTTTGATTCCCTAGCACCTGTTGGGTATGGTGGCGCATGCCTGTAATCCCAGCATTAGGGAGGCTGAGGCTGGAGGATTATAGTGAGTCCAAGTCCAGCCTAGGCCACATAGTGAGTTCAAGACCAGCCTGGGATACAGAGCAAGATCCTGTCTTTAAAAATAATTAAAATAAAATAAAATTAGTACAAGTGTCACCTTGCTACTTTAAAATTCTCATCACTTACTGAAAAGGATTCTGAGCCTTCTTCACAGGTATTTCCAGGTCTTCTCTGTCCTGCCTGGCCAGCCGGATGCCATTTCCTTCGGCCCTGGACTTCTGTACAGGCTGCGCCCTCCCTTGAAATGCGCTTCTTCCCTCCCACCTACGTGGGGAACCCTCGCAGCC
This sequence comes from Ctenodactylus gundi, assembly GCA_004027205.1. Taxonomy (NCBI): domain Eukaryota; kingdom Metazoa; phylum Chordata; class Mammalia; order Rodentia; family Ctenodactylidae; genus Ctenodactylus; species Ctenodactylus gundi. Next base: position 72,948 of record PVKB01002543.1, read on the forward strand.
CCACCAGGCCCATCTCTTCATGTGCTCCCGTTCCGCCTTCCCCAGTGTCCCTAGGGGTCGTCTCACATAGCTAAGCAGCACTCCGTGGCTGCGGCGTTATCCCTGCCCCATTGGGATCGTGGGTCTGGGAGACTGGGAGCCCCCTGAAGGCCTCCCACCAAATCACCCATGTCTGTACATTTCCGAGTGGTGGTTTCTCTTCCTTGTGCTGGTTCTGTGTTTTTCAGCTTATGAAGCACTTTCAGATCCACGGCCTTAAACTTACAGCCACTCTGGGGAGGCAGCAGAGACAGGACTAAAGCCTCTGGTTCATCCCATCTCCCCAGAAGGTCCTTTTCCAGGAAGGATAACTCTGCTGGGGGATAGGAGCTGGTTCTTTGGCTTCTAAGGCCTCTAGCTCAGTGGAACTGGGGCCGTTGGGGCCTTTTGATTGGCGGAGGGTGCAAGAACAGACAGAAGCCACAGGAAAGGGCCAGGTGTAGGGCAGACAGGGATGGATGTGATTCCAAATGTGTGCATCTCCGCGGAGCCTGGGGCAGCTCTCTTCATTTCTTCATCCCCAATCTTTAGTTCCATAAAAGGCAGTCCTAAGACTCAGCGTGGAATGGATGAGATAATCGAGGAGTAAGTGCCCTGGGAATGAGGATGGAAGAAACTCTGGGGGCTCAGCAAATACGAGTCCCTGGACAAATACTTCAGATGCTGTTGTCTTGATGACAAACTGTCTGCTTTTGGTGGAACCTCCTCTCTAGCATCCAAAGCATCTCCAACCCTTGTTAGAGCCCAAGTTCTTCTCCCTATGGGCCTAGACATCTTTTCACTGGGAGCTATGGATCCAGAACATCTTCAACTCCTTAACAGTATCCAAAGCTTGTTTTTAACTCTTCTCTCTCTCTCTCTCTCTCTCTCTCTCTCTCTCTCTCTCTCTCTCTCAATATTTGGAATAGAAACTGAACTACACTGAACTACACTGAACTTTGAAGTGAACTACATCCTAGATCCTAGACCTTTTTTATGTTTACTTTGTGTGTGACAGTTTTTGCTAAGTTGTCAAGGCTGGGCTCAAATTTGCAACCTTTTGTCTCAGCCTTCCAGAATGCCAGAATTATAGGTATGTGTCACTGTCACCATGCCTGTCTAGCTCCTCTGAGCACCTAGACATCCCACTGGAACCTAGAGAGCCCCGAGTAGGGCTAAGACTCTTCTAGGCCCAAAGATCTCCTTCAGGGCTGGAGGGCCCAGTGCTCAGAGATTGGAGCTTCTTACAGCTTACAAGTCTTTCTGATGGGAGTACCACATCCCCAGAGACATCAGAGAGGCCTGCACTGCCTGTCCAGTTTCATGCATCAGTAACTCCGTTTGCATGGCAAGGGCAGGAAATCTGCAGTCTCAGTGTCTACTTTGTGCTCAGCAAGACTGGGAAAACAGTTGTGTGGGGGCCTTGGGCACTCGCAGATCCCGGACAGCGCTGTCCCTAGTCCAACATATTTCTGGAGATATTTTCTTATCTCTCCCAGGAAGCTCTTCCCCAGGAAAGTCCCTTGGGTACCTGTCATCTGAGGAACGGCCTGGCCCAAGGCAAAACTGGCAAAGGAATTGTTTCTTCCCATCATCTCACCAGTTGTCCTGGAGCCCAGAGGTGTGGGTTGTTATCGTGGTTCTGACTTGGTGTGTGGACACAGATGAGTCGCTCAGACTTCCTCGGTTTCAGTTTGCTTCTGAGTGGGGAGAGTGGGTCACCCCCTTCCTGAGGATCTAGCCAGATAAACGAGATGAAAATTCTTTGTTGGCTTTTTTTCCAATGCTGGGTTAAACCCCCAGCTTGAATTTCTATTCTGATTTTGAGACAGGGTCTCACTAAGTCTCTAAGTTGCTAAGGCTGGACGTGAACTTGGAATCTTTTTGCCTTAGGCTCCCACAGTGCTGGAGGCCTGTGCACCAGGTACAGCATCTCCATCCCCCGAGCCCCCCAGGAATTAGGGATTCAACCCAGGGCCTTCACACTGAGCTACATCCCCAGCCATTATATCATTCATTCATTCATTCATTTTTGAGACAGTGACCCTTGAAGTTGCTAGGTTGCCCAGGCTAGGTTCAAACTTGTGATCCCTCTGCCTTAGCCTCCCAGTGCTGGGATTACAGGCCAATGGGAGGGGTTTATGAGGCGTCATGCCTAAAGTCCAACAGAACCAGACCAGAGTTTTGGCTCTAGGTCTCCCTTACTGGACAGATGACCTGGGGCACGCTCTTCACTTGCCTGCATTCTTCCCCCTACTGCGTTAGTAAGCTGCGCCTTCGCATCCTCAGGTCCAAACGGCAACATTCCCATCTAGGGATACCTTCCCTTGTCTGCCCAGGGAAGTCAGCTCTCTGCTGTTCTCCAGCTACCCATATTATTTTTTCCCTAAAAACTGACATAATTATAAATAGCTAATTCTGGACATGATCGTGTGCCTTTCCTTTCAGCTGGCGGGTTCCCAGCAGGGATCATGTCTGGCCTGATTTCCCGAGGCCAACACGGGCTCTGACTCATAGGGCTCACGATTTCTGTACCACTGGTGGGTTCTCTGCATCTCAGTTACCTAAGACTCTGGAGAAACCCAGAAGACAGAAGGTGCAACCCACAAGTTATAAGGTATTTGGAATGAATGGGCTGCTCTATGAAGAGCTTTATCTGAGACTGAAGCGGGCAGAGTGCCCTGAGCAAGAAGGCACAGCATGGCCTCTGGCCCCTAGGGAAAAGAGGAAGTGTGGTATGAGCCAAATTGGACATCCGGGGGCCCAGACCTTCCCTGCGCTTATGAGGCCTAGACCCTGTTCTTTCCAGCCTTGAAGCCTTCAGCCCTGGCTCGGAAACTCGGTGCTCAATTTAGCGGCCTCTGCTGCCTCCCACCCCCTCCTTTTCCGTCTACACACTCTCTCTCTCCTCTCATACAAACCTTAATCCTTCCTCAACAGACAAGGTTTTTTCTGTCCCCAGGCCTTTTGCATAGGCTATTCCTTTAAGGGAACTGCACATCCCTTTTCTACCTGGTTCTTCCTGCTGGGTAGCCTTCCACGCTTCTGCTGGGAGTCCCTGGCTCCTTCCACAGGCATCTTGATTTGGGTTAGGGAATTACCATACTGGAATGATAACAGTTCAGAGTAACTCGAAGGCAAGAATTAGCTCACGTCCCCTTGGTGACCCCGGTGTGTAGCAGGGCCTGGCAGCAAGGAGATTCTGAGTAACCGCGGGTCTGGGTTTCTAGGTGTGGACGACTTCTTTGTCCTTACAGTCATAGGGGATACTCAGCCAGAAGGTCAAGGACAGCGGCTATTTTATTCAATTTACCTTCTGGGAAATAGGCCCGTGAGGGGTAGGGATTTACCCAAGATCCCACACGCACCAGCCACAAAGATGAGCCTGGAACTCGCGGTCCTGATGCTTGGCCTCCAAGGCTGGCTGGGACAGCTTCACTGCTGTCCAGGGGCTGCAGCTGCTCATTTCATACTGGCTCACATATCCTGGCCAGGCTCTCGGCCAACAGCAGCACGGGGCTCTGGCTGCCTCTGCCAAAGGCTGCGCTGTCAGCAATCTGGGGAGGCAGCCAGGCCGCTTCCCTGAGGGCAGCCCAGACACAAGACCCGGAGCAGCATCTCTCCTGGACTTGTGGGACATGGTGGTGTCCCAGGCAGACACAGTCCCTCTGACCAGCCTGTTCAGAAATAGAGTCAAGGTAACAGAGTCTGAACCAGAGAGTGCTGAGCCACATTCGCAGGCCTCATTAATTAACTGTGGCATTATGAATTCTACCACTGGAATATGCCACCAACTCTTTTTAAATTTTGAGACAGGGTCGAAGTGGCCTGACTGGTTCCAACTTGCTATCCTCCTGCGTAGTTGTGATGACATTTGCGCACCACCAGGCCCACACGTTTGTCTCCATTTCTTGTCTTTAAGGGGAAGATAATAGCAGGATTACCCATAAATTCCACTGTGCCCCCAACTCTAAGAGTGAGGGGCATTACCTATGCTAAGGTAACAAACACTATGGCCTCTGAGGTCCCATCCACAGGTTGGACATGTGACCTTCTTTAGTCGATAGTGTATCCTAGGACTTCTGTCAGGAATTCTGGGATACAGATTCTATTCTCTTTCGGTACTGGGGATTGAGCTGAGGGTCTTCACACTGAGCTAAAGCCCCAGTCCATCTCTTTGTTTTGATTTTAAGATAGGGTCTTGCTAAGTGGTCTAGGCTGGGCTCGAATCTGCAATCTCACTGTGGCCTTCACCTCTCGGAACTCTGGGATTACAGGCTTCTCGCTTGTTCTGGGTGGTAGGAAGGACAGAGGTGCCATCTGGAACTGCTACAGCCTTTTTATAGCACGAGAGAAGTGACCCTGCGGATGCTACAGAGGGGGCAGCCTGCAGCCCGGCAGAGAAACAGGGTCCTAATAAACCATGCCTGACTGCTGGTCTCCACTAGCCTTTTTAGTGGCATGAGCCAGCAAGTGTGCCTTGTTGCTAAGTGAGTTTTCTGTTATTATAAATCGAAACATCCTATTCAAATATCATCCAGTTAAATGGTTTTATTTCATTTACTAAGAGATGTATTTATACACTTAAACAATGTCTGGGCCCTGGCTACAAGCCAAGCCTCGCTGAGCACTGGGGGCAGCACCAGTGGAGTTCTGCTGTCAGCAGGGGGCTAGTGGTCTGGTGAAAAAAATTAGGTTAAAATGCTGACTCTGGGGGCTAACTCTGATACGCGTAATCTTCCCCTCCTGTGACTAGCAGAACCTGACTTTTCTCTAGGAAGATGGCTTAGGAAAGCCGGGTAAACCTCTGCTCAGTTGGCCTAAGCCTGGACAAGTGGCACACCCCACAGAGACGCATCCTGGCAGCACGAAGGTCGGCACTGAGACTGCAACTCAAAAGCAGGACTGTCTGCTGTGGGCATCGCAGGAACCGTAAACCTGTGGTTTCCTTAAGCTGGAAAAAGTGTTAAGACTGGTGGCAGTAAACTTCTCTGAGTTCACTCGTTTGCTTAACCAGCCACAGGGATGGGGCACACAAGGCACCTCCTGCGCTCAGTCTAGGGAGACAGGTGAGTCTCTTGTCACAACATAGCTTGGCCATACAGGGTGTAACCAGAGGCAACCTGGCCTGAAAACACTAATTTCATATGTTTTTAAATTATGAGACACAGTAAACACAAATTAGAAAGCAAACTAAAAAAATATTTTTTTTGAGACAAGGCCTTGCTATGTAGTCTAGGCTAGCCTCTACATTAAAAATTTTAATGTAACTATATCCAGCCAGTGTGGTGGCACACATCTATAATTCCAGCACTTTGGGAGGCTGAGGTAGGAGGATAGTACACTTGAGCTCAGCTTGGGCAATTCAGCGACTTAGCAAGAACTTATCTCAAAATAAAAAATAGTGCCGGGGCTTGGGATATAACTTAATGCAAAGATACTGAGCTCAGGGCTGGAGGAATGGCTCAGCAGTTAAAGCCCTTGTGCTCAGGCAAACGCTAAGTACCTGAGTTTGATTCCCCAGCAACACGTAAGCCAGGTGTGGTAGTGCACACCTGCAATCCCAGCACTCAGGAGGCTGAGGCAGGAGGACTGCTATGAGTCCAAGGCCAGCCTGGGCTCCATAGTGAGTTCAGGACCAGCCTGAGCTAAAAAGCAAGACTCTGTCTCAAAAAAAAAAAAAGATAGTGAGTTCAATTCCCAGTATTGCCAATAAACAAAGAAAGAAAGAAAGAAACACTTCCTCAATTCTACCATTTAGCTACGGTCACATGTAGTATTTTCATCTGTTCCCTTCTAGGTGCTTTTCTATATGTACAAACTTTTAAAAAACCAAAGCAGTAAACACAGCGTGACATAAACTGTTGGATCCTAGAACAGAAAAAAGGACAGTACTAAAAAAACAAACAAACAAAAAAAAAAAAAACTGGTGAAAACTGAATATTGTGAGAGTCTAGTGATGTACCAGGTTACTTAATCTTAGTTGTAACAAATATGGCATAAGTTACATTAAGATGTTAACATTACATTGGTTGGAGGAATGGCACAGAGCAAGGCCTGAGTTCGATTCCCAAAGCTGGGTGTGGTGGTGCATGCCTGTAATCCCAGCACTAGGGAGGCTGAGGCATTGAGTCCAAGGCCAGCCTGGGCTCCACAGTGAGTTCAGGACCAGCCTGGGCTACAGAGCAAGACCCTGTATCAAAAAAAAAAAAAAAAAAAAAAAAAAAAAAAAAAAAAAAAAAAAAAAAAAAAAAAAAAAAAAAAAAAAAAAAAAAAAAAAAAAAAAAAAAAAAAAAAAAAAAAAAAAAAAAAAAAAAAAAAAAAAAAAAAAAAAAAAAAAGAAAAAGAAAAAAGAAAAAAAGAAAAAAAAAGAAAAAGAAAAAAGAAAAAGAAGAAAAAAAACCTAAACCTACTAAACCTATTTTGGGGCTGGGAGTGTAGCTCAATGGTAGGCTGCTTGCCTAACACATGAGGTTATAGATTCAATCCGCAGCACTGTATAAAAGCAGTGAGTACCCTGCAGTACTAGGGATCAGATCCAGGGGTGCTCCACCACAGCTAGATCCCCAGCCTTTTTTTTTTTTTTTTTTTTTTTTTTTTTTTTTTTGAGACCAGGTTCCAGTAATTTGCCCAGGTTGGCCTGGAACTTCCAATCTTCCTGCCCCACCCTCCCTGGTAGCCACGATTACAGGCATGTGTCACCATGCCTGGCTTCTGAGTTTTGAATCTTTGTTTGTTCACCGAGAAATTTCTCATGAAGTGTTTGCATCCTGAAGTGATTATTTCACAATTGCATACTGTACTCTTCTGTGAATGAATCACAGCTATTCTCCGCACCGCTGGACATTTAGGTTGTTTCCAATTCTCAACTCTTGTTATAAAAATGCTTTCTGCACCTGTTTAGTCATTTCCTTAGGATACAGGAACGAAGTGGGATGGGCTGGAAGTGGCTACCCAGGGAACACATACTGCGCACCAACACCACAGCCTTGAAGAGCCTGATGGACACCCCAACTAGTCCTGCCCTCCCCACCAGGAGGAGGTCTGCTCTCATTCCCCATTACAGGGCAATTTCCAAAGGTAGTTAAGGGGTTCTCATGAAGACTCTTGTGCCCACTCAAGCACCATGGCTTTCGTGTCACATGTCACATGCATGCAAAGCACACAGGTTTAGCTCGTCAGGCACTTTTGTGCTCCTTCCCATTTGACCCCAAGGAGGGCAGGCCTTGTAGGCAGTGTCCCCAAGGGTCTTGTCTATAAAATACCCTACTGACAGCGAGTTTTCAGCTTTGTGGGTGCTGTGTCAGAAACACATGGCTCCTGCCAACCTGGTGTAGACTCAGCATCCCTGGGGACAAGAAGTAATTTCCACTTCCACCCAGGGACACTTCTGGCAGCTCAGGAAACATCCCAGCGCTTCTTGAACCTGAAACCTGCTCTGGTTTGGGACAGTATTCCAAGGGGGATGGAGAAAAAAACTAGGACATAGGAATAGGGGAAGGCAACCATTCTCAAAAACCTGGCGGCCCTGGCAAAAGGGACAGAATTAATCGCGTACTGAGCAGCTGCTGTGTTCCTCTATGAGACCCGCCACCATCTACACGGTGCTGTGCTTCTCATCTTACACTGAACCCATTGAGTCTTGGGGGTTACGTGTCTCCTGAAAGACGCTGGGGGAGCTACTATCAGGGCCAAATCAACTTAGAGATTATCTCTGTCATCCTCAGAACACATGCCCATACCACTGTGCTCGTGACCAGAATACAAGAGCTAACAAGAATTGAGGAATCCTCCTCATCAGTTTCACAGAAAATCACCTGATTTGTGGTCAAAGCACAGACTGTGATAAGTCTGGGTGAACATGGAGTTAAAATAGCACTAGAGCTGAATGTAAACCGGGCCATCAACTCTGTATGTATCCTTGCCTTTTTTTTTTTTTTTTTTTTTTGAGATGGGTTTTGCTCCGTAGCTCAGGCTGGTCCTATGTATACCAGATTGACCTTGAACTCATGGCAACCTTCTTGGCTCAGCCTCCTGAGTGCTGGGATTACAGGGTTGATTTTATGTGATGCTGAGTAAAGGAACCCAGGGCCTTTGCACATGTACCTTAGTCACGAAACTATGCCCTCAGCCCCATAGCCTTGACTTCTGTGCTTCTGGGTTTTTAACGTTGCTCATGGGCTGAAAAAATTCCCTTCTACGGTCCCTGTACTTTTTTGGAAAAGTACAATTTCTAGTAAGATGTAGGCTTCCCAAGAACTGTGTAGCACAGTGGCCTCTGCATCTGCCCTCGGGCTGGGCCCTCTGGCGTGTCTGCACCCTGTGCAGTGCCTCCGGCCTCTGTCCTACCCCTTCCCGTGTACTCAGCTTCTCTTCTAAAAGGGACTCAAAGCTGTTTGCTACACATGCGAACACAAAAAATGCTAAAAAGGACTGAATTAGAAAAAAAAAAAAAGCACAGCAATGATGTACTTCTTACCAAAAAGAAGGCAGAACCATCGAAGCCAGGAGCATTAAGTGCCCTAAGCTCAGAGGAACCTGCCTGACGTCTTTATCTAAGGGACAGGGTACAGCAATTTGCTCCACAGCCATGTTACTGGAGTGCACTTGTGCCTGGCGTCCAGGCCTAAGGGTGATCTGCGGCGGGGGGCGGGGGGGTCTAAGCCCCACCTGGCTCTCTTGTAGCCCTTCACCCCTGCCTGTTCCCTGCCGGGGCACCTCAACCACGGTCCCTCAGGGAGGCAAGCTCATCGTCACACTGCGTCACACTGCCCTGGACGGCCGAGCACACAAAGCAGCTGCATGCCGAGACATCAGTAGTGCTCCCTCTGGAGTTCCGAATAATGCAACGCCATCAGCCACGCAGAGCTGCAGCCTGGCTGCGGTGGCTGTGGGGCAGAGCCGTTCACATGCTGGCTGCCACCCGTCCCAGAGCCAGGGTGGGAAAATGGATTCCTTTCTCACCCCTGGGGCTTTCTGGGATGGTTCCAGGAGTTTTGCAAATCCTGAAGCTTCACCCCAGCAGCAAGGATGCCACAGAGGATGAAGAAATCAAAAAGGCCTCATCTGTGATTGTGGCTTCCCCTCAGACTCCTCACTGTGACAGAATATAACTGCCTGAATTTATCCTTTTTATGTGTGTGTGGCACTGGGGAATCAAACTCAGGGCCTTCACACTGAGTCGCATCCCTAAAAAAAATTTTTTTTTTTGGAAACACAATCTTCTTAGGACACTAAGTTGCCCAGGCTGGACTTCAACTTGCAACCTTATGCTTCAGTCTCCCAGAATGCTGGGATTTTACACCTGCACCACCAGGGCTGGCTCTATTTGATCTGTGGGTCCTGGCCTTTTCTGCATCATGAGTGCCTCTGAGAACCTCTTCCCTCCCTCTCTCCAGTAGCATCACAGCATCCAGCAGTGATTTAGAGCCTCAGACCAGGCCCATGCTCTGCTTCTACCAGGCTCAGCTATATGAACCTCAAAGTGCACATACACAATGTGGCTGGAGAAATGGCACAGTGGTTAAAGCATCTGCCTAGCAAGTGCAAGGCCCTGAGTTTGATTTCCCAGCACCACATAAAGCTGGGTGTGGTGACACAGCCTATAATCCAAGCTTTCAGGAGGCTGAGGCAAAAGGATTGCCCGAAGTCCAAGGCCAGCCTGAGCTACATAGTAAGTTCAGGACCAGGCTGGACTATAGAGTGAGACAATGTCTCAAAAAAAAAAAAAACCCAAAAAACAAAACAAAACAAACAAAAAATGACAGTACATACTTCTGTGGGGTCACTGAGGACAAACACCATATGCAGAACTTACCCACAGTAAGCTCTCAATATGTTAAACTATTAATTATGGATATAAAAAGAATCACATAATTCTTTATCTTTTAGTACTGGGGACCAAACCCGGGGCCTTCTCACTGAAAGAAACCTCCAGCCCATTTTGTTTGTGAGACAGGGCCTCACCAAGTCACCCAGACTGGGCTCAAGCCTGGACTTTCCTTCTCCAGCCTCCCAGAGTGCTAGGAGTACAGCCCACCCCACTATACCTGGCCTTGCCCATAGTTCTCAAAGTCCAGGATGTTTACAGATTCTCAAATTAAGATTCTGTAGCTGGGCTCCTGGTGGGTCAGGACGGCAACAGCTGTCATCAAGGTCTGCACTTTCTCTGAGCACCGGGCATGTAATGGCCATCCACATCGGCACCCTTCGTCGCCAGAGTTGCCAGCGTAACTGGGGGTACGGATCATTCCCCGTTTATTGATGAGGGAGGTAAGCGGCCCAGATCCCACGGCGAGGAGCTGCTTCTGCAGTCTTGACTTACTGAGCTATACCCTCTGTATAAGCAGTCTGCCAGTGCTGGCGTTCAAGAAACAGGGCTCTTTCTCAGAGGATTTCTCCCTACGTGCAGAGCTGCACGAGCCATGAGTCACTCTGGCAACGGGGCCAAGGGGACTGCCTGATGCTGGAGCTGCTTGTGCATTCTGACTTGCCCTCTTCTGTGTGGCACAAGAATGTTCCTTCGCCTTTATGAACTATGGCTGTCTCACCTATACACCAGGAGGAAGTTCTGACCGTGTAGGGTGCTTCCCAAAGGTGACGGCAGTGGACAGAGCGAAGCTGTCGCCCAGGATCTGAGGTGCTGTTAGGTCCTGGAGGGATCTATCTTGGTTTGCAATGAGGGAACCACGGTCTGGAGAAGCAAGTGACTAGTAGCTCGTCCAGTCTTCTCCCAGTTTTTTTCCTTCCCTTCCTTCCCTCCTCTCTTTCTGAGACACAGTCTTGCTGTGTAGCCCAGGCTGGCCTTAAACTCACGGCAATTGCCTCAGCCTCCTGAATGTTGGGATTATAGACACTGGCCACCACACACAGCTTTATGTGGTGCTAGGGAATTGAACTCTGGGCCCTGCACTTGGAAGGCAAGCGCTTTTCCAGCCCCTCTCAGTTTATTCTTTCCAATTGTATTATGCCGCTTCCCAGGTTGGTCTGACAAATATTTCCCTCCAGTTGGACATATGATGAGCAAGAAATGGAAGGAAATTTCCATGGGGCATTCAGATAGCTGAGGAAATAAAAAAGTCAGAGCAAATCAGTCACGCTGACACCTGAAAATGATTCTGCAGTGGAGAGGGAGAAGAGGGAGGGGCTGGCTCAGGGAGCAGGAGTTGATGTGCCAGTGTGGACTTTGCCTCGCCCCTGGGCAAGAGGCCCGAAGAACGGTGGTGCTTCCAACTCCGCCTGCTCCGGTTCCAGAATCAGCAGTCGTTTCTCAGAATCCTCACTGGCCAAGGCAGCTCTCTTCCAAAGCATGACTACTTCAGTTCAGACACATGATTTGAGCTCATTTTTTTCTGAGGAGTAAATAAATTTAAAATAGGACACACAAAGAAGCAACCAAAGGCGTTAAAAGCAGCAGTTGAAAGGGTAGCACAAGACTGGTACTATAGGCTGTGGACAGCTGCCCATCCAGCAGTCACCCGGAAGCAGTAGACAGACATTTTTCTGTGTATATTTTGATACAATCAACCTTATGCAACATCGGTTATGTGCCAGGAACCCAGTCAAGAGCTTTTCCTTATAAACTCCGCTTAAGACTGGGAAGTCTGAGAAGGTGGCATCACTGGCCTTTTTCTGATTGAGGAAACAGGATCAGAGTGGATGACTAACTGGCTGGGACCTGTCATCAGTTTCCTTAACTCTGAATCGGTGCTACGTCTGCTAGATAAAGCTGCCTGGTCTCAGGGGCCTACGAGGTTGAAGGTTGCCAGGGTGCAGGTGCTTCTTGGAAACACACTTCGAACTTCCTACCACACAGCTGCTAGGGACCAAGGGAAAAAGGACTTCTAAGACAGGTCCACAATTCAATGTCATTTTTTTCCAGCAAAAATTCGCTCAAAAGAAAAAAAAAAGCCACAACTGGGGATACAAATTTTTTAACATACTTTATTGATTTAGGAGCCAAATAAGGCAACATTTGGTCAGTTAAGAAAGGCACCTTTTTGAAAATAATGTATCACACAGTGTTGTCAAGTGATCCCAGTCATAGGATTTGAGGATGGAAAGGACAATCTTTGGATCTTTGGATGGGATAGCTAGGATATACCTAGGACTCTTGCTCGCTCGCTCGCTCTCTCACTCTCTCGCTCTCTCTCTCTTTGTGATGCTGGGAACCAAACCCAGGGCCTTGCATGTGCTAGGCAAGTGCTGGACTCTGAGCTAAATCTCTATCTATTGTGCATTTATTAAAAGGGTTCCTTCACACTGTGGATGAAAGAAGGCAAGACTGCGGGACTGTGGCATGCACTGGATGGCTGCTAAGAGCACAGCCACGAGAGAAAGTGGATCGCCCAGTCAGTGGTAGGCAGGGGAAGCGGGCGAGGCCTGCTTCCCCTCTTCCTCCCCACAACGACTTCGGTAGAGTTGATTTTCCGGCCACCACCCCTGAGAATACACTCCTTATCTCTTGTAAATGTAGAGATGAGTTTCTTATCTTATGATGTAGAGAGTCAGGGTAAGAAAACTCCCTGTTCTGAGCTACAGGACAGAGAGGACTACAGTTCCATTTCCTGGATTGTTGGCCTGATCTCCCAGGAAGTTCTGAGATAAAAGCTGAGATTAGAGTATTAGTTTTTAAAAATAATGTCACCAGCCTAGAGTAAATGAAAATCTAATTGCTTAGAAATAACACTGTATCTCCGTGTTTATACCCACAGCCTCCAATCACAGTGCTTTTTAACAATCTCCCTTACTTGTATTTTTAAGACTCCTACCTATGTGTTAAAAAAAAAAAGTTCATTAAATTCTGCTACTCTTCCAAATACTCCTCTTGAGCCCCTGACCACCCATCCCTCTCCGTCCTTCCCAACCACCCTTCCCTCTGCCCAGCACCTAAGAGCAGGGATCACGCCGTGGGGTGATGAGCAGTGTGTTGTGGTCTCGCCTGGCCTTCCGTTACTAGGCTGAAATAGAGAGGAAACAAGAGAGAACAAAATGGATTTTTAAAAACCAAGTAAATATCAGAGAAGTGTGACATGCATGCCCAGCAACCAAATGCCTTACATATGGGCCGTCTCTCTGCCAGGTAAAAGCTCCCATGTCTCCCGAGCTTAACACTCTACAATTAACTGAGGCAGAAACAGAATTCTAACAACCTCAGAAGGGCATGTGTACCTGCTGCAATCTCCTAGTTCTCATCCACAGCCCAAACATCATAGGCACATATCATGACAATAGATGGTAAGTATTCGGGCAAGGGTCACGCATATTAATTAGCAAACATTCAGGGACCTCAACCTTGAGGACAAGTCTTGCTGCTATTCCCTGTGAAAGGAGAGTTTACCCCAAGGCTCATGAGGCCACTCTGCAGAGAAGGATCCTAGATTCCCAAAGGCACAACTATAGTTTTGGTTTCACTCTTCTTCCTCGCCCATTCCCAACAGTCATGTGCTTCCCAGAAAAACACAAAGCCAGACTGCATGTCCACAGAGAGCGGGTGGAGTCAGCCCAAAGCCAGGGGGAGCAGGCAGGGTAGAGGAAGCACTCACACACTTGGACAGGGCGAAGAGGGAGGCAAGATGGCCACACACACACGCTCAGTTCCCATGTGGACAGAGCACAGGCCCTGGGCAGTCTCTCAGACAGCAGGCGAACTGGGGTCAGATGGGGACCAGGCACTTAAGAGTCCACTACACCGAGTCAGCAGCAGATTATGCTGAGGCAGGCGGCATTACTTACTGGGTGTTCCACTGACTTTCTAATGGTTTTTCCAGAGGCTGCAGATTTTGTGGTCTCTTCACAGCAGCCTATTAATTCATCTGTTTGCCACAAATCAAACCAGAGACCGAAAGGCACAGCATGGACCCTAGGAAACGCTTAATAGCTGGGGAGCTATGGTTACAAATAAAAGCTGGTTACTGTCAGAGATCTTCCTTTGGGTGATCTTTTCTTGGGAGAGTCCATAGCTACCACTATCATGCAATCAGGGGTGAAGGATTGGGTCCGGAGGTGGAGAGGACCTCAAACATATGATTTGGGTTTTACTTTGTGGAGAGACTGGGTTTGAATAAATTTTGACCAAAATGAATCCAAGAATAGATCACCCCAAATCACTCTTTTGTTCACACATGGAAATAAGCAAACATTAACAACAAAAGCAATCAAACCCTCCCTGGTCTCTCTTTGGGGGAGTGGATTTGGCTACTCTCAGTTGCCTAACCTGGACACTAAGAAGACAACCTGAATTCCAAAGGATCTTTACCTGGTTTAATTCTTTGGCAACAATCCAAGTACTAAATGATCTCTATTTTATAGTACGGTGGTGTAAATCATAAAAATATTCCAATCTAGCCTGGCTCCCCTGCTGTCAGCAATTTCTGGAATATATAATAAAAGTGCCTGTTTTTTCCATTTAGGGGGAAAAAATTAATGATCCCTGTCTACATGATGACTGTAGGCTAAAAACAAGTGAAATTCTCTGCCAACAGTCTGTATCAGAAACTGTGACCCTACCTGACTTCCTGTGATCCTGAACTTCCAATCAGCTGTCAGAGATGGGAAAACACTATGAGGCTTTGGAACTGAGGTGCCTGACAGATATCTGGGAGTATGGCTAAGGACATAAGCAACTTAGCTCCAAACTTAGAAAGTAGGAGAGCAAACACAAACTTATACCGTGTACACACACACACACACACACACACACACGAGATGAGAGTTGCACACACACCACAGATATATATCAAGCAAATACATTTTAATCAATACATCAAAAGATATTCCTGCTATCCTAAGGAAAGAAGCTTCCCTCTGCCTGCCCGGCCATTCCCACTATGTAGCAGAGACAGGAAGAAGAAAGATCCCTTTTGAGCCCAACATTAGACGAACATAACCAAGTCTTTACATGTGGCCTTGGAGAAGGCTGCTAGGATGCTTGCAAACACAACATCAGGGGTCTGGGAGGCATCGATGCCAGAGTGGATCCCCTGTTTCCTGTAGTACTCCACGAGGGGGGTCGTCTGAGTGTGATAGGCCTCCAGGCGGATCTTCAAGGCCTTCTCATTGTCATCTGATCGTCGGATCAAGGGCTCCCCAGTGATCTGAGAACAAGAAGGGAGAATGAATGAAAAACTGAACTGTCAGCAAGGTTTCCTGACTCATGGCAGATGCAGAGCCATATAGAATATATGGCTAAATACAGAGCCATCCTGCCTGGGGTGCCGTCTGATCTCACAGTCCATCAGAGGCAAAGATAATCCAGACCACGAGTCCCCAGCCCCCTTGGGCCATGGACCAGGCCCAGGCTTTGGAAGAACAGGGCTAGTAGGACACGAGTAAAGGTCTGCTTCCCGTCAGTGCACTGATCTGATGGGAGGCGGAGCTTCATTACTGATCTCACAGGAGACAGAGCTTTGCCATCTAATGCCTTGGAGAAGGATCTTCACCTCAAACAGTAGCTGGTGTGAGAAAAGTTGGGGATCACTGATCAAGATCCTCTTCAACAGAGAACTGTGCTACTCCTAGAAGCAGACCAGCTGGTCCAGAGAAGTCAGGGAGCCTGTCAGAAAGAGCAACCACAAGCAAAGGAGCTCATAAGAGGAAGACTGACAATCCCTTTCTTTCAGCTGTTCTGCTTCCTAGACGAATACTTCTAGGGTCAGAAGCAAGGAAGGTGGAGGATCTGGAGACTAGGAGGATATATAAAAATTAGAGATGCTCCAGCAATTGGGATCTTCATTTCTTCCTTTGTTTAGAAAGGATCTTGCTGGGGCTGGAAAAATGGCACAGCGATTAAAGCGCTTGCTTTGCAAGCACACAGCCCTGAATTTGACTCCCTAACACTACATAAACTGGGCATGGTGGTACACGCCTGTAATCCCAGAACTTGGGAGGCTGGGGAAGGAGGATTGACATGAGTCCAAGGACAGCCTGGGCTCCACTGTGAGTTCAAGACCAGCCTGGACTACAGAGTAAGATCCTGTCTCAAACAAACACACAAACAAACAAACAAACAAACAAACAAAAAAACCCAAAAACAACCCTCCACCCCCAAAATAGAAAGGATCTTGCAATGTAGCCCAGGATGACCTTGAACTTGAGATCCCCTGCCTCAGCCTCCAAATAGCTGGGATTACAGGTATATGCCACTATGGCTGGCACAGCAACTGCAATCTTATTTAGCAAAATATTTAGCATAATTACTAGAGCGTCATCCACCGACATTGTAAAAGTGCCAGTGAAATGAAAAAGAATCTGAATGGCAGAATTATCAGTTTTTTGAAACGTGCCTAAGTTAACGTGAAGTCTTTGGAATCTGCATCTGCAGAATCTGGCTGCCCTGAGGAACTAACTCTCTTGTGACACAGTTAAGCCCAGGACATTCTCATCGTTGCTTCTATCACATGGACTCCAGACAGCATGTGATACAGTATCATGTATGAAACCCCCGGGCACAGCAGAGCTGGCAGGATACTGTGCAGCAGGATTGGTCAGCAAACACCACTACCTCCCTGTTACTTCTGAGCTTCCCAGCAACATTTTCAGATCATTTACCACTTAAGGGGCTGCGATGCCACCGGAGTTGCCCAAGACAGAAGAGTACAATCTGGGCACAGTGCAGTAGGTGACGGTGGCAATGGTTTGAGGTCAAGCAATAAAACACCTGGGGAGACTGTACAGATCTGTCACAGGCCTCCTGACTTACTTGATAGTGTTAATTTTCTACGGTTAAGTTAGTCATATTGGCAAAAGGGAAGACGAACAAAGAAGAAGAAAAAAAAAGCAAAGTAAAGGAAAAAAATACTGAAGGCAGAAAGAGGAAGAATGAAAATTTCCTATCCTGAGTTCACATACATCATCTTTCATGGGCTCCTTTGGGGGGTTGAACTCCTCGTGATAGGACCGGCCACTTGTGGGGTGTATCAGCCTGGAAGAGCAAATGAGCATGAGTCAGTTGTCAGGCAGCAACCCTGTACACCAGACTGATGAGGCTGACAAGCAGAGACAGAAGCAAGAACCCAGCAAAGAACCTAGCTACAGGCACCTCTTGCTTAGGAAAATGACTAGGCGTATGCCAATGGTACAGGGAGTTATGCTTTTTATTTTGATCAGATATTATAATGGGGTCTGAAAGGGCAAGTTGCTCGCATAACCGCCTAATCCAGGACTGGACAGCAGAGCCCTGGTGCTGGGCTCACATAGTCATCCATTCTGTTTCCCCCTTACTCGAACACCAGTGAAGAGTCCATCTGATTCAGGCCTTATGCTGGAGCAGGGCCTATGAAGCAACGAGAGCCCTCTATGCACAGGCAATGTTAACTGGGAGACAAATGATCATTATGTAACAGAGATTTATGCAAATGCTATGAGAGAGAGAAGACAGAAATTAACACTCCTTTGGTTTTTTTGGGGATGGGTATTGCTACGTTAACAGGCTGGCCTCAAACTCAAGATACTCCTTTTTCAATCTCCCGAGCATCTGGCTTACAGGCATGTGCCACCACGTCTTGCCCAACTATTACGTCATCTTCCGGAGTACAGAAGGCTCACAGCAGCCACACTGCTATTTCATTTCATTTATTTTCTTTTTGGAGACAGAGTATCACTCTGTACTCCAGGCTGGTCCTGAACTCACTATGAAGCCCAGGCTGGTCCTGAACCCACTATGAAGCCCAGGCTAGCCTTAAAAACACAGCGATCCTCTGCCTCAGCCTCCTGAGTGCTGGGATTACAGGCGTGTGCCACCACACCTGGTTTATCCTTCACTTTCTTAACTTTGTGGGGATGGTCATTTTTTTAAATAAAAAAACCACAGTAAAGTGTAGCATTTCCGAATAAAATCAGATTTAGAAAAAAAGGACTAAGAGGAATACCTGTAAGGAACAAACATTTCTTAGGCACATACTGTAAGCAAAGCTTTGAACTAAGCACTTTACGTTACCTAACATGCTCAACAGCTTCTGGAGCAAGTGCCCCTAGCCATTCTACAGATGAAGGAACAGCTCTGGACAGTTTAAGAAATGTGCCTATGGTCAGAGATAAGACGACACAGCTGAGATACGGCTGACTTCCAACCCCTTGTTCTTCTTTCCATATTGCCATCCCATTTTACTGGTTCAGTAGATGTCACCAAATGAAGTCAATCCATGTTGAAATGTCACTAAGGCTTTATGTACAGGACTGCAAGAGCAATTCTCATAGTCTGACAAAGCTCTGAGGAAACATGGGAAGATGGGACTTTGAAGGGACAAATACCTTCCAGTGATTCTCCGGATTAGCAGGGAGTCTGGGATGCAGAACTCAATCACAGAATCAAGCTTCTCTTTCCTCTTCTTCAGGAGGTCGTCCAGCTGTAAAGAAATGTGTGATCCACCTACGTTACCAGGGTTTAATTAGACCCATCTCTTCCAAAGGAATCAAGAGGCAAAGGGCCAGCGTTTGCTTTTGTGCAACGGTGATATAAATACTAAACGACTCACCATTTCTGCTTGCCTCACAGTGCGAGGGAAGCCATCTAAGAGAAAGCCATTTTTGCAGGAAGGGGCCTCCAGATTCTTCTCAATGAGCTCCACTACCATTTCATCACTCACCTGAAAGTTAAGAATAACAAAGGAGCATATACTTAAATGTCAGGTGACACTAGCCCACTGGAGGGTCAGAGTTTTGTGTGAGTGTAGGTAAGTCATCTTGATCCCAAGGCAGCAAATATTATAGAGGAAATATGTAGTGGCTCCATCTGCAAGGCCTAGTTTCATTGCCAGGCCCAGTGGCACAGACTTATAATCCTAGTACTCTAGCTGAGTACTAAAGCTGAGGCAGAGGGATTGCAAGAATGGGCCCAGCTTTAGCAACTGAGCAACTTAGAAATCCTGTCTCAAAATCAAAAATAAAAATGGGCTGAGGCTGTACCTCACATGAAGGCCCTGGCCTTGTCTCCCCCCCCCCCCCACCAATACTACAGAAACAAAGCAAAACACTAACCTTCCCCTCCACAATTCCAAACCCAAACAAACCCAGTGTCACATTTATTTCTGTATCCACTACAAACGCATTTGCTTCCCTTGAAATTGTTTTGTGTTCTAATAATCTGGGTGAGGGAAGAGGGAATCTGCCTCTTGTCAGAAATTCCACGTCATAGGTCCTGAGGGTCTCTCTTGTCACTAGTCAAAGCCCGAACCATAAGATAACAGCTTATTTGCAATCAGCTGTCCTCAAGGCAAAGAAAAGTGAGGGCACAGGCTGAGATTTCACCTGGAGACAGCCCAGAGCAGGCTGACCAGAATGCAGGAAGGCACTAATTATTGCTAATTCTCACTACTGATACTAACAATATCATGAAGGAGGTGTATGCCTGGTCGCACATCTGGACCATCCTGATGTCAGGCAGCAGAGCTCACTGAACTGGCAAGGGGTGGGTCAGAAACAAGGAAATGAAAAGCCAAGCCAATATACTTCTAAAAGACCCAGCTTTTAAAATTTGGTTTTTCTCTTGAGTCTTCATCAAAAGATGAGTTCCTAATTTGCATTACAGTGAAGTCTGGCCATTCTGGCAGCTAATGCTCTTATCTCTTGGGACCAGCTATGAACTTGGGGACAAAGTAACAACTTTGAGACTAAGTAAAGACTGCAGATAAGCAATTTAATTGCCACATCTCAAATTTTTTCTCTGTACAGAAATTTCTGCCAAGACCCAAAGTCCAAAATACATTACTTTCCGGCTTGATTCGAGGCCTCACTAGTTTAAAGGGAAAGCTGGAAAGAGATGGGCAGGCAGGTGACACCAACCACTAGCTACACTATTTCAAAGCTTAACAGGAGAAACCTGGGACTGAAGGCAAAGACCAGCACCTTCCCCAACCAACATTTTCCTATTAAAGAAAAGACCAGGGGCTAGTAATCCCAGCACTCAGGAGGCTGAGGAGAAGGACTGCCATGAGTTCGAGGACAGTCTGAATTACACAATGAGTTCAGGACAAACCTGGACTACAGAGGAGAACCCATCTCAAAAACAAACAAACAAAAACAAAGAAAAACAAAGAAAACCAGGGACCATGCACAAAATTATTTCCGAAGGTAATTCCCAGAGGTTAAGCTCCAGAAAAATTAAGCCCTGCCACTAATAAAAGATTTGGTAGATAATATATTAATTTCTCTAATCAGACCAACTGGCCAAAAACCAAGAGAAAAATGCTATTTATTCCCCCAAATAGGAGGATTACTTTTGTCACAGTGGCCAGTTAATTCCCTTGTTAGAGACACAGAACACTGAGCCACAAAACATTAAAAACCAGTTTTGTGCCCCTTTCAAATCTTCCCTTGGGTACAACCCTGAGTTTTGACCTACGAATGGCGGTTTCATTTCTGGCCCTAAGACTTGAGTACATTATGAGAAGCATCGAAACAAAGAAAACTTTATGTAAATAAGGTGTTATGAATTTAGAACAAACTAAATGAGTTGCTATTCTAAAAGCTTACCTAACCTGCTGGTTTGTGGAAACCCTTTCAGCATTGGGCTGTCCTGCAGAACTTTCTGTGATGATGGAAGTTTTCTACAAAACTTTGTCAGCTGGTGAATACTTGAAATGTGCCTAGTATAACTGAGGAACTGAGTTCTATTTTATGACTTATTTTCTCAAAATATTGTTACTATTTTCCAGAGACCTATACTATGCCAGCTGCCTCATACAGACATTTTTGTATGGATTAGAGAAACTAAGTTTTATATTAAATTAATCTTTCTATTTATAGCCACATATTGGACAGTGCAGATGTGGTCTCTGAGGAATATCAGAGGAGGAATATACACTTATTAGTACTAACAAACTTACCAGTTTCCCAGCATCCATAGTTGCCTTTAGCTTTTTTCCCAGCTCGGAGCCAGAAGCCACCATGGCCCTCAGCATATCCCCAGTAGCCAAATGGCAGACACAAAAGTTTTTGGCCAATTTGGGTGCCTATAGACAAAGAGACAAAAATCAAAGAGCATTAACACTGCAGGCTCTGGGGTCAGAATGCATGGGTGTGAACTTCCTCCTGTGACTGGCAAATGCCTCTTTACTTGTCGTAGGGATAAATCATCTACATTATATTCTAATGTAAATTATTATAGGATTGTGGTAAGAATTACATGAGATAGGGGCTGGAGGAATGGCTCAGCGGTTAAAGCGCTTGCCTAGCACTAAATCAAGCACTGAGTACCCAAGTTCAATTCCCCAGCACCATATAAGCCAGGTGTGGTAGCAAATGCCTGTAATCCTAGCACTCAGGAGGCTGAGACAGGAGGAATGTGGTAAAACCAAGGCAGCCTGGGCTCCATAGTGAGTTCAGGACCAGCCTGGGCTGTAGAGCAAGACACTGTCTCAAAAAAAAAAAAAGAAAAGAAAAGAAGAATTACACGAGATAATACACGTAAAGTACTTAAAAGATTACACTTAGTATATTAGGAAGTCACTGTAAACATTAGCTATTATCACTACTTCCACTGGAAATACTTGTGATAAGTGAGATCATGCATATGAGCATATGGCATGAGGCTGGGCACGTAATACGGTGAGCGAACGTCTGCCAAGGGAATGACTGTGTTACTGTCATGTACTACAGCCAGTGGGCCTGCAGGGCGAAGAACTGAGTCCCTTCCCCTTCTTGTCACTAGGCAGCCGCAAGATTTTGGCCAAATCACTTCACTTCTCACGGGCTCATTGTCCTCATCTGCCAAGAGGCTCCCTATTAGAAGATGGCTTTGAGACTCAGAAAAGTTATATTAGCAGAACACTTAGCAAACAGGAAGCACCTGAATATTAATTTTAGGAGCCAACATAGCCTTTTAGTAAGAGTATGGGTTTGAAAGTCAAACTGCCTGGCTTTCAGGCTCCAAGCCCACCAATCACTACATATAAGACTTGAGAAGTTACTTTACATTTATATGTTTCAATTTTCCTAAATAAATGGAGATGGAATATGCCTGTATGCCTGTATGACTGATGAAAAGACTCTACAGAATTCAGCTGATGCATGGCCTGCCACATGGTCAGTTCCTGTGAGCATTCGCTGTTACTGGAACAATGGCCCTAGTTCTACATTTGTTTAGAAAAAAATATTTGCTTATGTCTCTTCCAAGAACCCTGTTGGGAGCCAAGAAAACGGAGGAGGAATAGGAGACAAGAGACAGTGTCTCTAAAGAGCTCAGTTTGGCAGACTATAAATCAGAAGGCAGAATTAGGACAAAAAGGTATCATGGATAGTTCAGCACTGGTTTTATGGCAAAAGTGAACGTAGAATTCATAGGGAATTAGGGGCTAGAGGAATAGCATAGTGGTTAGAGCACTTGCCTAGAAAAAGAAAAGCCCTGGGTTGATTCCTTGTAACAAATAAACTGAAGTGGGCATGGGTAATACATGCCTATCATCTTAGCACTCGGGAGGCTGAAGCAAAAGGATTTCTGTGCGTTTGACACCAGTCTGAGCTGTATAGTGAGTTCAGGACCAGCCCAGACTATGGAACAAGACTCCGTCTCAAAAAAGAAAAGAAAAGAAAAGAATCACAAAGGAATTGAATCAGTTCAAGGAGTTCAATACTGAGCTATCTGACCACATTATTTTAGAAAATAGATGGAATGGTTCTCTGTTTAAAACAATTCTTTGGAATACTTTTGGTTGCGCACATTATAGGTAATAGATGAGGCTTAATGCAAGAAATTTTGGTTTGTGATTCATGGACCAATTCGATCCAAGCAGAAATATTACTTTACAGCAAAGATGAAACCCAGATTAGAAGGCATTAAAAACTGTACCATGCTGAGCATGATGGTTCATGACTATAATTCTAGGTTCTTGGGAGACTGAGGCAGGAAGATCTCCTGGGCAACTTAGCAAGGGCTTATCACACACACACAAAAAAAAAGTTGGGGACATAATTTAGTGTGGTAGAGCTTGTGGCTGAGGACACAGGGTTTAATCTCATGTTTTGCAAAAACAAAGTAACAACATGAACTCTGCATTTTGAAATATAATGATTGTCAGAATCCTCTTGTAATGGAAAACCAGGCTGGCACTGTGGCCAGACACCCAGAGAACATCCATCTTTTGGGTTGTTGAAATAAAAACACAGCTGAACAATGTGGCGGCCAGGCTTGTTCATGGATAAGCTCGTAGCTTTATCTGTTAGCACAGAACCTGGCAATCTGAAGAACCAATGAGGTTTTTTTTGGTTATTCAGAGAATAGGTGAGGGGTCACTTATAAGCCTATGGACAACCTGACACCTCTACTTTCACCACTCCCCAACTGCAGGACTCTTCAGTACGTTTCCAGGTGACTGGATTCTACAGCTGCATGAAGCACACACACCATTAGGGAAGACGTGGTGTAGAGGAATACTAGTACCCTCCTTTTCTGCTGGCTGCACGGATCCCCTATGGTAGGCTGTAAAGCACACTGGATGGGCTCAGACCCAGCCCAAGGCGCTCAATAGTTTGACACTAAGCTACTTACCTAACTTCTCACAAATCAGTTTCCTCACTTGATTACTATACAGGCTCTTATGAGGACAGACGAAATAGAGAACCAAAACGTTAGACACATGTAATAAATAAGATCTATGGTCTTTCTTTTTGTGTTATTCTTTACTTGCAGATTGCTCAAGTCTGATGAAACATTGTGGTCTCCATACCCTCTAAGCTTATGCTTTAGAGAAACATCTTAGACTCCTAAAACACACGGGGGTTGCTGTTAACATGTAGGGTGTTTTCCACAGAGTAAGGGTCAAGTGCATGCTTACTTTTAAGCAAGCTTACAGGCCTGGATGAGTGGCTGCCCTCTGAGCTACACTTGGAAGAGGAAGGGACTAGAGTCCACACAATCACACCCTGCTGTAGGCTATAGACTGTTGCAGAGCAAAAGGAACAGGCTCATCATCCCTATGTAAGGATGGAGGACCTTTTGCAGGAGTTGGTGGGAATGGCTAAAACCATCAGAGGCAACGTGGTAGAGCACACTGGCTTTCAAGATTCAATGTATGAATGACACACAGGTGGACCCTGACTTAACAATATTTTGGTGATGTTTTGAAGAGATATGTCCACTTTGAATTTTGGTCTTTTCTCTCTCTCTTTCTAGCAAGCAAAAGCTGACTGAATAAAACAAAAGAGAAAAAAAAAGGCTCTTGTCCAAGAAGCCAAGAGGGCACCCAAGTGGGTCTGTAGTGGAGAGGAAGAGGGGGGGAACCCTCTTATCTGAGAAGCTGAGAGGGGACCTGAGCAGGTATCCCTGAATTTTGATCTTTTTATAGGCTAGGCAAGAGAGGTAGCTCCTAATCAGCTGTGAAACAACTGATACCCTACAGCGTCAATTTCTGTCTACAGTACACTGTGTTGGTGAAGCTGTTTCGTGGTTTTGACGTATTAAATGCACTTTCAACTTAGGATTTATGAGGGGTTCGAGTCAAGGAATATGTGTATTAGCACAATCATCTGAGGTACTTGCTTAAAATACAAATGCTAAGTAAGTTTCAGGCTTGTTTTATTTTCAGATAAGGGTCTTATGTTGCCCAGACTGGGCTTGAAATCATGACCCTCGTGCTTCAGTCTCCTGAATAGCTGGGATTATAGGCAAGTGCTACTGGGGTGGGGTAAGGTAGTGCCCTGGGATTCTGATGCACACATTTAAATTTTTTTCCCTTTCCTTTTCTTTCTAAGACTTTCTGCCAAAAATGTACTCAATCTTTGATTTTTTTTTTTTTTTCCCTCTACAGCCCAGGCTGGTCCTGAACACACTATGCAGCCCAGCCTAGCCTTGGACTCACAATCCTCGTGCCTCAGCCTCTTGAGTGCTGGGACTACAGGTGTGCATCACCACATCCAGCTTTATGTGGTGCTGGGGAATTGAACTCATAACCTTGCGTTTGCTGGACAAGCATTTAAACCACTGTGCCATTCCCTCAGCCCCTGATGCACACCTTTTGTGAAGCCCTGAGAAACCAGGCTCTACCATTTACTCAGTTTGGGTTTTTTTTTTTTTTTTTTTTTTTTTGAGACAGGGTCTTGCTCTGTAGCCCAAATTGGCTTCTATTTCACACAACATGAGGTAGGAACTTTCTTTTTGTGGTAGTAGGGACTAAGCAATATCAGCCCATTTTTATTTTTGATTTTGAGACAGGTTCACACTAAATTGCTAAACTGCCCAGGCTAGACTCAAACTTGCAATCCTCCTGCCTCACCTCAACTCCCAGAATTCTGGGATTGCAGGCCTTGTACCACCAGGCCCTGCAGGTGGGAAATAATTTTACGTGCATTTTACAAATGGAATTCACCCAGTTGTCCATGGCCTTAAGACAAACCACATCCATTTGACCCGGCAACAATAGCTGTTCTGAGTATCTCTGCAAAACAGCGCAAAGTACCGCTGCTGTGGTTTGGATCTGGAGTGTCCCCCAAAAGCCTCACACATTTGGACACAGTGGAGTAACTGTGGAACTTATGCTATTGGGAGATGGGATCTGGCTGGAAGGGGCAGATGCTTGGGGTATAACCTGGAGGAACTGCGTCAGTTCTTTGAGACTGGGATGCACCCAGGGTAGAGCTTTCAGGTGTATTACTGACTTATGGGCCAGGAAATGAGGGAGGGGTACCTAAGCAGGGTGTGTAGGGCCCAACTGGCAGCTTGAAGTAAAGGAAGGAAGAAAAAACATTGCTACAGCCTCTTCCAGGGAAGGCTCTGGCCTTGCCTGAGTCTTCAGACCCGGACTGGCTCATTCACTGTGGTTTCTGTCTGCAATGCCTTAAGCAGCTCTCCAGCCTGTCATGTGCTTCTACCATTGCTGGCTGCCCATAAATGGGCTGTGAGACCTTCTGAAACTGAGCTAAGAGAACTCTTTCCTCCCTCAAGTTATAGATGTTGGGTATTTTGTCCCAGCTGCAAATAGCTTAGACAACCCTATAAGAGAGATTCATGTGTACTCATGTGTATAGCAGCACAATTAATAATCGCTAAGTTGTGAAGGATGCCAAAATATCCATCAATAAATCAATGGACAAAAAGGCCATATACACAATAAAGTACAATTCTGTCATCAAGACAGATAGATCTGAATCATTGGTAGGTAAATGATGATAATCTGAGCGTGAATATATGCATATAACTTAGGCTTAGTGAAGCCAACCAGACTCAGGTTAAATATCCCCTGGTTTCTCTCATGAGAAATGCAGAGTATAAATAAATAATAAAGTCGAATGGGCAAGATGTTGGAAGTCAGGGGGGATAAGGGAGATACTGGGAAAATGTGAAAGAGGGGAAGAGACTGTGAAGTTGATGACATAGGTATGTGTGCAAAATTTTCAAGTTCAACGTAACCATTATACATACTAACAAAAAAAATGGGGGAAACCCCCACTGAACTTCAGTGGCTGTTCATCGTGGGGATCTATGTGTGTGTGTGTGTGTGTGTGTGTGTGTGTCTGGAAGGGCGCATAAAGAAGATTTCACAGTGCTGACAATGTTCTGAACCATGTTAACAAGTGTGAACCACATATGTGTATTCACATTGAAAAATTTATCGATTTATTATATTTATACCTTCATATATATATATTTTTGGGGAGGGTAGGGGAGCTGGGATTGAGCCAAGGTATTCACACTGCACTATATCCCCAGCCCATTTTTGTTTGATTTTGAGTCAGGGTCTTGTTAAGTTGCTAAGTTGCCCCAAATGGGCTCAAACTTATAATCTTCCAGCCTCAGCCTCTCAGAGTGGTAGGATTATAGGCCTGTGCCACCAGGCCCAGATACCTGAATGTATATGACACTATGATTTAAACTTAAAAAAAAAATCACAGAAACTTTGGATTTCTTTGCTTCTTATTGGGGTTATCATTACCGACCTCACTGGGTGAGTGTGAGGATTGAGGGTCCTTCAATACATTATAATTCTGTTTACCCAAACTCACTAGGCATCTGCAGTGCTCCTCAGCTGATGCTTCCTACATGGTACCTTTTACTATCATGCACTAAAAAAAAGGTGACTCTGCTCAAGAATCAAAGAGACATGAATTCAAATCTTGTCTTCCCTATTTACTATATTTGTACTATGGAGCAAGATATAGCTTTTGGGCCTCAGCTTCCTTATCAGAAAAAAGGTATGCATAACATGAGGACCATTCCTGTAAGGCTGTAAAATCAGATAAAACATAAAACTTTTAGTTTGGGTTCTGTTACATAAAGGGTATTAACAATGGGTGAATATGCTATTATTATATTCTCATGATAGACACAAGCTAGAAGATTCTAACCCTGGAGAAGGAGGTAACAGCAGAAAAAAAGAGCTTTGGAGTCATACAGATGCAAGCTCTGGCAATCACTTGCTTTGCAGCCTAAAGAACCAGTTTTTAGGATTTCTTTTTCTCTAACTGTAAAAGGAGGGAGTAGTAGGAGTATAGGTCTTGGGCTGAAGTGTGGCTCAGTGGTAGAGTGCCTCCTTAGTGTGAATACGCCCTCGATTTGATTTTCATCACCATAAAAAAAAGGGAGGGGAATTTATGGAGTGGTGAGTGCCCCGGCACTGATATAACTCATACGCACGAATTTTAAGATGGCATGTGATTAAGTGCAGCAGGCCTGAAAGAACTGGTGCAAACTTGACGTGCTGGACAAATGAAAAGGGGCTGCCAAAACCAAAAACAATAAATACTTTGGTTATAGCCACACTGTAGGAACATCCAACTCCAGAAACGAGAAAGAGAAATAATTTATTTTTGTGGTACTGGGGATTGAACATAGGGCCTTCCCTCTGAGCTATATCCCCACCCCTTACTATTGTCTGAGGCAGGGTCTTCTTAGGTTAAGTTGTCCAGGCTGGACTCTACTTGTGATTCACCAGTATCAGCCTCCAAAATGCTGGGATTACAGGCCTGTGCCACCGGCTCTGACCAATCTGATAATTATTTAAACCATTTGTGCTGTTTAGTATTAAGTATATTCATATTGAGCAATGGCTCTTTAGAACTTTTTCATTTTCTAAAACTGAAATGCTATATCATTAGACTTTTCATTCCAAAACCAAGTATCCTAGGTATTTTAAAAATATACATTGATACAAAAGCAGGCAGTTTTCACATGGCTATTTTAAAGTGACAGATTTTCAAAGGAGAACATTATTTCAGCCATGTCCACGTAAAATACTGGGTCATACAGGTATAACAGGAAGTAGGAGTGAGAAGAAGTACTGGGTGTGAACAGGCACTAAGCACACACCCTAGGTTAGAGATTTTTACATCAAAGATAGCAAGTATCTGCCAATGGGTGCTAGATATATAAAGCAAACAAATGACATGAGTCTTAAGTAACCAACAGGCTGAGGCAAGAGGATCACAAGTTTAGGAACAGTCTAGGAAATCTGGTAAAAGCCTGTCTCAAAATAAAAATCAAAAAGGGTAGGGAATGTAGCTTAGTGGTAGAGGGCTTACCTAGAATGAGGAGGCTGTAGGTCCAATCCCCAGGACTGTGGAGTGAAAGGCACCTTTGTATTAAAAAATATTGGATACGTATGGCAGTTGCTAGCTAAATGTTGCTGTAGTTTGCCATTTTGCAATCCAGGAACCATGAATTTTTTTTTTGCGCCGCACGTGCGTGCGTGCGTGTGTGTGTGTGTGTGTATGGAGGGGGTACTGAGGATCATATCAAGGTCTTTGCATTCCTAGGTCATTTTTAGTTTTGATTTTTTCTTTTCTTTTCTTTTCTTTTTTTTTGAGAAAGGGTCTCACTCTGTAGCCCAGGCTGATCCTGAACTCACCCGTGTAGCCCAGGCTGGCCTTGGGACTCAGGACAATCCGCCTGCCTCAGCCTCCTGAGTGCTGGGATTACAGGCATTCATCACAATGCCCAGCTTTATGTGGTGCTGGGGAATTGAACTCAGGGATTTGAGCTTGTAAGGCAAGTGCTTTAGCTTTAACCGCTATGCCATTCCTCCAGTCCTAGTTCTGATTTTGAGACAAGGTCTTGCTATGTTGCTCGGCTGGGCTGGAAACTGAGATCCTCGTGCCTCAGTCTTCCAGAGTGCGAGGATTATAGTCCTGTGTCACTAGACCCAGCCGGATTTTTTTTTTTTTGCCAACTCTATAAAAATACTTGTACAATCTTGTTCTCACTTGGAAAAGGAAGCGTACAGAACTCGATGACTTGTGTAATCTTACCTTTCTTCAAAATCCTTCTTTAATCCCATTTTTTCCACTTCACAAAACCTTTGACCAACTCCTACCATTCATACGCCCTTATCAGTCAGCTTATAATTTTCTTTAAAACTTCTCAATAAGTCAATGTTTACATTAAATATACCAGAAATAGGAGAGATGTATTTACTAAAATGAGGGGGAAGAACTGTAGGAATGGCACAGCGGTTACGGTGCTTGCCTTGTAAGTGCAAGGGCCTGAGTTTGATTCCCCAGAACCACATAAAGCTGGGTACAGTGGTACATGCCTGTAATCCCAGCACTTGGGAGGCTGTGGCACGAGGACTGCCATGAGTTCAAGGCCAGCTTGGGCTCCACAGTGAGTTCAGGACCAACCTGGGATACAGAGGGAGACCCTGTCTCAAAAAATAAAAAAGTCATTGTCCCTGCATTGGGATGGGAATAACTGTCAATTTCAATATAAGTTTAGGAAAAAAAAAAAGACACATTTGAGCTACCCTGGTTATACTTATTCACTCACAGCAGAAGTGTGCCAAGTCTTGTATTAAATATCTCTAGGCTGCATATTGCCTAATTGAGGGTGGCAGCAACAGGAAAGAGATGTCAACACCACTGAGTACATAGAGTACTGGTAGAACCCCAAGGAACCACCAGCTCATTTTATGAAATGGGAAAGTGGTCCTTCTGGCCTAGAACAAAACAAATAGAAAACCAAGTTCCAGAAATGAACCAAGACTTGCAGACACCCCTTCTCCTCATTCCCACATTAATATGTCACTCGCCCATTTCCAATAACCCTATCAAATGCCAAGCAATGTGCAGGGTGCTATGGGGAAACTACGAATGAATGACATGGTCTGTCGGTTAAGACTCTAGGCAAGTGCCAGGAAGAGTGGGCACAGAGCAGGCCTCCATTCGGTGGGAAGCCTAGATTTTCAGAAATTCCCTCTGTAGAGGTCAATGGGAACAAGAACCCAAGGGGTCCAGATCTGGGAGTGGATAATGCTACACCCCAACAACTGCCCTCTACCCCTCAAAGGAAACAGCAATAATCCAACCTATGGCTTTCCAAATCTTAAACCAGACCATAAATCTCCACCCTGATCTATGGCCCAATTATGTCTCAAACCTTGAGAGGGCTCAGATTTAACTGAGGACCTGCATCTAGTAGGGCAGAAGGCATCTTCGGACTCCAATTCTCCAGAGACCCAAGGTTATTGAGGTCTTGGACTCTGTGAAATCAATTTTGCTAACTTGGGAAAACCACATGACTTCTCTGGGCCCGTTTTCCTACCTGTTGACTCAGGAAGTTCAAATTTCAAGTTCCTTCCCATCTAAAATTATTTCAGTCATTCTAAGGAGTTCAGCCTTCAGGAACCCTAGATTCCAACGAGAAGCAGAGACTGTAGGAGTAGTCCTAACTCTTAATCTGACCACTACTCAAAGGTTCAGACTCAGAATCCGCATGTCTCCAGAGAATGCAAGTCAGATCTACACAGCCAACCTTCACATGAACAGGGAGGGCGTCAGGTTTCCTAACACTCCAATCTGAGTGGTTCACACAGGTTAAGAACTCATTCCTTGGAGTAACACTTCTAACCAGCACACAGCAGCTCCGACGCCGCCCCACGTGTTGAACACGCTCCCCCACCCCCACTCATTAATCCTTACCAAAAAAAGTTCTCCTGTCCCTAGAACGTGACCCTGACCCTGGACAATTCACTCGCAGGGAACCCGGGCTACCAAGCTTCTTGACTCGACCCAGCGTCTGCCCCGGGCTCACCCTAACTCTCAAACCTTCCAGTTTTTGACCCTTAAAGCACCTCACAGTTCTCAGATCCTCTAACAAGGCGCTTCCAGCCTGGATCCCTCAGCACTCCAATCCTAACCCGAACTCCCCCGACCTCCAGTTTGGGCCCTTCCCTAAACATCTCACTACAGCCCGAGACCCTGGTCACGGTCTGTCCAGGACTCAGGCCCACCGCCCGCTCCTGGAGAGGTAAAAAGGGCTTAGAGCACTCCGGCCGCCCGACCTTGGAGTTCCGCGGGCTCTACCGCCGAGCTCGATTCGGACGCTCACCTGGGTACCCTTGCCAGCCCCCGGCGGTCCCAGCAGCACGGCCCGGATGCCTTTAGGATACTCGGGTTCTACCTCTGGCGCGCTGGGAGCCATGTCTGCCAAGTCTCTTACTGCTAGATGCCTGCACACCTCACAGGCCAGCCCTTCCAGGCCTGCGCGCCATGCGCGCCACTCACGCTCCGCTACCCACTCCCATTGGTCGGCCGTTACGTCCGTCAGCCCTCTCAGCCCGCCCCCAAACGCGACGGACACTTCAGCTTACCTATAACGCGGCGATACTGAGAAGGGCTACTTCTGATTGGACAAAATTAGTGCAGAGTAAGGAAGGGGCGAGCCACCATGATTGAGTGGGGCGGGGTGCTCGTGGCGCTTGGGGCAAGAGTCCAGAGTGGGAGGGAAAGGTGAAGACGAGATCCCGCGTGGGAAGTTCTAGTTTGACACTTGACAGTTAATGACAGCAGCATCTCTGTTTAGGTCCAGTGAAATTGCCCGTGAGAGTGTAGATTGGTAAAATCACTCTTGGAAAACAAATTGGTAGTTTGTATCACATAACCTCCGCTCCACCAATTCCACTTTCAGACATTCAAGGACATAGCCTTGTGTATGCCTAAAGACTTTCACAGTAAAGATACTAGTTGGCTCACATCAGTCCAAAAACCCCAAACCAAAATATAACGCAAATAGGGGCTGGAGAACTGGCACAACAGTTAAAGCACTTGCTTAGCAAGCACAAGACCCTGAGTTCGATTTCCCAGCACCACATAAAGTGGGCGTGGTGGTGTACGCCTGCAATCTCAGTACTTGGGAGGCTGTGGCAGAGGCTTGTCCTGAGTTCCATGCCAGCCTGGGCTGCAGAGTGAGTTCAGGACCAGACTGGACTACAGAGCAAGACCTTGTCTCAAGGAAAAAAAAAAAAAAAAAAAAAGTCTACCTGTCCAGCATAAACGATTGGTTAAATAAATTGCAACAAAGTAGTATAGTGGAATCCCCTCATGGTAATTACACAGGAAAAAGTTCACCAACAGGATACAAAATTGCAGTTATGACAAATCCCAATTTTGTTTGATGATCACAAATGGAGATTTTCGTAGTTTGATTATGGAAGTGTGCCTTTTTATTTATATGTTTTTAGATTTCCAAAAAGTTCTATTAATTTATTGAATTCTGCAACAAAGACATAGCAAAATATAGAAAAAAAAACTTTTGGTAAATATCCCAATAAAGGGATTGGTTGGATTCAGAGAAGAGGCATCAAGATTTAACTACTGCTACCCATTTGAGGAATAGGAAGCTGAGTTAGAGTGGTGACTTAAGTGAAATGATTAAGATGTGGAAGATTAATATGTTAAGTACTGTATAGTTTCTCTGACTTGGAAAATCCAGAACACAGACATTCTATAGAACCACATGAAGTGATAGCTGGAGTTAGTGGAAGGGATAGAAATGGGGTGGGAGAGTCAAAAATGGGAAGGGATTGTAAAGTTGATATGATATATATGTGCACGAAACACCCAAATTCACTGTAAACACTATTATTGCATATGTATCTTAATAAAAATAATGGGGAAAAATAAAAATTATTGAATTCTGTAATACATAATAGGTATTGCCTTTAAAAAACTTTTTAAATCAGAAAAATAATTTTCTCAAGAGAGATAACCCTGTCTTGGACAGAAAAATGATTCCTACAACTTTTTAGTGTGTAAAAGTTTCACCCAGTCCCCTCTGGACTTCTTATGACAGTGTGATTAGGAAACTATTGTCTCCTCACAGGCTCACAGATATTATTTTCTACATTCTAGACATGAATTTGCTAACCTTTCAGCTCTGGTCTCTTTTACTTTACCTCACAGAAGTCAATATTCCTCTCTCATCTTCTTGCTGGACTTACATGGTATCTACTTGATCTTGTTGGATTCTCCCAGTGACTGTGAAGGAAGCAGGGATCATTAGGCCCATTTTCAGAAAGGAAGCTGAGGTCTAGAGACATCCGGTGACCAGTCCAAAGTTACATGTAAGGCCTAGAGGAATGGCACAGCAGATAAATCACTTGTCTTGCAAGTGCAAGGCCCTGAGATTGATTCCCCCGGGAGGCTGAGCCAGGAGGACTGCTGCGAGCCCAAGGCCAGCCTGGGCTCCATAGTGAGGTCAGGACCAGTCTGGGGCTATAGAGCGAGACCCGGTCTCAAAAAAAAGTTACTTGTAGTAGAATTATAGTTATGACATGGGATGGCAACCTGGAACCTCACAGGAAACAGAGCTTCTGGCGAGCAAGCCCATCTTTACTGGTGGGAGATTCTGTATAGCCAAAATTCACTTCAATCCTATCACATGAGTTCAGAGAGGTTTTCAGTGGGCATTAGGCCAAAGTGTCAGAGCAGCAGATTCTAACCAGGCCTTTACTCTGAGGAGTGAACGCCACTAAGACCACACACTTATACAAACAAATGTAAGATGTTTTTTCTTTTGTGGTACTAGGGATCAAACTCAGAGTTTTCACACTGAGCTACAACCTCAGTCCTTCTTCACTTTTTATTTTGAGACAGGGTCTGGCTAAGCTGCCCAGGCTGGGTTTGCAATTCTCTTGTCTCAACCTCCTAGAGTGCTGGGGTTATAGGTCTGTGCCACCATGCCCAGATAAGATTTACTCATCTAACAACAACAAAAAAAAAAATCTAGGCTTTGGGGCATAGCAAGGAAATAAAACAATTAAGCTAATCCTCAGTCATATGAAGTTAAACATACCAGGGAGTTTGGAGTTAAAATGTAAACTAGGCTTCAAGGCTATGAAATTAAGGTAACATACCAGGAGACAGAGGTGGGGGTATGGGAAGCAGCCTTCCAAACCTGGGTGGTCAGTGGAGATACCAAGAATGGAAAGCCAAAACAAAACAAAAAAAGCCTTCCCACAAAATCATTAAAATCAAACACATTGAGGCAGGGGAATGATCCACCCTGCTCTAAAACCCAGTGAGGACCTTTCCCTGATGGTAAGGAACAAATCCCATCCCGGAGGTAAGGGACAAATGCATGTGTAGCATCATCACTATAGTAACCTGTAGGGACTTACACTTTTTAGCATAGGAAAAATCTCATCTAAGGTGGAGACTTAACACCATAATGAGGCATGTGTCACATGAAGAGCCATGATAACTCAGCACTTGGGAGGCTGAGGCAGGAGGATCATGAATTCAGACTAGACTAGTCTACACTGTGGTTGAGGCCAGCCTGAGCTACATAGTGAGTCCCCGGCACAAGACACAACACAACAAAAAAGCAAGCAAACCAAAGACCCACAACGGTATGGTAAAGAACTGCCTGACTACCTGTGATGGCAGCAAGAGCAAGAGACAGGGCCCCCTACCTTGTACATGCTATACAAGCTGCATATCTTTGTCCTTTGTTTGAGCCAGCCTGGGATTTCTGTTCCCTGTAGTTTTTCCCCTTGTACTAGACTACAGCGTAAGAACAAAAGCCAAAGGGCTGGAGTAAGAGCGCAGGGGTGGGAGCGCTTGCCTAGCAAGTGCAAGCCCCTGAGTTCGAATCCTCAGTGCTACGTAAGTGGAGTGTAGGGGCACACACCTGTAACTGTAGCACTCAGGAGACTGAGGAAGGAGGATTGCTGTGAGTTCAAGGCCAACCTGGGCTACACAGTAGTTCAGGATGAGCCTAGACTACAGATTGAAACCCTGTCTCAAAAAAAAAAGGATGCAAGCCAAGGTGTTTCTGTCTGATTCTTCTGCTAAAACAATAACTCTGAATCAATAACAGGACCGTAAGAAGGACAATGATGTCCAGGAGGAAGAGGGTCTCAGAGTACATATTATCTCAAAAAAAATTTTTTAACGATCAGTGCTGCCATCATCTATTGATTACATGCCAGGAAATTTCCACGCACTGTCTCATTTTGTTCACACAGTCGTCTGTGTATAGGTAGCTACTTTGTTTGTTTGTTTGCTTTTTGAGACAGGGTCTCGCTCTGTAGCCCAGGCTGGTTCTGAACTTACTATGGAGACCTGCTTGAGATGATGAAATGGACTCTACATATAGAGTTTTTTTTTTTCTTTATCTGTTTGTGTGCACAGCAGTTTGGCTTTCTGCAGTGGGCCAGCTGTAGCTGCAAAAAACACACTTGGCCTATTGATAAATATATTGTCTTTTGAAGATAAGGAAGGTTGAGGGGCGTTTCTTACTCTCGCTGGGATCCTGTGTCCTTGGCTGTTTCTCAGGGGTGCTGGGAGGGGGAGCCATAACTCCCATGGCCACTGGCCAGGTCCTTTGATCAGTCCTATCTTATTCTCCTGTCTATCAGAAGTATTTTTATTTTTTGAGACAGGGTCTCACTCTGTAGCTCAGGCTGGTCCTGAACTCACTATGGAGCCCAGGCTAACCTTGGACACATGGCAATCCTCCTGCCTCAGCCTCCCCTGAGTTCTGGGATTACAGGCGTGTGCCACCACACTGGCTTGTGTAGTGCTGGAGAATCGAACTTAGGGCCTTGTGCTTGCAAGGTAAATGTTTTAACCACTATGCCATGCCTCTAGACCTCTGTTAATGTTTTGTAGTGAGTACATACAGTCATCCCTCAAAGATGATCATGTCTGAATCCTCAGAACCTATGACCATATATCACCTTACATGGCAAAAATTAAGGATTTTGAGATGGAAGTTTATCCTGAATTAAAGGAGTCTGGCCAATGTAATGACAAATGTCTTCATAGTGGAAACAGTGAAAGAGTCAGAGAAGAAATGGTGACACAAGAAGAGGTCAGAGGGATGTGGTTGCTGGCTTGCAGGCAGGGGGATCACAAATTAAAGACATTTACAGCCTCTGGAGCTGCAGAAGGAAGCTGTAGATTCTTTTTTGGAGCCTCAGGACCTGGATTTTAGCCTCATGAGACCCATTTTGGCTTTCTTTCTTTCTTTCTTTTATTGTAGTGGTGATGGCCATGATGAAGATGGAGCCCAGGGCTGTCAACCTTCACCAGCTGTGTCCCTCAGACTGCTTTTAGTTTTGATGTTGAGACAAGGTCTCCTAAAGTTGAGAAATTGACCAGGCTCAGCTGGAACTAAATTGTAACGGAAAGTTTGTGTTGTTCTAAGCCACTGGATTTGTGGCAACTTGTTGCAGCAGCAATAAGAAACTAATGCAAGTTATTTGGGTGGGAGCAATAGAAACAGATTTTGGCTACACTGAGCACAGATACTCTTTTGCAACCACAGGCCTCAGGAATGATAGGAACCAGGACTACCTCCCATAATTTTAGATATTAGGAATAAGCAAACAGGTCTGAGGGGGACATCTGTTTCCTAACCCAGCCTTTTCCAGGTGGAAAAACCTCCTTTAGAGTGACGTTCTCACCTCCTCCCTTCAGCCACCTGTTACTCTCTGGAGGAGGAAGAAGGATATACACAGTGTCTGATTAGTGAATTCACAGAGAATGGAAAGAACTCGACTCAGCTCTTTCTCTGAGATCTTCCTGTCAAGAAGAAGAAGCATATTCTCTCTCTCTCTCTCTCTCTCTCTTTCTCTTTCTCTCTCTCTCCTATTCAAATATTTCCAGGGTTAATCCCTCACAAAGAAGACTAACTATAGTTTTCTTTGTCTTCTAAAAGAAAAAAAAATCTTTCTTGTTTGTTTGCTTTCTTGACAGGATTTTTCTATGTTATCCAAACTGGCCTCAAATCCCTGGGCAGCAGTGATTGACCTTCCTGCCTCACCCTCCCAAGAAGCTGGGACTCTAGGTAAGACTACGATTTGCTGGCAATGCCTCGGTCTAGGTGGAGAAGTTTAGTTTTGGTATCTACTATCAGCTAGCCCATTATCCGCTAGGAAAGACACATCTCAAACAGGTCCATCAGAGAAATAGAGAGGATTGTTCAACCTTCACACTTTTGTACCAATTTCTTCATTTGGTTCTAAAGTTGGGTTAGGCCACCCCAAACTCAATAAGCAATTTCTTATGACTCATTCCACATTTTCTATGTATTGTTCTGCCCAAGATTGAGATTTCTGGATTGGAGCTCATTATTTACCTGCTGGTGAAAGCGGAAAAGACTTGGGTTGGTTTTCCCAGGACTGCAGGAAATAGAAAGCTTAGTTCCTCAAAAGTAAGTGGCAACAGTTTCTAAATAAGAGGTGAGGGCCTTGGGTAGACAGAGACAGCAGATATCCTCTGCAGGGAGCTATTGTCAGAGTCCAGGAAAAAGATAACAGTGGCCTAGAATGTGGAGACAGAATTAATGCTGCTTGACTCCAGACCCCATGGGGGAAAATAATGTATGAGTCTTAGGGCCAGGGGATTAGCACCATTAATATCATTTCCTTTTTTCATTAATTGATTCATTCAAAACACAGTTAATGAGCAATAATTATGTGTCCAGTACTGTGCTTGGCTCTAAGGATCCACTTAGGAATGAGGGCAGGGTGTCTATCATTAGAGAACTTGCAGTCAGATGGAGGAAAATATAAGCAGGACACAAGGAGGCAGGGCTAGGGGAAGTACATGCGGTGGTGAGAAGCACAGGAGGGGCGTTTAACCCGGACCTCGGGAAGAGCTGAGCTTGCGGGGACACCTGTAATCCCAGCAATCTGGAAGGCTAAGGCAGGAGGATCACGAGTTTGAACCCAACCTGAGCAACTTAGCAACTTAGAGAGAGTCTGTCATACACACACACACACACACACACACACACACACACACACACACACACGCACACACACACACACACATATGGGTAGGCTGTAGCTGAGTGCAAAGGCCCTGGGTTAAATCCATCTCTGTCCACCCCCAAAACAAAAAAAAGGTCAAGGGAAAATTTCATCCAAGTAAGATGAAATCTTAAGGATGAGGAGAATTTCTCTAAAGAAAAGAGAACTACATTTCAAAAGGAACAGTGTGTGCCAAGACCCAGAGACAAGAGCGGCCAGACAGTCGAGGGCCATGGTAGTACTTGGCAGAGAAACTCCTCTCTTAGGTTGGGGAAAATCTGTATTGGAAGGGCCTTGGTGGAAAACAGAGCCATGTTTCTCTCTGCTGAAGTGAAGAAAGTGGAATTTTGCCAGCGTTCCTGGCAACAGGGGAGTGAGCCCACGCCTGGGCTTGGCCAGCAGGATGTTCCTGCACAGGTCTTTGACCTTCGAAGGAGAGTAAAGTTGGGGCGGGAGCTGTTCTTGGGAAGCCAAGAGTCCAATAGCAGTGAGAGGCCAGTGGCCAGTAGTGGCCCTGCCTGTACTCTGTCTATGGCTGTGTCCTGAGCCTAATTGCATTTGGTTGCTGGTCAGGTTTGGAAGTCATAAGAACCACATGTTCATTATTCAAGAATTCCTTCACTGCTTAGTTTATACCGGCAGCTTGGAATCGGTCATGGTGGGAATATTTATACTATGGAAGTGGCAAACTCTGGTGCAGAGTCAGGCAAGGCTCAGTCTGATCAGAGTTAGAACCTGTAAAGGGCACTGGACATGGTGATCCATGCCTGTGATCCTGTATTGTGGTTTGGATCTAGAGTGTCCCCCCAGAATCTCGTGTATTTGAATACTATGGATGATCTATGGATCCATGTGCTGTTGGGAGATTGGGGCCTGGTCTGGAGAGATAGAATACAGGCATGAAGATTGGATTACAGGCGTGTAGTGGGGGACTTCCACACCTTTCACAACTTCCACACCTGGGAGCGGTGGAACACTGAGGCTGGAGGCTGGATCCAGAGGGGTCGGATCAGTAGGACGGGACCTGGCAATATATATATGCTGCTACCTTCCTCCAGGATGAGATTGGACTTGATGGGACTTGGCTTTCTGTTTGTGATGTCATGAGGAGCTGCCTCCCCCTCTGCCTCTGCCATGAACTTCCACTGTGCCAGCCGCCCCTGAGTAGACTGTGACTTTATGAAACTTTGAGCTAAAATAAGCCTTTCCTTTCCTAAATTTGTGGATGGTGGGTATTGAGTCACAGCAATGAAAAAGTAACCAATACACCTAGCAACCCAGGAGTCTAAGGCAGGAGGATTGCAAGGTCAAGGCTAAGATGGGCAATTCACCAAGATTGTTTCAAAATAAGGACTGGGGACATAGCTTACTGGTAGAGCTCTTGTCTAGCATGAGTGATACTCTAGGTTCAATCCAGTACTGAAAACAATAGCAGCAACGAAAGAGATTCTTAGAAAAATCTCTTCCTGTCTGCATATGGTTGCTGAAAAAGAGGACTTAAAGTTCAAAGTCATCTTGGGACCATGATGGGGGAGACAAGTGTCACAGAGAAGCTGACTTGGGGCCTGTTACCACTCAGATGTCAAACTAAACAACCTGGGTATCACCTTCCTCTGGACATTTTGTGATGGGAGATAAACCTCTAATGTTCAAGCCACATTCGAGTATTTGGGTACCTGCTGCTGGAACATACCTTCTACGATGCTGCAAGAAACTTAACCTCTTTGGGCCTCATTTTCTCTTTGCAAATCAGGTTGACAATATCTACCTAACAGGATCCTAGTGAAAGATAGTGGGTGTAAAGTCTTTAGCACAGCACCCTGGTTATGCTAAATATTCAGTGCATGTTAACTATTATTACCTGTATCAATACCAGAGTAGGTGAGTGTCCTGGAAGATGCTGGAAAAGAGAAGAATAAAGGTTAAAACCTAGGGAATGAACACTTGAAGGAAAGAAGAAGAAGAAGAAAAAAGGTGTCCAGTACAGAGCTCAGGAATGATCAGAGAGTTAAGAGGAAAACCTGAAATTCCATTCTAAATTTTTTTTTTTTTCTTGAGGCAGGGTCTCGCCCCCATAGTCCAGGATGGTCCTGAGCTCTTTCTACTCTTTTAGCACTTCAATGAACAGTTTTCACCTGGAAAATTCCTATTCCTCTTAAAGTCCAGTTTATTTTTAAATTATAATTTAAATTTAATTGATTCTTTTTTTGTGGTTCTGGGGGTTGAGCCCAGAGTCTTCCCAGTGAACTCTATTCCCTATCTTTTCCTTTTTTAAATTTAATTTTGATACAGGGTGTCACTAAGTTGCTAAATTGCCCAGGCTGGGCTTGAACTTACCATCCTCCTTCCAGAGTGCTAGGATTACAGGCCTGTTCCACCACACCCAGTTTGATGTCCAGTTTAAATATTCCATTCTCTGTGAAGCCTCTCTGGGCAGTTGGCCCACATATTCACATTCCAAGTTAGCTGTCCCAAAGCTCATCCTTTGTTTCCTGCACTTGTCATCATCGACTGTGGTTTTCTGTGCTTACATGTCTCCTGCCTCAGATCAAGAATATATTTCCGAGAGCAGAAGCACCCTGACTGGGTCTCTTACAGCTGGTAAGAGTAACAAAAGTTACTATTTTTATGGCAGGCATTGGGCTGAGTGCTTTACACATATTAAATCATACAATCCTCATGACAACTTGATGGGGTAGGTGCTAGCATCAGTCCCATTTTATAGATGAAGAAATCTAAGTACTGTGAGATTAAGTCAAATTGCCCAAGGCTGTTAAGTGGCAGAATTGCGTACAACTAAGGTGGCCTGCTATGGTAATTTGGGTTCTTTCAAAAGGCAGAATTTACAAAATATAACAAAAAGGATCTATTTGGAAGGATTACAAATCAGAGGATATAGTTCAAGATGGCGGCCTGCACGTGCGAAGGCTGGAGTCTCCAATGGCTGCTCAGTTGTGAAGTAGATCTCCCGTTCAGGACTGCAGGACAGCTGGTGAGAGTCTGCTGCGGATCTTGGTTGTTTGAAGAATAATGGCAAAGACCAGAGACTGAAGATCAGCAATGGGCGAACAGGTGCAAGTTGAGACTGGAGCTAATCTGTGATGAAGATCTGCAGCGTGTAGCAAGATAGCTGCTAATTGCAAAGGCGAGAGCTTTCCCAGAGGAAGAAACTGTAGCAATCTTTATTTTTCCTTCCCTTTATACCATTGGAGTTCCAGTTGGACCTACGGCAGCTGGGTGGGTGCTCTTCCCTCATTTGCCTGCCCACAAATCACTCACACTCTAATCCAGGCTGGTTCTCAATTCCCAATCTAGGTGTGGTTCCCAAACCCCAATCCAGGTGTGGTTCCTGATTACCTCAAGTTGACATAATCTCTCCAATGGCTACATCTGCCTCTCTAGCTTACATTATACCCATTTTGCCTTTTTATGCAGCAGGTACTGGTAAATGTTTGGTGATTGAAGTGGTAAAAGAGTGTTATCAAAACTTAAAAAAGACTTTCAAGGAACATAGCAGTCCATTTTGGCTAGGTTGGGCCGCAGTGACAAATAGTCCCCAGACCACAGCTTACAGAAACAGGTTATGTCAGCTACGGCTCAGGAGGGACTCTGTGGGGTATCAGGATGCCAGGCTAAAGGAGCAGCTTCGAGGTCTACATAGATTTGGAACAATGTAACCCTCAGGAGAGAGGAAAGACATATAACATGCCAGAGTCAGCTCACATAAGAGACACCTGAGAGTTCACCTCGATTTCCCAACCCCCTGCTCGATGATGTCACGTGGATGGTTTGAAATCAACCATGATGGGAGTATTTACACTACAGAAATTGACAAATATTTTTTCCTCTTGGAGAACTGTTTGTTCAACATTTATCAGCATAGCAATGGAAAAATACAATGATGAGATTTTTGTATTGTTCCTCCCAGCTTCTGCCCAGAAATAGCACAGGCCATGAAAGTGCCACAGGTCACGTGTGCTCACATTGTACTTGTGGAGGCAAATCTCGTGGCCAATTGCCATCACGGGGGTCTAGGATTTACTTCTGCTATATGGAAAGCTTCCACGGGAGAGACAGTGAATAATCAGGGATAAAAACATAGTCTGCCCTCATGGAGGAGTCAGAGCCGAGGAGTGAAAAATCTTACTGGAATGGGCCCCGAGGACTTTGTCCATGACCTTTAACAAGGAGCAGCTTAAGTTGCAGACATTGGCTTCGGGCCTTCCAGTGTATCCTTGCCTTGCTACAAAGTTTTCCATGATTTAATTTAAAAAGCATCACGGAGCAAGAATTCGTGCCAGGCCCGTGTTCTGCCCACAACATGCAGCCTCACTGAGGCATCACAATGTTTTTGCTGTGTCAGAATTATTGTCATTTCTATTTGGTGCATGGGGAATCTGAGGCTCAGATTGACTAATTGACTTACTAGCAAAATCAGCTACTACAGAATGTTTTCGGTGGACTATGCTGTTCTTCACAAGTGTTTCCTGTCTCTCCCTAGGGAGAGTATATATCTTTGTCTTGTTGACTTTTGGTGAGGTCATATAATTTGCTTGGACTAATAGGAGTTCAGTGGAAGTGACAGGCATGCCACTGCAGGGCAAGTTTTTGAGGGCCCAGGCAGGATTCCTACATTCTCTTTTTCTGTGCAGCTGTGGAATCTATGTTGAGATTTACCAGCCTAGGTCCTTGAAACTACCTAGAGCAGAGCCTCCTAGTTAATTCAAATAAGCGTGTAGTGTGCACAGAGATGGCATTTGGTTGACTTAAGCTAGGGAAATTTCCCAAGTTGTTTCTTCCTGCAGTGAAACCTAACCTGTTCTAAACGATCTGTCCCTCACTGGGGTCAGAATAAAGAGAGACTCTTGTCAAGTGGGCCCAAGTCTATTTACCTTGATGAGCAGAGGTGTAGAACTTGAGTTCTGGGGGCTTCGTGGACTTTGAGTTTTCTTACCCACACAGACCAACTCATCCCAATTTGGCAGGAGCATACCTCTTTCTTTGCCTTTTTTGGGGTCCACCAGCTCCCTGAACTTGTGCTCCTTC
Source organism: Ctenodactylus gundi (assembly GCA_004027205.1). Lineage (NCBI taxonomy): Eukaryota > Metazoa > Chordata > Mammalia > Rodentia > Ctenodactylidae > Ctenodactylus > Ctenodactylus gundi. The sequence goes on from PVKB01002543.1 coordinate 115,973, forward strand.
TCAATTTCTGTAACATTCTGCCTGTCCTTTTGCAGTCCAAACAACAGCCATGAAATGTGGGTTTTCTAAAGAACCACTCTGGAGCCACTTGAACAAGCAAAGTCTGCCTGTGACTGTTCTTAGAACACTGTGACTAAACACCAATTTCCATAAAAACCACCAGCCTTCAAAAAAGGGTGGGGGGACTTGTGATATTAATAGCAATTGTAAAAGAAAAAAAACTCTATTCAGTGACATTTGTTTTTCTTTTTTGTAAATTATTTATATGTTTTTGATAACTAATAATTACATTCATTTTGGGGTATATATATCCATTATATCTTAATCATTTTTGCTTTCCTTTTCCCCTCAATGATATTTGTCAAAGCACGATAAGGCAGAATTTATTCAGAACTACAGAGCTAAGTATAGGAAGCTCTGTGATGGGGTCTTGCAGTGGAGGAGAGAGACTGGGCTCAACTCCAAATTCCCCAGGAACAAGTGGGAATTTATAACCAGAGAGCAGCACTGGAGGGTCAGTGGATGGAAAATTACCTATAGAAAACATCAAGAGTTAAGACTAGCCTGGTGAAACCTACCTGATGGGACTCCGGCTGATTTAGGCCGGAGTGATCAGACATGACTTGGGGGACAGTGAATAGTGAGGAACTGATAAGCTGTAAGGATGATCAGAAACTAAGGATAGGGAATTTTTTTGCTAAGTTGATTTGGCTGAGTTCTTTGCTAACATGGGATTTTATAAGGAAGGGTGCAGACAGGCCTAGCAGAAGATTTAGAAGCCTGATTATAATTTGGTCAAGCGAAGAATCTTTGTCATAACAAATGCACACTCAGCTGGGAAGCGTTGCTCATTTGATATGGTCTGTGAGTGTGGAACGATTCGGAACTTCTGCAGAAAAGTGATGTTGCAAAACAGAGGACACTGGGTTGGAAGTACTACTGATGTTTACTGAGCACCTACTACTATGCCTGCCAGGCAGAACTCGGAGGTCCTGCACCAGGAGTGCAAGCAAGGGTAGAGCTGGGTACTTAGGTGGGGGCAGGGTGCTAAGACAGCTGGTTAATGTATTTAGTCACTCATCTGACGCAAATGTGTTGAGTTCTCCTGATATGAGAGGAACTGGGCTGTTAGTGGATTGGGCATTGTACGACAACAAGACAGAGGCTGTTCTTGTCCTCTTGAAGTTTAGAGTCTAACAGAGAAGTAGGCCAAAGTTCCAAGGGAGCTCTTAGCAGCGGCAAAGACCTTATCTGTGGTGAGAGAGAGAGGGTAATGTTCTGAGATAACATTTTTTTTTTTTTGAGACAGGGTCTCGCTCTGTGGCCCAGGTTGGTCCTGAACTCACTTCGGAGCCCAGGCTGGCCTTGAACTCATGGCAATCCTCCTGCCTCAGTCACCCAAGTGCTGGGATTACCGGCGTGTACCACCACACCTGGTTTTATGTGGTGCTGGGGAATTGAACCCAGGACTCCGTGCCATTCCTCCAGCCTCGTCAGAGATTGTTTCTTTTCATAAACCCTGCACATCTCCAGCCTTGTGAGCAGAGTTAGTTCTGTGGCAGTGGCACCTTAATCCATGAGGGGAGTGAGCAGCCCTCCGGACTTTGGAGTTAGGGTACTTCTTACTTTTTGCCCTCAGTTGTGGACTGTGGTGCAAATTGCACCCTTCTAGAAAAACAGGGAAAGTTTGATACAGTACCTGCTCCCACCAAGGCAATCCAGCCTTTCTCTGCCAATCAGTGTGCTTAGCCCTTTACCAGTCTTGCTTCCACAATCCTTGCAAGGAACATGGAGCCTTTTTAACAAAGCAGGTTGAGGACAACCAAGGTCACACTGTTGCAAGGTGGTACAGCAGGAACTCAGTGCCAGCTCCGAGCCCTGTATCTGTGTTTAGTGACCTGAGAGCTCAGGATTTGTCTTGACATGACTGCAGCCATCTTGAGCCACAACTCCCATGATTGCCCAGAATAAAACCCTACTTAGTTTCTCCTGCAAGTTTCCACAGTTTTACTTGCAAGTAGATAAAACCAGTAGAGTGGGATGTGGAGTTTACAACTGGACCCCAGTTCTAGAGATGTGCCTGGCTGTTTGATATAGACTTAAGATACATCAGCTTTATCCCAGCTCAACATCAAGTCACTTTTGTCCTAACCCAGGGATCGGACCCTCGTTCTGATCCGAAGTGAAGGGATCTGTTAGGTCTTACTGCCCCCTAGCGCCACACTCTTGTCAGTAAATCTCCCATAAGTTGTGCAATCACTGTGGCATCATAGCAGCTAGGGGCTGGGCCTCACACAGCAGCAGCAGGTTGTTATGGAACACTCTTCTCAGCCGCACTCTGAAGATTTGACTGAGCCCAGGGCACAGTGGAGAAAAACCGAGATGCAGAAAGCTGAAGCAAATCACCAGGGTTCTAAGAGCTTCCAGAGTGTGGGAGCTTTGAACGGAAATTCACATGTGTCGAAATTTCAAAGTGAGTGGCAGGGCAGCAGCCACCTTGAACTTGAAAATATTTTCCCCCTCTGTGTTCTTTGATTCTTTTCCTAGAAAGATCACACACTCAGCTACTGGAGAAAAGGCTACACCTCCCTAGAGCGGGAGTCCCCAACCAGGACCATGGACCTGGACCTGCCTGTGACCTGGCAGGAACCCAGCTACACAGCAGGATTTGTGAATGGCAGGAGAGTGAATGAAGTTCATTGCCGGCTTTCATGTCTGAGCTTCATCTTACTTTATTTCAGTTATTATTACATTGCTGTATATAATGAAATAATTAAATAATTCACCATAATGTATAATGCAATAATAATAGAAATAAAGTGCACAATAAATGCGGTGATGTGTTTGAGCCTTTCACGAACCAGATCCTGATGCTTAAAAGGTGGGGACCATTGCCCTAGAGCCGTATGGGGAGATTGACAGATGGTGTCAGAGCGTCAGGACCCTCAGAGACTATGGGAATCAGAGAACAGAGAATGATATTCCGGGCGGGAAGTGACTCGCCCGTGGGCTCCCTGCCTGGTGCTCTCCATACCACTTTCTCTACTTCCTGCCACACAAAAGGAGGGTGGTTGCCCTCTGAGAAACACATTAGGGTAAGAAGAGTGGTTTTGAGGTGGAGAAGGAGTGAAAAAGGGAAGTCAAAGGCAACAACAAAATTGAGATTACCATAATTTTATCTTGGGTCAACCACACAGTGACTAAGGGTTGTAGAAAACAGCTCCACAAAGATGGGCCCGTTGAGGACTCAGGCAGCCCAGGAATATGTCACAGAGGAGCTCTAAGAGCAGCAGTTGGTCAATGGCAGGGTCTGATGCATGTACACAGCTGCTCACTCACTGTGATCTCAGGTTGCCTCATTCATTCATTCGATAAGTATCTATAGACCAGGTGCTATGTTCCAAGCACTGTTTTAGGAACTTGGGATATAGCAGTGATCCAAAAGATCAAACGCCTTTGTCCTCAGGGAGCTTAAAACATAGACATACCTATGAAGTCTAATGCATCCTGGGGAGGAGGGACAGAGAAGAGGATTAAGAGGGACAGGATCTGCTTTGGGGTGATCTGAAATCTGATAGGGTGGGCTTGTGACATTTGGATGAAGACTCAAATGTGGTGGTGGTGTGTCACATGTGAGCAGTACAGACAGCTGGAGGAAGCTCATTCCAGGCAAAATGCGCACTGTCCAATTTAGGTGTAAGGGGACCTTATGTCAACAACTTACTGTCAAATGTTTCAAATATTTTTTGAGCTCCTGGGTCCAGTTTGTCTCCGTATTTTTTTCTTCCTTTTTTTTTCTTTCTTTTTCTTTTCTTTTCTTTTTTTTTTTTTTGAGGTAAATGCCTTAGATACTTTTTCATTGCAATGACTCAATACCCAATATCCACAACTTTAGGGAGGAAAGATTAACTTTAGCTCAGAGTTCAGAATATCTCAATCCATTTATGGGTGGGTGGGTGGAAAATGGTAGAACTGCACGGCAGGGCTGGAGCCGGGGTCCAGGCCAGAGCTGGAGCTCTAGAGGCAGAGACCCTCACAGCCAGCATGACAGAACAGAGTAGCCTGGGAGTAAGAACAGAACCAGCACATGCCCCTCCAGGTCAAGCCCCAAGCTCTGCCCCTTCCAGCCAGGCCCCACCTCCCAACAGTACACAGTAACCATAGGCACATGAGGCTTTTGGGGGATACTCCAGATCCAAACCACCACAACAGGGTCTTGCTGCATTGCTTAGGCTGGCCTCAACCTTGACAATTCTCCTGCTTCAGCCTCCCAGAATACTGGGACTAGCAGCATGAACCACCGCACCCAGCTTCATGTCTGAACTTTTGTCCCTCACTGGCTCAGTTAACATGAAGCAGCACTTGGCCTTTTTTTTTTTTTTTCCTTCAGCCTGGTTAAGCCCGTTTTTTCATTTTCCCTACAACAAAAATATCGATCCAAAGTATTAGGGCAGCCTTAGACCCAAGGGGCGAGCAGTAAGGTGGAGAGGGGAGAAAAATGTCCCAGACAGAGAGAACAGCAAGGGCCCCAGAAGCAGAAGGAGCGTGGTGGGTTCCAGGAGCTGCAGGAGGGCTGGGAAAATGATGGCAGAGATGAGGGGGTGAGAGCAGAGGGCTGGCTGGATGGGGCTGGATTGAAGGCTCTAAGGATTGGAGACTTTGTCCCAAGAGCAATGAGGAACTGCTGCATAATTTTAAATAGATAAAATTTAGCTAGGCCTGTCATTCTAGGATTCTGGGAGGCTGAGATAGGATTGCACCTTTGATTCCAGCTTGGGCTATATAGTTACTGAGAGAGACTCTTTCTCAAAATTAAAACTTGGGCTGGAGATGTACTCAGTGTAAAGGCCCTGGGCCTGACCCCAGTTGCACATACACACACACACACACACACACACACACACACACACACTCACAACTTTGGCTGAGTTTGCACTTTGACATTATTTTAGTAAGAATATCCTGGCTGCAGTGTGGGGTCTAGATTGGTAGGCAGTCAGAGTACAGTCAGGGAACTATTTAGGAAATTACTGTAGCTCTCCAGCCAAAGATGAAGAGACTTAGACATGAGTGAGGCAGTGGGCACATAGGGAGTGGGCGGATTTTGTGGCAGCCGGTCGTCAAAAATGGTCCCCAGTAAACCATGTCTCCCAATATTCACACCTTATATAGTTCCATCCCACAGAGAAATCAGGACAACTCTGTGCCCCATATAAACCCAGGAAATAGAGAGAGAGTGATGTGGTAGCAGCTCTAAACCCCAGCTCTGAGATGGCCTGAGAAGTTCTTCGTGCAAGCTCCCAGGAGCCCTGCTCTACAGAGAAGGCCAGCTCCTCTACTATGGGGCCAGCTGTCCCAGAGTCTCAGTTGAGCTTCTAGATGACTCTGGTCCCCGTTGCTATCTGATTACAACTACATAAGAGACCTTGTCTTAACAATAACTGAGACTGGGCAGTATGCAAGCACAGAAATTTATTTCTCATAGTCCTGAAGGCTTGGAAGTTCAAGATGATGGTGTTGGGTGAAGGCTCATTCTTCATTAATGGTGCCATTTGGTGTCTTTTTATTCTAGAAAGGATGGAAGGGGGATAATCCTGTCCATGAGGCAGCCTCCCAAGGTTCTACTTCTTGATCATGGTATCTCCCCTGCCAGGTAAGTATCCAAGGCTCCACTTCTTAATGCCATCACCATGAGGGCTAAGTCTCAACATTTTGGAGGAATACACATATCTAATCCATAGCAGAATCTCAATGCAACCAGCAAAAAAACTGCCCAACAGACATTGGCCTGTCGAGAGAATCACAAGCAAGTTTCCAGCCACTGAGACTTAGAGTGATTTGTTACACAGCATTAGCTAACTGAAGCACACTTGAGAACTACTGAAAGAGTAGAAAGGAGAATAAAGGGCCAGAGGAGAGAGGTGCCAGGGGTGGCGCCAAGGTTTTTGGCTCAGGCATGAGTTGAGAAGTGAGAAGGTGAGCCAGTTGGAGAGGAAGATGTGGAGGGGATTTTGGACATGTTGAGTTTGAGGTGCCAGATCATCCTTATAATATTTGCAACAATCCTGTGCAAAGACCTGCCCTGACTATACAGGTGGTATCCAGCAAGGCCAGGTTGTAAGCAACAGAAGCCTGCCCAAGCTAATGCAAACGAATGAGAGTGACAATGGTAATATTGGTGTTAAACATGTGCACTCCTGTTTTGATCATTTTACGCTGTGTCTTAGGTCAATTCAGATGCTATAACGAATACCTTAGGCTAAGGTATTCACTTATGTATTGAGACAGGATCGCACTCTACAATCCATGCTGGCCTTGAGCTTACAATAATCATCCTCCCTCAGACTCCCCAGGATTACAGGCCTGTGCCACATCTACCACCAAGCCCAATTTATGTGGTGCTGGGGAATCACACCTAGGGCCTTGCACTTGCTAGGCAAGCATTTTGACCTCTGTGCTACTCCTCCAGCCCCAGTTAAGTAATTTATAAATCACAGAAATTTTTTGTCCACAGTCCTGCAAGATGGGAAGTCCAAGGTCAGGCACCTGCAGATTCACTCTCTGAGGAGAGCTGATTTCTGCTTCAAAGATGGCACCTTCTGGTCATGTTTGTAGTAGCTACTTTTTGTTTTTTCAAGACAGGTTCTTACTCTGTAGTCTAGGCTATTCCTGAACTCACTATGTAGCATGGGCCAGTCTCAAACTCACAACAATCCTCCTGCCTCAGTCTCCCTGGTGCTGGGATTACAGGCATGTTCCACCACACTCAGCTTTGTAAGGGCTACTTTTTATACAGTGATGTCACATAGAACCCCCTAGGCTCAGCAAGTGGAGCTCCAGGAAGAGAGGATTTCAAGTCAGGAAAAATATATGTATGTATGTATATACATACATATTATATGCATGTGCATGCCATTTCTTTGGAACTTTCAGCCCTCGAGATCTCAACGTCATAAACCTTGGTTTGGTTTCAGGGCTGTTGCTCTTAGTTCTCGCTCACTGCTTTTTTTTTTTTTTGAGACAAGGTCTTGCTCTGTAGCCCAGGCTGCTCTTGAACTCACTGTGTAGTTCAGGCTGGCTTTGGATTCATGGAAATCCTCCTGCCTCAGCCTCCTAAGTGGTGCTGAGATTACAGATGTGCACCAATACGCCCAGCTTTCTATGGTGCTGGGGAATTGAACTCAGGACCTTGGGCTTGCAAGGCAAGTGCTTTAACCCCTGTGCCGTTCCTTCAGCCCCATTCACTGCTCTTGTTGCCATCTGCTATTGAAGCAGGACAGGTAGTCACTATCGTCAGGCGTGGGTCTCAGTACGACACTGGTGATTGCTTGGAGGGGTACACCCAGGAGAGAAGTAGGCAGCTGTGACTTTGAGGGCCTCCTGTGTCAAAGATGAAGAGGGGAACCTTGGTGCTAATGAGGCTAAATTTGAGCTTTGGTCACTGAAAGTTCCCAAGAAATAGTACCTAGGATGGTTCGGAGTCATTTGGGGGCCACCATGGTGGGACAAAAGACAGAGTAACACCCTGAGCTCAGTAAACGAGTAGCCTTTGCTACATGACGTGTTGCTTCGTACCCTGACCCTCCTTCAAAGCCTCATCACGACACTGATGGCCCCCAGGAGCCGACTGCTTATATAAAACAGAGGAATTGTTATTGACAAGAACAAAACCAAACTAAACAAGCCTCTAGATTCAGTCACCCTTAGTTGACTTAAAAATCATTCATTTTTGAGGTGACATGCTGGGTCATGCATTAGTGTCCCACTAGCTTTGCCGTCAGTGTTACCCTGATGTGTGTTACGATCACAGGCGCCTGGGTTACCTTGCAGAAACCTGAAGGCTGCTTCGGCTGAGAACACTGACACTGCCCTCAGGCCTGCAGATGGCTGATGGGTGACTGAAATGGGAAAAAAGGCTGGCATCTGTCTGCCCCCTTCGATGTCTTAACTTTTGGGTCAGATCTGACTCAGTTCCATATGTAGAAATGACAATCACTTAAAAGCATTTTGTTGGGACTGGAGAAATAGCACAGTGGCTAGAGCACTTGCCTAGCAAGCACAAGGTGCTGAGTTTGATACCCCAGCACCACATGTGCTGGGCATGGTGATGCATGCCTGTAATTCTAGCACTGAGGAGGCTGAGACAGTAGGGGTGTCTGAGTTTAAGGACAACCTGGGCTACTTTATGAGTATAGGACCAGCCTGCATTGTAGAGCGAGGCCTTAGCTCAAAAAAAAAAGTTTTGCCCAAGACTGTAAGACAGGTTTACTTTGGCCTATTGCCTGTTGGAGTTGGTGTGTGTTTCTTCTACTCCCACGTTGTTCCTTTTTCAGCAGCTAAAGCATCTGAAGTCCTTCAGCTCTCTCATAAGGTCTGGCCCTAAATCCACCACAAGGTCAAAATGTTTGCACCGGATGACGGTGCCAGCTACAGTGGTAACTCAGCAATCCCTGGGACGAGTTGATCATGACCACCAGGCGGTCACAAGAAGCAGTATCTTTTGGAACCATGCCCCAGGCCAGTGGAAACTTACTGGGCTTTGGCCTACCCCAGGAAATCAATAAAGGTTCACTGCGTTCTTCGCTCTGTGAGCAGCTGGTGCATCGCTCATCGCTGACTCCCTTCCTCTGAAGCCCCGATGTAGCCGAAGCCCACCCTTTCTCCTCCTTCTCTCAGGAAAGCTTTGCCTACCCAAGAGTGTATATCCCAGCATTATTTATACCTTTCCATGCCAAAAGATTCCATCTGCCATCAATTTCACCTTTTTAGTCCCCCCCCCATAAAATAGGAACAAATTACTATTTTAAATGATAAAAATGTCTTATTTACCACAAATAAAATGACATCCCTATGGAATGAACTAATATATTAATTATAAATCTATCCTGTTGTTAAAAAATCATGACTAGTGTTATTTTCTTCTTTTTTTCCCTTTTTATGGGGTCCTGGAAATTAAACCTAGGGCTTTCAAGCTGAGCTATATTTTTAGCCTTTTTTATTTTATTTTATTTTATTTTTAAACTGAGACAGCATCTCTCTGTAGCCCTGGCTGCTGCTGAACTCACTGGTATAGCCCAGGCTGGCCTTGGACTCAGGACAATTCTCCTGCCTCAGCCTCCCAGGTGCTGGGATTACAGGCATGTGCTACCATGCTCAGCTTTATGTGGTGCTGGGGAATTGAACTCAGGACCTTGTGCTTGCAAGGCAAGTGCTTTAACCCCTGTGCCATTCCTCCAGCCCCTCCAGCTCTTTTTTTTAACTCTTTATTTTGAGAGAAGGTCTTGTGAAATTGCTAAGTTGCCAGGCTGGGATTGAATTTACAATCCTCTTGCCTCAGTCTCCCGGAGTGCTGGGATCACAGGTCTTTGCCACTGTCCTTATTATTCCCATTTTACAGACGAGGAAAATGGCGTACGGATAAATGGTAGAGGCAGGATTCAAAGGCAGGGGTTCTAATTCTTTGGTTTCATGCGGTGCTGCGTTTACTCCCAGAAAGGACGTAGAGTCTTCAAGAAGGACGACACGGCTGGAAACCCCAGAGACCAAAACACAGCAGAGAATCTAGAGGGGCAGGCATGGCCACCTGAGCCCACTCTTTCTTGAGGCAACTGAATCTTTCTTTGCTATACTGGGGATTGAGCCACTGAGCTATTTCCCATCCTTTTTTTAAACTTTCAAATCAGATCTCCCTAAGTCTTTCAGCCTTTCCAGCAGCTGAGATTACAAGGAAGGTGCCACTACCCAGTTGGAGTGGAGACATTTTTGTTTGTTTTTGAGATAATGAGTACTCTAGCAATTCAGAAAGAAGCCCTGTCTGGGCCAGGCTTGCGGGACAGCTCTGCCCCTGTGAAATACCACAGGGGGCTGAAAGGAACGCCATCACCCACCCCCTCGCACTAGGCTGATCCGCTCTCTGAGCCTCTGTCCCCTCCCCAGTGTCCCTCAGCTCAGGTCCCTAAACCTCCCTGTGGGCTGCTTCCCTCATCCTGCCCCAGCTGTATCCCTCTCACATGGCCCTGGAACTTTCTGCTCTGACCCTAGGCACCTTGGCCCAGGGTTATAGCGCTGAAAGCTACTGCTTGGATCCTATTTGCTGCGACGCGAGCCTAGTAGAGACGGAGATTTGCATATTCATGAGTCCCTTAGGAAGTAGCTCTCTTATATTTGCATTTTACAGATGGATACAGTAAGGCCTCCAAGCGTAAATCACTTCGCCGACCGCACGCAGGGAGAGAGGGTGTTCCCTTAGCAAACGGATCTAATTATGTGCCTTTGAAGTTCGTGCCACAGTCTGGGGACAGTGCAGCTATCCAGCCCGAGCTGGTTTTGCCCTATTCTGTCTCCCCCCAGGGAAGGGCTGCAGGCAGGAACCTGAGGCTTCTTCCTAAGGTGCTCAGCTTTGACCTCTGTGTTCCGCCCGCTTCTAGCTCCTTCCGGCTGGAGGCTCTGAGGGTGTCGTGCCTGGGCCTGGGGCACCCGCACAACCTGAGAATTTGTCAGAAACGCACATTCTTAGGGTCCTCCAGACTGTCGGAATCATTAATTCCGCGTGTTAGCCAATCTCATAGGTGGCTCCGGTGCCTGCCCAAGCCACTGGCGGATACATCAGAGCCCAGTAAACAGCCTTTCCTTCTGCTCCACTGCCAGGTGGCTCTGAGGACGCCAGCTGCAGAGAGGGCGACGTTCACTGCTCCCCTCCCGCGACCCCTCCGTGTGTGGTGGTTGTTTCTGCATTGCATTTGTTAGACATGACTCATGTCTGGCTTAAGTGAAAGTGTGTGAATTCCTTAATTATCACACATTATTATTATGTTTTCACATTTGCGGATAGCCTAAAAGAGGGTGAAAATACACAGAAATCCAAACTGTGGGGTTTAGCGTCTGAGCATCTCGGCTGTCTAGGAGAGGGTTGTGAATAGTCTCCCATTCAATCAAGGAACTTGAACTTTGCCACTCGGAGCCTGCATAGACTGGCCCTCTGCCTGCCTGCCTGGCCCTGTATCAGGGATACAGACACCTCATCCATGACTAGAATTGGTGGTTCTAAGGGTTGGGACCTCGGGCGCTGTCCCAGTGTAATCCTCCCTAGCTGCACCATTTCAAGCTTTTCACCTTGAGTTCGAGTCCAGGCTCTGGCACTTTCCTTGCTGTGTGCTCTTAGGCAAATCACTTGGCTTCTCTGGGCCTGATTCTTCCACTGTGGAATGACATTAATTCCTGCCTTATAGGCTGGTTGGGAAACTGGAGAAAATATGTGTCACGTACTTTTGCCACCTGGTAGGGGTGTGACCTTGGATGAGTTGCCCTCTGTAGGAGTGTTCATTTCCTTGTAAAATGGAGTTTCTAATAGCACCATACCTCACAGTGTTTTTGTAGAGTTGAAGTTTGTTTATAAGCCTCTGACATGGCCCTGGAAGAGGCTGGATCATAGCAAACACCCCATAAATGTTAAGTGTTATTAAGTATACAGCACAGCGCCTGGAATCTGGAAGATGCTCAGCAAATGACAGCTACTGCTTTCTATCCTTAACTTGCATATAGTTCCAACCTCAAAAAGCCCCAAGGCTGCTCTTGGCATCTGGCCTCTGGTGAGTGCTGGGCCTGCATCTCGCGGATGCCCTCCTAGGACTTTGCTACACTGACTCTTGATTCGTGCCCTTTCTGCTAGTTCATGGTGTGTCTGACCTGAGCTGCAGCTGCTGCTGCTTGCTCCCTGGCTGGCCTCCGAGTTCTTTGTTCCAGCTTCCTGCTCTACACCCAGGGCACACCCCGCCAGAGCCAAGCTGTGGCTATTATTCAGTATTGGTAAAGCCCTAGGCAAGGGATTCAGTCTCGGTTCTCTCATTCATAAAACGTGGCAAGCAACGCCTAGTTTGCAGGGTTTCCAAAGACAATATGCATCATGTTTGTAAGCACCCGGCTTGGTGCTCAACAATGGCTCATGCACTCAATCTCATACTCACTCTGAACTGTGGATACTGATGCTTCAAAGGGAGAAATAATCTTCCACACTTTAGGCTGTCTACGTCTTTCCTACTTCCTTGTGTTTCATGCTATTTTGGGTGTAGGAGGAACAGCAGAGTACCCAACTAAGACTATGCCTTCCCTTGTAGCCAGATGTCACCATGCAGTTACAGCTTGGCCAATGACATGAAGGAATGAGTGTGGAGGCCGTACAGGTTGGACTGTGCCTTCCCTTCACTATGTCAAAGCCCTAATCCCCAGTACCATGGATGTGATCTTATTTGGTAACAGGGACTCCATCTTACTTAATTATAACGAGTGTCTTAATTTCAAAGGGAAGTGTGAGCTCAGAGACAGTCACGGAGAGAAAGCGTGAGAAGAAGACACGAAAACAGCCACGTGATGGGAGAAACACTCTCAAAGCCAAGAACGGCAAGAATTTCTAACAAACTCTAGATGTCACATGAAGCGAGGGAGGATTCACACCCAGCCCGTGGGACAGCATGCCCCTGATCCACATGGATTGCAGACTTCCAGGTTCTAAAACCAAGACAGTACACTTCTGTAGTTTTAAACCATCCATCACTGATACTTTCTTCTGGCGACCCTGAGAATTAATACAGGTAGAATAAAATGATAGACTTTTGCAAGCACCAGATCTATACACCTAGAGGACATATTTGTTTGTTTTCAGTGCTGGGGATTGAACTCAGGGCCTTATGCTTGCTAGGCAAGCATTCTACCACTGAGTTCAAATTCAGGTTCTGGACGTAGATTTAAATACGGATGTCACCCTTACTTGCTGTGTGGGTCTGAACAAGGTACAGAACGTCTTTGAGCCTTAGAGTTCATATCTATAAAACGGAAACAAGGAGAAATGGCACAGTGGTTAAGGTGCTTGCCTCACAAGCTTAAGGCTCTGAGTTCAATTCCCCAGCATCACATAAAGCTGGGCCTAGTGGTGCACACCTGTAATCCCAGCACTTGGGAGGCTGAGGAAGGAGGATTGCTGTGAGTCCAAGGCCAGCCTGGGCTCCATAATGAGTTAAGGACCAGCCCAGGCTACAGAGCAAGACCCTGTCTCAAAAAAAGGGAACAATTCTAGTTTCAGGATACAAGGTTTTCATGCTGATTCAGTGCTGTAATATACCTACTCAGAGTAAAGATAAAGTCACACAGCCTTTCTACATTTAGCCCAGAATGTAAATTTTCCACTCTATTTATACATTACCCTTGACAAATCTCAAATGGACAGACTAATTTCTGGCTCATTCCTGCTTACTTATATTGATTTATTCAGCAAGCAGGCTAAATATTACACACCTACTATGTACCAGGTGATGAAAAAAGCTGGCGAGACCAACCTGGACCATGGCAGCTGGTGCTACAATGAAGTCACCTGAAAGAATGATTAAAAGTAGGCATGGTCTGTCTTAAAACAAAAACACAATACTGGGGATGTAGCTCAACGCAAAGGTCCTGGGTCCAGTTCCCAAAATAAACAACAACAACAACAACAACAAAAGATTAAGAAGTACAACCGCAGTTGTTTAGGTGTGTCTTCCTTCCTCTCATCCACATCTTCCCAGGTTCCTGCCATGGCCTTGCCCGTCTACTCCTTCTCAGTCAGTAAGTGTGTGTTAACATTAAGGGGGACCTTGTTCCTCATGAGAGAGGACAGAGATGCTTGTTCCCATTCTATGACATGCAAATTACTGCTGATCTCTTAAAGCAGAAATCTGCAACCAACTCTTCCACCCAGCTTCTTCCTGGAAGGTTGCTCTGTGCACAGAGAGCATGAAGCTTCCAGGTAGAAGGGCCCAGAGAAATTGTTTGAATCTTCTCAGCTCACTGAAGCAAATCAAGCCAGGCAGAAGTGACCTACATATTTATGCACTGCACATGCCTGTAATCCCAGCACTTGGGGAGGCTGAGGCAGAAGGATTGCAAGTTTGAGCCCAGCCTGGGAAACCTAGAAACTTAGCAAGAACATTTCTCAAAATAAAAGTAAAAAGGGCTGAGGATATAGCTCAATGTGAAAGCTCTGGGTTGGATCTCTAGTACCACACACAGACACATGCATACACACAAATGTAACCAAGATTCAGCCTTCATATGTCCTTCGGCTGGGTGGGGACCAGAATGAGATTCTCCTTGACTTCTTATAAGACAGGACAAGAAGTGCCTCTGTTTTTCAATAACTCTCCTGGCAGGGGCACAAAAACACATGGTTGAACAAAAATCCTTTGCCCCAGTGATTTGAAATGCTGCCTTCATTGTGTACCTAGTTCTCCCAAGTGTGACTGTTCTGGACTGTTCTACCACTCTCTTCCTGCTCCGATACTGTGCTGTTTTAAAGACCATAGATCAAAAATTTTGGATATCTAGTGGAAGTCCTTTCTTCTTTTCCAAAAAATATCTTGACTATTTTTGGACAACTGTTCCAGATAAAATTTATTTATTTGTGGTACAGAGTATTGAACTTAAGTCCTTGCATGCTCTACCACATGGCTACACCTCAGCTACTTATATTTCGAGACAGGGTTTCACTAAGTTACTGAAATTGGCCTCAAACTTTTGGTGATTCCTCTGCCTCAGCCTCCCGAGTGGCTGGGATTAAGGCGTGTATCATCATAACAGGCTCCAGATAAGCTTCTGAATTAGCTTCTCAATGATACAACTATGGAGTCTTCTAGAGCCCTCTTTGTATATGGCAGGTGCTGAGCGCGCTTAAGAGCCACAGTCTCAGTCTCTGTCCCTGAGACTCACAAAATAGCTGGGAAACATGGCCAGCCAAGAAGTGGAAAGCCACAGCAGGGATCTCAGCTACCCGTGGGGAGGGTCAGATGCGCAGGGTGTTCAGTCACACACAGTCAGTTCCATTGTCCCCTGGGGGAAAAGAACGCCATGAAAGGCTCAGAGGAGGAGCGGGCGTGGTACTGGTGGGCCATGGACAAGCAGGTGTCCATAGGCTGTCTCGTGGGCTCGTCGGGAAAGAAAGGGAGCCGCGCGTGGGGTTGAGAAACCAGGTACACCTTCTTGGCGGAGATACACTTTACTTGAGGACTGCAAATGTACTGGATTCAGGGGGTGAAGGAGGATGAAATCCTTTGCGTTGCAGCAGCCAGCGACGACGCCTGGGAGAGGCGATGGACTAAAAAGAACTTTATGAGTTAATGGGACGGAGCGATGGCACTCGGCCTGGGCTTCAAAGGGATGAGCGAGCACTACGAGGCAGAAAAGTTTATCACCGAGTTCAGTTGAGAAGCGGACCGGTTTCCCGAGCCAAGATGCAGGAACTAAGGATGCCACCTGCGCAGCCGCTCGGGGCGGGCTCGGGGCTCCGCGTCCCCCCAGCGGGGCAGCCACCCAGGGGCCACCGAGGCCGGGACCGCGACGTAGGGCGGCGAGCCGGCTGCCGGAGCTGAAGGCTTTATGTCCGCATCGACCAATGGGCTGGCGACACCCGGTTGCCAGGGCGACGGAGCGAGCGGAGGCGGGGCCAGGCCCCTGGGGGCGGGGATTGGGCGGGGCTTATATAAGCAGGCGGCGGCCGGAAGGCGGGGCGTGGGGGGTCGGTGGTTGCTGCTGGGTGCGCGGGGCGCAGGCCGCGGGGCCGGAGCGGGGGGAGCGAGGGAACGGAGTCGCCGAGGATCCGATTCACTCGCTGGGGACACCCATGGGCCGAAGCCGTGTAAATGCGTTTTAAGGCGAGTGCAGGGAATGGCTTGGGGAGCCTCTGGAGCGGGGCGCCCTTGGCTTCAGTGCTGACCTGTCCCCTGGTCCCTTTTGCCTCTGTTCAGCAGGGGCCTCGGCTCCGCAACTGCCACTCCTCCTGGGGGTGTTGCGTAAGTTTTGAAGTCACCGGCGACCCCCCCTAGCAGCACGCCTGGCTCTGGCCCGGTGGAAGAGGACGGGGCTTGGTAAGGGGGCTTGGGGGTGGGGGCGGGTCTTCGGCCATAGGTTAGAGAAGGGCCCACCTCAATCCTCGGTTCTCCCCCTGGATCCCGCCGGCAGCACCCACCCTCTGGCTCCCCCATGCACGCTTAGAATTCTCACACATCATGACCAATCACATACGAGGAAACTGAGGCTTTGAGAGGGATCGGAGAATACCCACGCATGCAGCAGACGGGGAACTGGAACACAAGATCCTTTTTCTGGCTGACAATCTCTGGGGTTACGTGGGTCAGAAACTGGGACATCCTGGAGACTTTCTCACCGGGGTTTCTCAGAGTTCCTGCTCCCATAGCTGATTCTTTTCCTCTTTCTAAACTCAAAATTTCAGAACTGGAAAAGATCTGCAAAACAACTCACCCATTTTACAGATAGGGTAACACAAGCTCTGACAGGTGCAGCACCTGGACATACAATGCCTGGTCCTAGTACAGAATCTAGTCTAGGACACCTGACAGTCCCACCCTTTTCCAGGTGAACCTAAGCCCTCTTTGCATGTGCTGGGGGTGGGGCATGACTGGACTGAAGGCCCTGGCCTGGGGAATGCAGGAGGAGCCCGGAGCCAGCCTCTCAGAGGTGTCCTCCATCCCCATCCCCCTGCACCTCTTCCTCCCGCAGTGCTGCATACTTTCTAAGGCGGAGGCTGCAGCAGGGGCTCCACCTAGCCCATGGATTCAACTCCTTCTGCTCAGCTGGGCATGGCTGGCTACCTGAGTGAATCGGACTTTGTGATGGTGGAAGAGGGCTTCAGCACCCGAGACCTGCTGGAGGAGCTCACTCTGGGGGTCTCACAGGCCACCACGGTGAGGGGCTGAGAGTGGGGGTGGGTCCCATCTTTTTTGGAAGGGCCCCGAGTGTGCTCATCTAATTTCCACTTATTTGATGTTCAGTTCTTGCTGTTTTCAAGAGATCAGCTCGTTTTGCCCCTGAGTCTTGGTCTGTGCTCCCAGATCTGCTCCTCTTGTGTCCCCTGCCTTCATGAACAAACCCCACTGTCCACCTGCTCCTGCAGGTTGAAATCTGGGAGTCTCTCCTTTGCGCCCTCCCTCACTCCCCCCCCCCCCACACACCGAGGCTGGCTTCATCTACAACTGTGACCGCCCCCATTTTTTATTAATACATATATGTGATACATGTTTACAATGAACTTGAGCATTTTGTGCACCTATATATATCACATCAATTTTCCTCCTAAATGGCCCTCCAGGAAAGGAGAATTTCGCTTTGTAGTCCAGTCCTCATCTCTGTAAACGCCCCCTGACCTCCTCCTTGGTTCCTTCCACCCCTTCCAATGGGATGGTACCCTGCTCAAAATTAGAGCTCTTTGGCAGCTCCCCATTTCCGTGGGTCAGGCCCGTCTCCATAGTCCCATTGCTGGGCTCTGCAGTCCACATAACTGTGTGCCATCAGAGCGGAACTCCTCTACTGATACTCCCTGATAATGTGATGATGTGTTTTACTACCATGCCTTTTGCCTGGTTGTTCCCTCTGTCTGGAACATCATTCCCTCTCTTTCTTTACTCATTTCTTGGCTGTATGTGCATGTGTGTGTGTATGTGTGTGTGTGTGCATGTGTGCCTGCGTGTTGGACTGAGGATTGAGCCCAAGGCCTTTGCACCAACTTACATACCCAGGTCACTTTTGGTTTTGATTTTGAGGCAGTGTTTCACTTTGGTCCTGAGTTGCCCAGGTTGGACTTGTGATTCTTCTGCCTTAGTCTTCCAGAGTGCTGGGATTACAGGCCTGGACTGCCAGGACCAGGACCAGCCATGTCTTATGTTCTTTATTTCCTGACAGTGTTGCCTTTTTCTGATCTCCCAGACTTTATATTTTCTTTCTTCATGGCTCCCAATACATTTTGTAGAAACTCCCATCTAGCCTTTGTTGAAGGGACTTGTAATTACTTAAGTGTTTGTTTTCGTCCAAAGCCCCCTCAGGACTAAAACCCTGTCTGGTCATCTCTGTCTCTTAGCATCACATCTGACACCAAGTAAGGATCAGTAAAATAACTGTTGCATGAAAGGAAACTGAGTCCCAAGGAAGGCTTGAGTAATGTCTTCCCTGCAGCCTCACATGTGTTCAGGTACCAGCTGGACTCTGACAGTCAGCTGTCCACAGGCATGTCTTGTGGTGCTGGTGGGACGACCTCAGAGCCTCATCTGTGTGTGAAAGGCAGTGTGCTGTGGGTCACAGCTTCTGCCTTCAAGAAATTGACTGTCCCCTGGAGCAGACAGATGGATACAAAGTTCTGATGCTTTGGAAGGATGTGTAAAATGCAGGGGGGCATGAAGGCCACATTGCCTCTGGGTTGGGGAAGGCGGCGTCAGAGCTGAAACTTTGGGATTTTGCCAAACCCAGCATAGGACATATCTGGGAGAGAGCAAAGGCTTGCAGGTATGAAAATTCCCCGGCTTCTATTGGAGTTCTAGCTGCACTGCGGGGGACGGACGGGAGCTGGCTCACAGAACCTTAAATGTCAGGCCAAGGAGTTGGCCTTCTATCCTGTAGTCATGAGGAGCCCCAGAAAATGTCATAGCAGCTTCAGGACCAGAGCGGAATTGGGGACAGGTACTTTAGAAGGCCTGGAGATGGCAGCACAGGGGGTGAACTGGTGGGGTCTCACATCCGTCTACCTCTTGTGCAGGGCAAGGATGCTGCCTTCTTCGTGGCTGACCTGGGTGCTATAGTGAGGAAGCATTTCTGCTTTCTGAAGTGCCTGCCTCGAGTCCAGCCATTTTACGCTGTCAAGTGCAACAGCAGCCTGGGTGTGCTAAAGGTCCTGGCCGAACTGGGGCTGGGCTTCAGCTGTGCCAACAAGGTGAGCCCCTGCCCACACCCGCACACTGACCCTGGATGCCTCCCGAATATGGCCCTGCTGGTGTGGGTAGGTCCTGGGGCAGCACAGGCCCATCTTTTGGCAAGCCCTGCCCCCAACTTGGGAGGAGGCTGCAGGGGGGCGGGAGAAATGAGCCGTGGAACTCTCAGTCTGAGAGCTCCAAATTAGAACTTGTATGAGTCACATTTCTCAAGGGAGGTTTTTAATGAAATAGAGCTATATGTGGTATCCTTCTAATTAAAACAAAACAAAAATATTGTATATTGTTTTAGTTTTTTCTTTTATAATTTAAATATATGACTGCATTTTCTAGCTAACCCTTTTAGAATTCTGTTGTTGTTGCTGTAGATTCCGCCGTCTTTCCAGTTTGATTTCTGCTATGATCTTAATGCCCTTTTGCTGTGTTTTAAGTGACTTTGCGTAATACGGTCACTCAGGAGTTAGTGTAATGGTGGCAGTGATGGGCAGAGCTGGTCGTATAGCACTATGCAAGAGAGGCTCTGTTGTCCTTGAGTAGCATGCTTAGTTTATATATTTTCATTTTATTTCTATTAGAGAAAACTTTTTTTGAGACAGGGTCTCATTCTGTAGTCCAGGTTGGTCCTAAACTTACTATGGAACCCAGGTTGGTCTTGAACTCACAGCAGTCCTCCTGCCTTATCGAGATGACAGGCATATACCATTGCCACTCGGTGTACATTGTGCTGGGAAATTGAACTCAGGGTCTTGTGATTGCTAGGCAAGCACTGTAGGTAAAATTTTAAGTTATAACATTTCCCCAGAGTACAGTTTTGAACATGTCTCATTTATTCATTTAGTAAGTATTTATTGAGCACCTACTATGGGCCAAATACTTTTAGGTAAGAATTTAGCCTTGAGTCAGACAGAAAAGCCTTTCCTCAATAGAGCTTGCTTTCTAAAAAACAGGCAAAATTTTTCAGTATTTCAGATGTGTTGGAGAAGAAATGGGAAAGGAAAGTGGGGTGAGAGGATTGTTTGATTTTTAGATAGTTTGACCATGAATGGCTTTGCCTAATTTTGAACTCAGCCCAGAAGGAGGTAAGTGGTCAGGCCAGGTGGATATCGGGGAGGAGTATTCCAGCCGGAGGTACCAGTAAGTACCAAGCCCTGAGATGGGAGCCTGCTGAGCACTGGGCTGTGACAGGACTGTCATTTTCTTGGTGGTTAGTAAGGTCTGTTCTGAAAGAAAACCCTTTTAAACCCTGACCAGCAGTGGGCCTGGATGTTGTGAGACTTCTAGAAAGGATTCCTGGAGGGAGAAAAGAGGAAGCATAGTTTGGACAGGAGGATGGGGTCTACAGTGATTCCAGCCAGATGGAAGCGAGGTGGGCCTGGGTGGCATGATCGGAACCAGTAGCTGACTCTTTGCCAGGGACTGAATGTTAATATTCTCCGTGATTGCCTTTCTTTTGCGCTTGTGTTGGACACCTTGTCTTATGTATGTTTTATGTGAAGCCTTACAAGTTCCATCAGACTTTGCCACTTCCCGCAGTTTGCTGGGATTCTGCGTAGGCATGAAGGAACAGTATCCTTGGACTAGGACAGATGGAGAGGACCAAACTCCACTGACAGACTCCTGTCCTCCTTAAAGCCCTCTAGGCTCAGAGGCCGGCCTCCAGTGGGCAGCGCTGTGGGGAGCTGGGGCTCAGGAAGGCCTCAAAGACAGTGGGGACGCTAGACACTTCCCCACTTGCTGCATGCCTGCTGTGCAAGGTGCTTTGCCAAGCATTTTCTCTAAATGATCTCACTTTATTCTCAAAACAAACCTATGAGGTCATGATTTTACTGGGATTCTGATGACAGCCCTATGAAACTGAATTCAACATGTAAGGAAATAAGACAGAGGTCGAGCAACTTGCCCACGGCCACCTCTGGAGGCAGCTTGAGTCTGGCCTTGCGGTATCAGGCTCTGTTGCTGTTATGTTTTTCTAAAGCCCTTGGGTAGGCGGTGGTAAGCTGGCATGTGACCATGTGGCCTGGGTTTCACTGCAAGGGCAAGGAGAGGGCTAAGCCTCCTTCCTGTGGTGAGGTCATGCAAACCCAGTAAGTAAGTGCGCTTGCTAAGTGCAAAGTGGCCCCTGGGGCTGGTAACCTGCACTCTTCCCTTCCTTCATTTGCTTGCTTCTCTTTCTTTCCTTTTCTTTCTTTCTCCTCCCTCTCTTCATCCCACCCTCACTCCCTCCCTTCCTGAGATTGAACCCGGGCCTTTCACAAACTAGCCAAGCACATTACCACTGAACTACAGGCCAAGATGGACAGCTTTCGAAAAGGCTGAGGCTGCCCCCTTCTGGTTGGTCATAGCGGTGGCCGTGCTTAATGGCACCGTCTATACCTTTGTGGATATTGACCAGCGTGGCCGGGCTGGAGGTACCGACAGCCACCCACCCATGGGACAGGCTCCAGGGCCAGGGGCACAGATGTCAGATTGTACAGGAACTCTGGTTCAACAAGCCTCCTTCCTGAGGAATTGATTCATCTTCCCACCTCTACTCCTTGTCCATTTTGGGCTGATTCTCTCAGCCTCTTCCCATCTTAAGAAACCTTCCTTGGATACCACAGCTCGATCCAGTCCAATCCCTTGCTCCTCCCTGGGGCCAACTTGGCTTGGTTGTCCGCACTCCCTGTCTGCACTTTCCACTGCGTTCCAAGCTCCACTCTACCACTGCAGAAAATTTTACCTCGACAAGGTACCTAGAGATCTCAAAGGTCCAATGAGTGCTTCGTTTTAGACAATAACTGTTTCTGGAACTAGTGGTGAAGGACTGTAATCCCATCTGGGAGGCTGAGGCAGGAGGACCACACGTTTGAGTCCAGCCTGGACAGCTTGGCAACTTAGTAACATCCTGTCTCAAAATAAAACCTTAAAAAAAATGGCTAAGGATATAGGTCAGTGTGAAGGCCTTGGGTTCAGTTCCCAGTAGAGCAAACAAATAGCAAAAGAACAAAAATAAACAAAAAAGGCAAAACAATAATTTTGAGTTATTCCAGAAATGCTCTAAGTTTTGCCTCCAAGAGGAAGTAGGACAGTGCTTTATGGTTGCCCACACTGGCCTGAAACATGTGTTGCGCTTGCTGTCAGCCTTCAGGGCAGCTGGAGTTACAGGTCTGTGCCTCCATGCCCAGCCCTTTAAAAAACATTCTTAAAGACAAAATACGCCCCTAATGACTTCAGAAGTGCATAAGAGCTGAGCGTGGGGTGCATGCGTGTAATCCGGCACTCAGGTGGTAGGATGAGGCAGGAGGGTCGTGAGTTTGAGTCCCACCTGGACTACAGAACAAGACTCTACTTTTGGATAGGAGAGAAGATGAGAGTGTAGGGTGCCCTGGCCCTGGCCCTGCCCCCACCTACTGGGCACTTCTCATGGCTAATCTGGACATTATCATATGTAGGTTTTTCTCCTTCCTCAGCTCTCTGGAGGTCCTGGGAGTTGGCCCTGCCGTCTCCTGGGCTTTGTCCTTGGCCTCTGTCTTGTAACCTCTGCCTCTCAGGGAATCTCATCTCCGCCCCTCATAGCCCGTCACCCAGGTTACCAGCCTGCTTTGGGATACATCCCTCTGCCCTTCTACAACTGGGGTCTCCTGTCTCCCAGCTTGTTTGCGATCCTCACTGACCAGCCTACCCAGAATTTCCTCAGGCTGTTCCTCTGGTGGTCACAGTGATAAACATTCAGGCTTTGTATTTCAAATGCAGATCTGACCTGTCATCTTCCTTCTTGAAACCCTTAACTGTCTTTGCCAGCAAATGCAGAGTGAGATATAAAGCCACACAGAGCCTTCTGGTTTCCTTGGCCCTGCTCACCTCCTTCCCTTCTGACTCCCCCCAACCCCGGGAACAGGCCCTGTGGCTTTCCCCGCTCCTCAAGCTGTTGCGCAGGCTGTTCCCTCTCCTGGAAACCTTTCCTTCCCTCTTGGCTAAGGCCTCTCATGTGTCGCCCTGTGACCATTTTCAATTCCACCATTACTCACTGTCTACTCGTGACACTGCCTGTCTTTCCCGCCAGCCTGAAAGCTCCTCAGGATCTGAGACCCTGTCACCTTTGTTCACCCCTTGTTTTCATCACACCCACCACAGAGCCTGGCTGCTCCCCAGAGGCACAGGAGATACCTGGCAGTAGAAGTGGAGGTCTGGCAGTCCCAGCTGTGCCATTGTAAGCCGTGCTGTGTGACTCAGGCAATGTCACGTGACCTCCCTGAGTCTCTTTTCCCTATCTAATATGATTATCATGAAGATTAAATGAGAAGGTACATAAGTTATTAACGCAACGGCTGGCATCTAGTAAGCCTTCTGGGAATGATAACACTTATTATTTAAGCATTTATAATGGAAGCTAAATCACAAGTGTCCACAGGGAGGGAAGATGCACGTTCACGTCCACTCAGATTCAGAGCATAGGGGCATGCTGTCTCCGGGAAGCAAGCTGTGGTGACAGCGAGTGCTGCTTTGGAGGGGGACATCTGTGTCCCATTGTGCTGCTCGTGACAGTGTCATCACAGGCAGGGGGATCTCTCTGAACCCAGTCTTGTCCTCTGCCACATGTGGCTGGGAAACTGTCGTGGTCTGGATCTGGAGTGTCCCCCAAAAGCCTCATGTGCCTGTGAAGACTGTGCAGTGTTTGGAGGTGGGGCCTGGCTGGATGGGGCGGGTGCTTGGGGCTTGACCTGGAGGGGCGTGTGCTGGTTCTGCTCTTCCTCCCCAACTTCTCAGTTCAGTTCTGCTGCTGTGGGGATCTCTGTCTCTGGAGCACAGGCACCAGCTCTGGCTCCGGCTCTGGCTCTAGCTGCAGCGGCCCCCATGGGATTCCAACATTTCCCAGTCGCCCACCTGTGAATGGACTGTGACTTTCTGAAACTGTGAGCTAAAATAAACCTTTCCTCCCCTAATTTTGTGGATGTTGGGTATTGAGTCACAGCAATGTAAAAGTCACTAAGACAAAAACACTTTATAAGACAGTATGAAATAATACATGTAAGAGCTATGATCAAAAAATTCAATGAATATTTACATTTAAAAAATTATACAGTGAAAAACATTGCCATTAATCCCACTCAGAAACACTCCCCTCATTTCAAACACATTTGTCTCCTAACTCTTGCCACTTCCTGAAGCGGTTCTGGAAGTCCTCTTTTTTTGGTTGTGCTGCAGTGACTACCTTGATATCCTGAATTGATTCAAAACGTCTACCTTTCATGGTCATTTCGACTTTGGGAAAGGGCCAGAAGTCACATGGGGCCAGATCCAGTGCACAAGGTGGATGAGGACATACCCTAAGGCTTTGATGAGCCTGCCTTGTTCTTGTTCCTGGCTAGTGCTTGGCACCAGTAGTCACCATATTTTTAATCACACCTTGTAAAGACACTCCTGGAGGAAGACTTCCACAGCTATGTGAGGAAATGGTGTGACAGTAGGATAAATGTGTTCAAAGCAAGGAGGAGTATCTTGAGGGGGATTGGTAACAATGCATCGCTTATGGTGACGTATTTTCAAAATTTAAATATTCACCATCTGTTCTGGTCACCCCTTGTAAACAGTGCTGAAACGTTGCTGAAACGTTGCTAAGTCAACATTAGAATCTTTTTTTTTTTTTTTTTTGGTCTATTTTCTTGTGATCTTTTTTTTCAATTTGGAACCGGGGATTGAACCCAGGGCCTTGCATGTGCCAGGCAGGCGCTGCACCGCTGAGCTACATCCTCGGCCCATTAGAATCCAATAACAAACTCAGGAGGGAGACAAATAGCTCTAATATATTCTACCGTGTTTCAAGCCTGGCTCTCTCTAGACGTCTTTCCCTTATCCGTAGAGAGACAGCCTGAAGTTTGAAATTTCATTTTGCCAACTGCTTGCACCGTCTTCTCTCTGATCATTTTCTTTCTCCATAGAAGAGAGCTAATACCCATTTAAATGGGTTAGCGTAAGAGGTAAACAAAATGGTGAATTTAAAGCCAGGGCCAAATCCAGGCTGCCACCTGATTGTGTGGCATGTTACTGGGTCACAGCTGTGTTCACTCGTTCAGGTACTGGACGTGGCTGCTTTGGTGCCACAGGGCAGCTGAGTAATTGTGACAGAGACTGGATAGCCTGCAGAGCCCAAGATATCAGACTCAACCCCCTTCTACTGGGACTCCTGTAGATGCCCCATACAGTGACATCATGCGGTATTTGTTTTTCTGTGCATGGCTCCTTTCATTCAGCATTATATCCTCCAGGTTCATTCATGTTGCAAATGACAGGGTTTTCTTTTTATTTCCTAAGGCTGCCGTAGTCCAATGGGTCATGCACTATGTTTTACTTATCCTCCTTCTTTCAGTGAATGTTCAGGTTGACGCTGTGTCCTGGTTATTGTGAAGAGAGCTGCAGAGAGCGTGGGGGTGCAGATACTCTTTGACATACTGACTTCATTTCCTTTGGATATGTACCCACTATGGGATTTCTGGACCATATAGTAGTTCTACTTTATTTTTTTTTTTTGAGGAGGTTCTATATTCTCTTCCAAGTAATATTATTAAACATTTAAATCTGCCAGGGAAATGAGTCAGAAGCCTCTTGTCAGGGCCACTATGAGTCTGTAAAGTAAGTGTCTTTATGTGAATTAGGTCACATATCCCATCCTTAAGATATCTGATGCTTATAATAGGGTTAGGGGCATAGTTCAGCAGTTAAAGGACTTGCCTAGCAAGCATGAGGCCCTGACTTTAGTTCTCCAGAAACACATAAGCTGGATGTAGTGGTGCACACCTGTAATCCCACCACCTGGGAGGCTGAGGCAGGAGGATTGCCATGTGTTTAAAGCCAGCCTGGCTATATACTGAGTTCAGGACCAGCTTGGACTACAGAACAAGACCTTGTCTCAAAAAAAGTTACAATAAATATACTGATTTTATATATTGATTTATTTCCTGATTTGTTTATATATTGAGATGATTTACTTCCAGGGAGTTAAAACAGGATTATACAGTGCACCACCTGTGTGGCTGTACACAGCTCCTCTGCCCGTCAGAGGGTGGCAAACCAGCATGAAATCCTGGTTTTTGTATATTTGTTATCTTAAAGAGATAGCCTATTTGTTATGACCTCCTGACATGTGACCATGACTTTGCCCCTCATCTGTGCTTCCTTGGGCTCCACGGAGGGCCGGAGGGTCCTGGCATCTCCTTACCGCCACCTTTGGGACTCCACAGATGGAGATGGAGCTGGTCCAGCGTATTGGTGTCCCTGCCAGTAAAATCATCTATGCCAACCCCTGTAAACAAATTGCACAGATCAAGTATGCTGCCAAGCACGGAGTACGGCTGCTGAGTTTCGACAATGAGATGGAGCTGGCAAAGGCAGTCAGGAGCCACCCCAGTGCCAAGTAAGCTGAGAACCAGGCATATGTGTGTGTGTGCGTGTACATGTGTGTTGATGGGCTGATGGGTAAGGGCAGAGAGAGTGGAAAGGCAGAGAGCTGGGGAGAGGCCCGCCCTGGATTCAGCCACTACTACAGCAAGTTGGGCAGGGAGGACTGCCACAGACCCGGAGCGTCAGGTCTGGCTTGATCAAAGGTGGAACTGACTAACTAGTCCTGGCCCGGGGCAGAGAAGGCTGTGGTATTATGGAGGTCAAAGTCATAGTCTTGAGAGAGCCAGCAGGACTAGACAGGAAGGGCTTTAGGAAGGAGTTGACGTTTGAGGTGGGCCTTGCGGGGTGAGAAGAATTTGGGAAAGGCATAAACAGCAGAAGCAATTCATGGGTGTCAGGAGTATTTGAGAGGTGAGCAGAAACTTGATGTGGTAAGTGAGGGGCTCGATATCACACTGGTTATGGGCAGGAATCCAATAAAAATAGATAGAAGGGGTCAAGTCTGAGTGGGTTTTACTTACTACCTGACCCCCTGGGGATCCCAGTGCGGGCCTCAGGTGAAGGGCAGGCTGGGGCGGGGCATTCTACTACCCCCAGAGCAGCTCTCGTCATATTACTGGGGAACACCTGATGACTCAGAAAAGTAGTTTTCTTCTCTTCTTCACGTGAAGTCTGAAAACTGCCTAAGGTTGCTTTGAGTAACTGGAGCTGCCCGTGGGTGACTTGATGAGGTCTGGACCAGGCAGGGCTGGAGAAAGTGGCTCTCAGGTGTTAGGAGAGTGGGTTGGATGAGACTCGGAAGCTGATGGCTGTGTGAGGAGAGGGCAGGATCTGGAAGCCTGTGGGCCCCGTTGGCTGTGGGTGATAGGGTTTCACATCCCTGGACTCAGAGGAGACAGGGGCAGGCAGGGTGGGACAGGCAGGGTTGACCCAGCAGAGGTAACTGTGTGTCTCATCAGGATGGTTCTATGCATTGCTACGACTGACTCCTACTCCCTGAGCCGCCTGAGCCTCAAATTTGGAGCCTCTTTGAAATCTTGCAGACATCTGCTTGAAAATGCCAAGAAGAACCACATGGAGGTGGTGGGTGTGAGGTGTGCACCGGGAGCCCCGTCATCCCCACCCACGCTCGGCCCACTGCCTCTTTCCCAGGAATTAATCATTCTGAGACTTTCCCCAGAGCCTCCAAGCAAGGCCTGCCTCTGGGCCTGGAGTTCTGCCTGTTGAAAATGTCCTGTCTTTGGAAAGGTTTGGAATGTCCCCTTCCCCAGTCTCAGCGCTCCCAAAAGGTCTTGTCCCATGAGGAGGCTCCTCCGAGGATGTGGCCTGGAGGGAATTTTACCAGCCTGTAGGTCACAGGTTGTGTGGCCACACTGGGGAACTGCTTGTCTTTTCAGGGATTTGGAAGAAGCAGTAATCATACAGCTTCGTTTGTTCTGCACTTCAGTGTACTGCTGAGTGCTTCAAGTTCATTCTCCCGCAGCCTTGTGAGACATAGGCTCTTACCTCCACTCTGGGGAAGGGGAAACTTAAGCAAGGCAGGCTGAATAACTCACCCAGGCTACGCCGCTTGGACAAGCACCCTCCAGATGTGGGTACTTGGGGGTCTTGGCTCTCATCCTAGAAGGTTCCTCTCCATGGGGGATAGGAGGCACACCAGGAGTCTCCTGTCCACTCCTAACCTGCCATGTGGCCCTTTGTGACCCATTTAACACTCGAGGCCCTCAATCACCACATCAGGAACACAGGCACGGTATCTGCTGCATCTGCCTGTGGTCACCCCGTCCTGGAACCAAGGTGAGGGTGCCTGTGTTCTGCATGTGAGCCGAGACTCTTCCCCCTCCAGTTTTCATGTTGGCAGCAGCTGCCCAGACCCTCAGGCCTATGCACAGTCCATCGCAGACGCCCGGCTCGTGTTTGAAATGGGTGCCGAGCTGGGCCACACCATGCACATTCTCAACCTTGGTGGCGGCTTCCCTGGAGTAGAAGGAGCCAAAGTGAGATTCGAAGAGGTAACCTTGGGGGGGTAGGAATGGCTTGCTGGGCTCTTCGGGTGGGGAGCTAGGAGCCTGCAAGGTGCCAAGGTGTCGCATGATCAAAAATAGGGAGCCTGCTGGGAGTGGGCACCGTGTGCCTCCCTGCCTCGTGCTGTGCTTGGCGCTCTGCCTGGATTACCTCGCTGCTCATTAATCCTCTGCTACAGCTGAGGCCAGCAGAGGTCATGTGACTTCCTAAGTATAAGCAGAGCTGCTGGTCTCAGTTCTGCTTAACTCCAGCCTATGCAATTTACCCCATCTATTTGAGACTTAGCCAAGACATATTTGCATGTCGTAGGCTCTGAGAGTCTGAGTATGCCCTGTTCACCCCTGGATGGACTGATGAGGAAACAAGTGGGGAGAAAGGGGAAGGAAAACCAGCCCTGGGTACCTCCTAGTGTCTTTCCCACCCGTGAGATGAAGTGTCATAGTAATCCCACTCTGACCACAAGGGGTCGCTTCTCCTTGGAAAGAGGCTGATTCTGTGATCTCCATAGCTAAGGAATCAGTGCTGAAGAGGTAATTCTGCGTGGGACCAAAGAATTAGCTTCAAAGAGCTGCAGCTGTGTGCCTAACAGAAGTCCAGGGGGCTTCCCTGGGCCATCCAGTACTCACGACTGGTTAGACGGTGGTGCATTTTTATGATGCACACCTTTATTCACAGGAAGTATCCAATCTGTTGAACAACACAAGCTGTAACAACACCTATGCAGCCCTGCGTGCTTGTAGCTTAAAGTGTTTGCATAAAAAAGAATTCAAGGATGGGCTGGAGGAATGGCTCCGCAGTCAAGCGCTAAGTACCCAAATTTGATTCCCCAGCGTTACATAAGCCGGGTGTGGTGGCGCACACCTGTAATCCCAGCACTCAGGAGGCTAAGGCTAAGGATTGCTGTGCATCCAAGGCCAGCCTGGGCTCCATAGTGAGTTCAGGACCAGCCTGGGCTACACAGCAAGACCCTGTCTCAAAAACAAAACAACAAACAAAAAAGTAAAGGTGTTACTCTAAAATGAGGCACAATGATTAGGCTCATGTGGATGATACAGAATTAAGGGGAGCTTTATCTTCTTTTTCCTTCTATTTTTTGGGAAAAAAACATTTTTGAGACATGGTTTTGCTCTGTAGTCCAGACAGGTCTTGAACTTGCTGTGTAGCCCAGGCTGGCCTCAAACTCACAGCAATCCGCTTGCCTCAGCCTCCCAAGTGCTGAAATTACTATTCCTTGATTTTTTTGTAATCGAATTATGATTTAACAAAGTGGTTATTTATGAAAGAGCCACTTTAGGGCTTCTGGGATCTGAGCATCAAGCACTGTAGGGGGAGTGTCCCTTCTTATTGTGGGGGCACAGAGGAGGGTGATTTACACACACATCAGGGTCTTGACCCAGCCCTGTTTCCCACCTGTTGTCCTAGCTAGCGGTCCCCCTTACCAGCTTAGGCCTTAGCAGCTGCGAAATCCTTTCCAAAATCAGAGCAGCTCTCAAGAAACACACTTGGAGCTAAAGCAGAGCTTCAGCACGAACCTCACATTACACACAAACAACTGGTCCCCCACCCCTCTCCCACCAGATCGCTTCTGTGATCAACACAGCTTTGGACCTGTACTTCCCAGAGGGCTGTGGCGTGGACATCCTTGCTGAGCTGGGGCGCTACTACGTGACTTCCGCCTTTACCGTGGCTGTGAACATCGTCACCAAGAAGGAGGTTCTTCTGGACCAGCCCACCAGGGAGGGTAGGTGCCCCATGGGCAGCACAGTCTTGTCTCCCCCTGAAGCTGGGGACAGTGACTAGCTGAGCTGAGCCTGGCAATCTAGTCCTCTTACCTCTAGGACAACTATTTAGCATCTGTTTTTGCTAGCTATGTTCACATTCTGTGCAAACTGAGACCGAAACAGCCACAGGGAGGATACCTTTTTGGCTCCATTTTACAAATGAGGATAGAGAAGAAAACCAAGTGAATTGCTTAAGAGCAAGTAAGAGGAAAGCCTGCATGTGGCCTGTGTCTGTCTTCTCTCAAGTACAGGCTCTGGCTTGCCCTTTCTAGTAATACAATAAAAACAATCCATGACACTTCATATTTGGTCGAGCCCACTATACAGATGGTAGAACATCAGCAGGGAGAGGCTGACTGATTAGCCCCGGGTCGCATGGCCAGAACTCAAGGTCAGGCTGAGCTGAGCCAGAGCTTGGGTGCCCGTGCCGCCAACGGCCAACAGTGCTGCTCTTCCCTGTTCTTCCAGAGACCAGGCCTCCCAGAGTGAGCTCACAGAGCCCTGAGAGTGAGAGGCATCAGGGACTCTGATTCTGGGCCTTGCTCTCTGCTCTGGCACCCTTAGGAGAGTCTTGGGTGGTGTGTTCCTGCCCAGAGACAGTACATGTTAAGGGGTGGGGGGGGGGCTCCAGGGGGATTGCTGTGTGCACACATTTGTGTGTACATGTTGAGTGTGCATGTGTCTTTAAGGTTTTAGGTTTTCCCTAAAACCCAGAAGATTGTTCTGTCTCATCCAGCACTTCTCACTGCAGCTCACTCAGTGTGCCCTCTCATGTGACTCTGAGCAGGTGGCATAACCTCTGGCGTCTCTTGGGCAGGCTGCCCGTTTTCCTCTGCTGGGGCACCCAAAGGCTCAGATGTCAGCTGGGGAGTGTGTCCTGGGAAGGTGTGCCCCACAGCTATGGGGAACATTCCCAACTCGGGAATGAACCCGTCATCAGAAGAATGTAGTCTGCTCCATCCACAGGACCCAGTCTATAGATGGGAGGAACAGCCTCTTTCCCCTGCAGACTTGTCATCCTAGCTAGCCCAAATGGTGCCAGATTCCTGCTCTCAGTCCCTCACTTTCTGTCTGTGCTGCCCATGACCCCTCCCCTGCCCACAGGGGAAAATGGCTCTGCCCCCAAGACCATGGTGTACCACCTTGATGATGGGGTCTATGGCATCTTCAACTCAGTACTGTTTGACAACGTCTGCCCCACCCCAATCCTGCAGAAGGTGAGTCTCCAGAGCCTGTTTTCAACTCTGTGCGTTTCAATGATAGTTGGTGTATTTAAATGTATATATAAATAAGTAAATTCTGTAGTGCTGGAGGGCCCTGTACATGCTGGCAAAGGCCCTGCCATTATATCCCCAACTCTTTATCTACTTAAAAAAAGTCCGTTGTAGAAAATATTCCATAGTCATAAGGAATATTTACTTATTGTTATCACCCATAATTCTATGAGACCACACAAAAATAGACTGCCAACATTATACTTTTCAATCCTTTAAAAAGTTCACTGTAGTTTTTTAAAGATAAAGTTGGGACATTGTTCGGTAACTTTCTTCATTTTTATGAGGTATAGTTATATCCATGGCATAAACTCACCTTTGGCAATATGCTTTTTCATAACTACATAGTATTTCAGCCAATCTAACTCTAGTGGTTGGTCATTTGGCTTCCTGGTTTGAGCACTGTGTCTTGGCATAAATCTCGAGTCACTGCTCTGGAATAAATTACTAGAAGCAAAAGTACAGTTCATTTGTAATGATTTTTTTTTAAAAAAATAGGACAGGACTGACACATTCTTGGGCATCCAGCACTTCTCGTGGGCACCTTTAAGAGAGGGAATACAATTCAGCACACCTTGTATTTTCACACACCTAGGCCTTTGTTTACGTGGGTCTTCTTTCAATCAGATAAGTCTTGAAGTCTGGTCGTCCTGGGAGCTCCTCTGCTCTCTTACCGACCACAGGCTGAGGCCCCTCCTAGCCCAGCCCCACCTGTGCCCGGGCTTGGGTGGGCTTCGTGGGTCCTTATTACATAAATATGTCAGTTTGTCTGAGGAAGCCTCCCTGCTGTGCTGAGGAATCTAGAATCTTCTACCCTGACAGACTAGCGTAGCCAGGATTCTGTGCAGCCCACATCCTACGGCACCAAGACAGGATTGATACCAGGCTGGCACTGGTAGTTCGGCAGGGAGCAGCTCTGTCCAGTCCCCCTTGTCTGCTGTGTGCCATCCTTGACCCACTCTTCATCCCTTCGTTGGCTCTTCAGAAGAACAGGGCTCTGGTTCCCACCCTCCCTGTGCCACCCCGCCCATTGCCTCTGCTTTGATTTCCAGTTGCTACTCATGACTTGGGCACCAAGACGTTACTGACTCTGTGGTGTGCTGTTCCTCTGCTGAACAATGCCTCAGTTTCCTCTTTTGGGCTGCCAGCCATGTACCAAGTGCAGCTGTGTGAGTGGAGCCAGGTTGGGGCCCACAGGCTGAGGGTAGGACACATTTACATGTAGGTGAGCTCTGGCTGTGCCGGGAGTGTGTCTGGGGACTCAGGCTCCGATGTGTGCCTGAGACAGCGCCTGTTTTCCAGTGGGGCTGTGCTAATGACAGTCCTGCTGGCTGTGTATGATTCTCATGGTCTACATGTGAGTCTGACATGCCTGGCATGGCCAGCCTGCCAGCGTCTTTCCAGTGGGATGGATGTACACTGGTATCCCACTGTTACCTTCTTGTGTAGTTCTCAGAACACTAAGGATCTTGACATCCTTTAGTCATCGGTCTCACACGTCCTGTTCTTTCACGCTGCTGCGAGGCGGCTGCTGCCCTTAGCGTCTGCGTGGCTCCCGGCTCACTCAGCCCGGTCCCCGGAACCTCTCCCTGCTGGCATGGGTCCCCCGGACCCGCAGAGGTTACTCCTGAAGGCCAAGTGCATGGCGGCGGCGCGTCCCCGCAGCCCGCCCTCTCCTGACTTCGCGTTCAGCTCGTTTGGATCTGCGCAGTGCTCCAGGCTGTGCCGCCTGAACCCCGTGTACGCTCTCCATGGACGGCGATGCCCTCGGCCTCGGTCCTGGCCGCGCCCCACCCGCCGAGGCTTCCCACACGCTCCCTTCCCTCACCACGCCTCACATCTCTGTGCACCCCGGCTGGCACCGGGCTCCGGATTTACACTGCCACCGACGCGCTGGGCCTTTCTCCCAGGATCGCACGGGCGTAACTTGTTCTGCAGCGAGTTCTTATCTCCAGTCCCCAAACTCCTTCTTTCGGTGAACAGCACGGCTGCCAGCCAACTGTTGAAGCTACAAGAGTTGGCGCTCCCCTGGGCCCTGCTGGCCACCACACGGAGCCCACCCGCAGCGCTGGAGTCCAGTGCCAAGCACTGCTCTCCCGGTCCCTGCCCCTGCCACCACCCGAGGCCTCGGCTGCCTTATCGCTCTGCTGTCAGAATCACACCTGCGCAGCCGGAGAGGCTCTGCTCTCCCCCTCACTCATCTGCTTAACCTCTACTGGTTTCTTCTGTGCGCCCCGAACATCTGAGGTCATGCTGACCTCAGGGCCTTTGCACGCAGTCTGCTTAGAATGCTCTTCTCTTGCTTCAAGTCTCAGCTCACATGTGACGTGACCTATTCAGGCGGTGGCGCACCTCCACCATCAGGAAATTTTGTCACTTTATTTTCTTCCTAAATGTTACCATCTGTAACTATCTTATTTGTTTTTGTTTGCTTGCTTGTAGTCTGTCTTTTCTACTGGCAAGCAGGATTTTTTTTTTTTTTTTTTTTGAGACAGAGTCTCACTCTGTAGTCCAGAATGGTCCTGAACTCAATGTGGAGCCCAGGCTGGCCTTAAGCACATGGCATTCCTCCTGACTCAGCCTTCTATGTGCTGGGATTACAGATGTGCGCCACCACACCCAGTTTACGTGGTTCTAGGGAATCGAACCCAGGGCCTCGCGTCTGCTAGAAAGTGCTGTAACCACGGTGCTACTCCTCCAGCCCCTAGGAAGGCTTTATGACAGCAGCTACCTTGTCCAGGTTCCTCTGAATTCCTAGCACCTGGCATAGTGCCAGGCAAATAGCAGCTGCTCAGTAGCTATTGGTTGAATGATTTATAAATGAATGACTTGTTTTACTGTGAAACCCTTCGGGGAGGAAACTGTTCACATCTGTCTCCACAATGCAGAGTGTGGCACATGACAGTCTTAGTCTATGCTGGAATGGAAGAAGTGTTAGTTTTTTTTTCCCCTGGATTTGGGGGTCTCACTATGTTACCCGGGCTGCTCTTGAACTTGTGGCTCACGAGAGGCAACGACCTCAGCCATTCAAGTACTTGGGACTACAGGCTCATGACACTGCACCAGGTGGGATTAAAATAGATTTTGAGGGCTGGAGGAATGGCTCCGCGGTTAAAGCGCTTCCCTAGCAAGCGCTAAGTCAAGCACTAAGTACCTGAGTTCGATTCCCCAGCACCACATAAGCCAGGTGTGATGGCACATGCCTGTAATCCTAGTACTTGGGAGGCTGAGGCAGGAGAACAGCCTTGAGTCCAAGGCCAGTGAGGGCTCCATAGTGAGCTTAGGACCAGCCTGGACTATGGAGTGAGACCCTGTCTCAAAAAAAGGTGTTTTTTTTTTTTAAATACTGTAAAAGCAACTTAAAATTTAAAAGCTTTTAAAAAGACGAAAACAAGCAAAAAGCTTCTGCTGTCGTCTGCCTGGATGGAACTCTGTTCACACGTATGTGACATTACCTTTCCTCTCACCATTCCCACACAGTGCTGCTGCCTGCAGATTTCACATGCATACCGACAGCCACTGAGGTCTTGGCGCACTTACGGAGCAGATGCTGTACTAAGCCCCTCCCATAGCATGACCGCTGTCTCAGCTTTTGGAATAGTCCTTCAAGATAGATATTATCAATCCTGTTTTACAGTAAGGAAACTGAGCCTAGAGAGGTGAGGTCTCTTGCTGGAAGTCACATGCTTCATAAGGGTTAATGCTTACTGCTGCAGATATAAGCCCTGTGGGTGTCAGGCTCGCACCTTACTCATCTTTCATCATCTGTCTGGTGCCAGAGGAGAGGCTCCTAGCTACTCTCCTATAAAATTACTGCTTACCTGGAAAATCGCTGCATCACTGGACATTGCAGCATTGATGGTTTGTTTTTCTATTATTCACACTGCCACAAGTACTCTGTGTAGAATGCTTTTTGTTTACCTCTGCACAGCTGCCTTTCACATACTTAATATACAATCATTTTTATTATGATTATGACTATTTGTTCTATAGCCCAGGCTGATCCTGAACTGTGTGGCTTTGCCTGGCCTTGAACTCACAGCAAACTTCCTGCCCCAGTCTTCTGAGTGCTGGGATTACAGTCACGCACCATTAATACCTGGCATTTTTTATATGTGGTGCTGAGGAAATGAACTCAGGACCTTGAACTTGCCAGGCAAGTGCCCTAACCACTGGTCTATGCTTTTAGCCCATATAGTCAATTAAAAAGCTCTTTTCTTAAGAGTCCCTGGAAATAGATTACCAGATAAGAATATGAGGAACATTTTCAGGCTTCATGATGCTGACTGCCAGAGTATTTCCCCCAAATCTTGGACTAGCAGGTGCTGTCCCTGCTTGCACATGTCACAGTCAGCTTACGGGCAATGCACACGAGGACTCTGCCTATCGGCCAGCTCACCTGAAATGGCACTGCTCAGTGGCCCTTTCAAATCTGTCTTCAACAAGCAGACAACATTGCTTTTTCCCTTTTAATGTTAGTGTCGTTTTATATCTTCTGTCCACCTAATTTAGAAAGTCTTAAAGTTTTTCCTTACAAATATAAGTGAACTTGCATATGCACATGTGTATTTAATACGATGACTGATATCATCTTTTGGTTAATCTGTTGACTAGTTTTAAGAGTTTGTGATTATTTTTCTTTCAAAACACTTCAAGACAATATTATGCCTCGTAGCTCAGTGTGCTATAATTAATAGTGTGGAAATGTGTGTCTTTGTTGTGTGCTCTGTAAGTTACCTTTATTTTATACATGCCTTTTAAAAATATCAAAATAGAAAGCTTAAGTCAGGCTGGGTGGAATGTGCTGCAATCCCAGCACCTGGGAGGTTGAGGCAGGAGTACTGCAGGTTCGAGTCTACTTCTTAGTGGCTTAGACCCTTCTCAACATTAAACAACAATGATGATGACAAAGATGCTAACAATGATGACATAAGGGCTGGGGCTGTAGCTCGGGGTAAAGGCCTGAAAATATTACTAAAAAATAACATGTTTATTGGAGAAATTTTAACAACAATAAAATAATTCACTAATTGCACCATTTAGAGATGACTAATTTTGAAATTTACTTTCCTTCTTTTTAAAGAAGACTTAGTGTATATGACTTTTAGCTTAATGAATATACCATAAATATATATTAATAGTTTTACTGAAAAACTGACATTTAAGTATTAAGTTCACCTTAGTTAATGGTGGATATATATATATATATATATATATATATATATATATATATATATATATATATATATTTAAAAATGTTCACTGAGTAGTCTAAAATAACATAGCTAAGGGTGTAAATACAATTCGACCAATGTGTATCAGCACTTTACAAATGCAGAATACAGCTGAGTATTAAGAAGCCTAGAGAGGGCAAGTCCTGTGGGTATTTTATGAGAATCGTGGGGAGATAATATGTTTAGTTTTGTAAGGAAGTGTCATACCGTCTTTTAAGATGGTGGCACCATTTCCAGCAATGAATGGACAGTTCATGCACCTCCATGTCCTCATTTCATGTAGTCAGTCTCTGGAATTGGCTATTCTAACAGATACATACTAGTATCCGATTGTCTCAATTTGCATTTCCTTAATGACATATCAAAGTAGAGGATCCTTTCATATGCTCACCTGCCATCTGTGTATTGTTTGTGAGGTGTCTGTTAAGGTCTTAGGGGCATTTTTAAATTTGGTTAGCTCATTGTTCAGTTTTAAGAATTCTTTGTGCATTTGGATAACAGTCTCCCATTAGATGTCTTTTGCAAACATTTTGTCTGTAGCTTCTCCTCTCATTCTCTTGACATGTCTCATGCAGAACGATTTTTAATTTTTTATTTGTGGTTCTGAACTGCATCCCTTGCCCATTTTATTTCTGATTTTGAGACAGTTTTGCCCAGTCACAGAGTTGCTTCAGGAAGAGATTGAATCAGGATAAAGAAACCACATCAGTAACTTATTTAAAAAGGAAAAATTTAAAAGAAGGAATTTGAAGATAGCTACTTACTAAATGGGGCAAAAGCAGCTACTATCTGTGGTTCTGAGAGTACACACGGAGGGAGGACCTGGCTTGTCATGGCTACCATGGGTTCTTAGCCACATACAAGATTTCGGAAGTTAGATAGGCTTATTCTTGAGCCTGCTGGCAACTATCACCAGTGACTCCCCTGTCCTCAGGGCTCCCTATAGAAGAGTTCCTGTTTGTGTATCTAAGATGTTACCAGATTGAGGATTCTTGCTCAATACATATAAAAATCATGAATTGGCAAAGGGTGGCTCTTTCAGTGTTAACAGACCTGAACTTTGAATGCCGGAGGGTGTCAGCTCTTTCAGTATTAGTGGCTCTTTTCCCCTACTGCTCAGCACAGCAGCCACAGGAAGGCCTCCGAAACTCTTCTGACCACCAGCGATGCAGCTCCTAGCAATTCCTTATTGCTCTGTCGTCCTTTGGCTGCCAGCCACCTTCAGCGTCACTAGCTTCTACTTGCTGTCTATTCTTGGCGACAGCCGCCCTCAGTTTTACCAGCTCACTCGAGACAACTCATGAATAAGCAGCAATATGCCACCTGGAGGAGGCTTCTGCTGCAGAGGTGCCTCTTGCCAGTCTGCTACTAGGTGGGGTAGAAACCTGCAGAAAGATACAGACCAGGGTTGCCAGTGAGGGCCACTGAGGCCAGTGCTACCAGACTCTCACCTGTTGAGCTGTAGGGGGCCTGGAGAAACAGCAAGCTAAAAGAAAGTCCCTTCTTCCTCACCTGTCCTCGCTGTGTCCCTTACACTATCTCTGTTGACAAAGCTTCATCCAGCTTGCTGACGAAGAAGAAATGTTTACAGGATTCAGCTCCAATGATCAGTGAGGCAAAAAGTTCTAACTGCAGGTCTGTGTTTTCTCTGTTATGGTGAAGGCAGCACTGACCTTGTTCATGCTGTCCCTGCCTACAGTCTCTCACCTGATCATGGAGGAGGATTCTTTGAGTCACCATAGATATGACTAGCCTAGGTGAAGCACAGATTTTCTTAGGGTTCATGTCCAGTTTTTGCCTTGATGCTCACAAATGAGATTTTGACCACAGGTTTCTTTTTTCTTTCAGTTTTTGTGTGTTGTCCTTTTTCATCTTTTTATTTTCAAATGATTGTAGACACTTCATGTAATAGAGGAATTTTTCACTTATTTTTTAAAAGTTGGGTGACTAGACAGGCTCTGTCAGGGCCATGTACCTTTTTAAATGTTTGACCTTGTCTCTTCTGTGGATCCACTGTCTTGTACTGGGCCTCTTTGGAGAAGGCAGCTGGGCCTACGACGGCTCAGATTTCTGCCACTAACACCTTCCAGACCCTGAATCAGGTCATTTTCCCTCTGAGTTTTCTTGTGATAACCGCTACACTAACTCAGGTATCCCTCCACATTTTCTCATCTGTAACAATCTGTGTCCCGTGCCTCCCAGATGGCATGTGAAGCTGTGGTGGGCACACTTTGTAAATGGGGAACCCCCTGCTCTTTCTCACAGAGGCGTCCGGTGGCCAGTAGTCTGGGTGTCTTGAGGTTTTATAGACGCTTTTTAAATTTTTCACTCAGTTATTACACTTGTCAAAAGGGCTGAGACTTACTATCCTGTTGCCATATGCTTTTGGAATACTTGTTTTGCAGATTCCTTTAAAAATGGCTTCACGTGGTAAAAGGGTTGATTTGGATTATTCCTGTGACGTTTCAGAACTCATTTTTCCATTGTATTTCACTTGTACCACTAATAAGCAGTGAGAGAGTGCTAGCTTATTAAAACCCAAGGGCGTCCTTTCTCTCTACTGTGGAAGAACCTTGAAAGCCTGTTTTCTCAAAGATCCTTGTGGATACATTTAATTTGTATAAATGTACAAATAAATATGCAGTATTTCTTCCCCCAAACTTGAAACATTAATGTTTTCTAATGACTGGGGCTGAGGGAAATAATTCAGAGCAACTGAGAGTAATTTTACTCATCAACAGAAAGCTTGTAAGAATGCTGAATTAAATGAACAAGGGTATGTTTGTCTCCCTTTCCTAGAACGTGAACTTCACAAGCACAGAGACGCTGTTGTTTCTCTGCTCACTGTGTATTCCCACCTCCGAGCTCACAGCTTGGCACATAGTAGGTACTCAATATTTTAATACTTGCTGAATGAACTGATTCATAAACACAAGCTAACTCTCTTCACTTTCATAATGTGTGCATTCTTTTGTAAATCCGTGGGTCTAATAGCTTATTAATTTTCAAATACATGAGCATTATTCCTGCTTGTGGAAAGGGATCATTTTCTCTCCTCATTTCCTCATTCTGCCGCTGGGTATGGTGTTGAAAGCCCTTTCCCTGTCCCTCTTCTGGTCTCCATTGCTTCTAGCCCTCTGGGTGGCTTCTGTTCATCTTTTTTTCTTCCTTGTTCTCATTACTTACATACTTCATCCATCCATCTGTTCACTCACTTAAAAAAAAATTGAAAAAGCCCCTACTGGACACCAGACAGCCAGGCGTGGGGGAGACATGGCTGAACAGGGTTGATGTCTCTTGGGCTTGTGAACTTATCATCTGTCAGGGAAGCTAGGCTTACGCTGATATTTCACAAATATTTAATTGCGGATGCTATGACGACAAAGTTCAGGGAGCATGGAGCTTTAGAAAAGCCTGTTTCTCCTGGGATCTTATATCAAACAGGAGTTGGCAGACGTGCAGCCTCAGGGAACAGCCAGGGTGAAGGCAGGGGCAGGGAGGTGGGGTTTCCTGGAGCAACTGGAGTGACTGGAGCTGGGGGAGTGCAGTGCGAGGTCCCGTGAAGGGCTTTAAGGGCACAGTCAGAATCTGCACATGCCTGTTACGCAGTTGTGACTCCTCTTGCACCCGCCTGGCAGGAACCCTGCTTACACTCTGACAGACTGCACTGATATCCTGGTTGCCTGCAGATGATATGTGGTACCGATTTAGTTTCTAAATCTGGAAGTCATTTAAGAAAAATAAATTTCACTGGTAGTTGTGCCTTTGAGAACATCCTTAAATTCTCAGAGCCTCAGTTTCCCTAAAAAGAGAGTACTCATGTCTACCATGTAGGGTCCTCTGTGACCTCTGCGTCAGATCACCCTGTCATTGTCTGTTGGAGGTCTATCTTCCTCACAGACCTCAGGGAGGGTGGTCTAACCTACCTGTGTCCTTCTGGCTCCAGTCTCTGGGCATGGCATAGAATGAGGACATCTGGAAGGCTTCCAAGAATGAGCCCAGAAACCAGGCTGGACTTGACAATGAGAGACTGAGGGCTGGGTCCAGAAAGTGAAAATGAGGGGCTGGAGGAATGGCACAGTGGTTAAAGCGTTTGCCTAGCAGGCAGAAGGCCATAGGTTTGACTCCCCAGAACCACATAAAGCCAGACGTGGTGATAAACGCCTGTAATCCCGGTGCTGGGGAAGCAGAGGCAGGAAGACTGCTGTAAGTCCAAGGCTAGCCTAGGCTACATAGTGACTTCAGGACCAGTATGGTCTACAGAGTGAGTCCCTGTGTCAAGAGAGAGAGAAAAAAAATTGAGAATGAGAGAAAGGCTGTGGAGATGAGAGTCCAGCTGAGGTCTGGAAAGTGGGCGGGGGGACCAAAGAACAGACAGGATAACAATAGTTAGAACTATTATGTAATAGTAACTATAACGGACCAAAGAATAGACAGGATAACAATAGTTAGAACTATTATGTAACAGTAACTATAACAGCAGTAATGATTGCACTAACTCACTGGACCTTTGCCATGTGCCAGGTACTGCTTTAAGTGCTCTACACAGACCAACTCACTTATCCTCTTAGTAGCCCTAGAAATTAGGCACTATTCATTCTAACTTTATAAATGAAGAAACTGAGGCACAAAGATACTACATATCTTGTCTGAGGTCACCCGGCTAGCAAGTGTTGGAACTTGGGTTTGAGACTAGACGGTGTGGCTCCTAAGTGCAAAAGAAAACAGTACAGTAGGGAGGGCCTCAGGTGCCAGGCTGGAGGGCCATCTAGTCTACCTCACTGCCTATGTCAGGGAGACGTGCGGAAGGCTGTGCTATGCCATATAGGGCTGATGGATTCATTTCCTTCTCCTACAGAAACTCCCCACGGAGCAGCCCCTGTACAGCAGCAGCCTGTGGGGCCCGGCGGCTGATGGCTGTGACTGCGTGGCTGAGGGCCTGTGGCTACCGCAACTACACGTAGGGGACTGGCTGGTCTTTGACAACATGGGCGCCTACACTGTGAGCACGAGCTCCCTCCCTGGGGAGACCCAAGGCTGCCAAATCACCTATGCCATGTCCCGGGTAGCCTGGTAAGGAGGCCCTACTGCAAAATGGGGCAGAGGGAGGAAAGCAGGGCAGAGGCAGCAGGGGACCTGACACCAGAGACCTGCTGGTAGGGAATCTGACTTGGGGAGGAGCTCTGGCTGCTGACCATGCGAGGCAAGTGTGCACACCTGCCTGGGGCCACAAAGGAAGCTGAGCTTCCCCAAGGGGGAATCACAGCCCAGGGGACCTGGAGTTCTAGCCAGGCGCTCTGGGAGGCCTGGGCCGGCTTCCTGAGGAGGTAGGGTGCACAAGGCAGCAGGGGCAGGTGGCGGCTCCCTGTAGAAGGAACACACTGCAGTGTGGCTTACGGGGGCATACTCATGGAGGCTGGCTGTGATGGGGGGAAGCAGGGAAACCCCTGAGGAAGGCCTTGAAAACTCACTGTAGAACTTGAGCATGGTGGGAAGCAGGGGCCAGCTTGAAGCAAGGACATGGTATAGTCCGACCTGGGTATTATAAAGACTACTCTAGTTACTAGGTATCAAAGAACACAAGGACAGAGGCAGACAGAGGTGACCAGTCAGATGGCAGCTCTGTGACCCGGGAAAGACATATATGCCCACTGGGCTTGTCTTTTCATCTAAAAAATGAATGTAATACTAGCTGGACCTGTCTCACTGGGGCAGAGCTAGAATCCAGGGAGGCAAGAGGTGTGGGAGACCAGGTGAGTCATGCCCGTTGTACCGTGACCTGTGGTTAGACCTGGTGCTCGGCATCTGACATCATTTCCTTTCCATCACACACCCCTGTGTGGATCGCTGGGGAGTCACTTGCCTGAGGTCACACAGCTGGCCAGTGGTGAAGAGCTCCTGTTTGAGGCTGGGAGGATGCCACAGAGGACTGGAAGAGTAGGGAGGAACTTTTATTCTGGGCCCTCAGAAGTGGTCTGCAGGCTCCCGGGAGCACCACCAAAGCCAGACCCAGGGGGTCATCAGGAGAGCTGCCTTCATTCAGCTGTTCAACAGCGTTTATCATTTCTGCTCTGTGGGGGGCATACGATGTGACCATTTTGCTACCAGAGTGTTCTGACAAGTCCTCAAAACAAACTTAAGAAACAAGTGCCACACAGACTTCCTTCCTGTCCCTTGTGATGTTACTGGCAGCTGTAGGTTGGAAGAGGTTGCCGAGGGTCAGCGACACTTGTTACAAGGGACAAAACGCAAGGTACTGAATGGACAAGTCAAGAAATCTTCCTTGTCCAAGGAACCTCACCTCATCAAAACGTGCTGCTTTGACACTTGCTTTGTGTCAGGTTCTGGATGTACAGGAGTGTCTAAGGCAGAGGGGCGAGCTGAGGTTCAGACCCACATGCGCAGACAACAGCACAGTGCAAGGGAGCGCCAATCAGGTTGGCTTCTCAGGAGTTAGGAGGCCTGGGCGTGCGAAGGGGATGGCTGAGAGGTGGACAGCCTTGAAAGGGTACCATCTGGTCACA
Organism: Ctenodactylus gundi; assembly: GCA_004027205.1. Lineage (NCBI taxonomy): Eukaryota > Metazoa > Chordata > Mammalia > Rodentia > Ctenodactylidae > Ctenodactylus > Ctenodactylus gundi. The sequence continues at coordinate 158,925 of PVKB01002543.1, forward strand.
GAGTTACAAGTAGCTCTGTCTATAAGCTAGAAGTGGCACGTGAGGAAACTGGATCAAGGTGGACCTTACAGGCCCAGACTGGACTTGGTCTTGAAGGCCGCTGAAAGTATTAAGAAACTGGACCAACCCATTTTTAAAGATAGGGAGACAAGCTGACATAGCGGGGCACGCCTGTAATCCCAGCACTTTCCCAGACCAGCCTGACTGGGCGTTACATAAAGAGAGTGACTACTAATTTGCTGTTGAGCTGTACGCTTCAGCAGCTAAGGAGGCCTTCCTGCAGGAGAGGGCCTGGAAAGCGCTGGCAGTACGAACAGAGGGAGGAAGGAAATGGAACAGACAGAGGGTTTTATGGAGAAGCAGATTCCAATAAAGTAAAGGACAGGCTGGCAGGGCCATCCAGGCCCCTTGACACAGAGCTCAGCATTTTCCCCACCCAATGGCCCCTTTCCCCTTTCTGCTCAGGTGGTGGCTTGCTGGGTGCTGGCCGGTCACAGGGAGCACCAGCGGCAGCAACCCAGGTGCATTCCCTGCCCTGCTGTAGGTGAGGGTGCAGACATTGAGCGCTTACTGTTACCCAGGACAGGTACACTGTACATGGGGCCCTGCTGTGTTCTGGCTCCCCTGAGGTTCCGTCCACAAAGCTGTGACCTGCAGGTTGAGGAGGAATTGGTGAGGTGACGGTTGATGATGAAGGTAGGGCATGTGAGAGCCCGAGAAATGGCCATGCGGGTGGCATCCAGAGGTGTGGGTGAGCACAGCTGAGGGTGCAGGGAGGGGGGAGAGGCAGACAGGTGGATCTTTAGGGGCTTCAGCTGGTAGCTCAAGAACATAGATTTACCTTATGAAAAGATGCGCCCGGGCCAATGCTGGAATTGCCTGGAGGGGGCAAAAACAGGTCAGGGAGAAGATGTGGTCCTCATGAGAAACGGTGCTGTTGGGAGAACGGACACAAGTGGGTTGTTCAGGAGCTGGGCTCTGCAGGGCTTGACTGGGTGTGATCAGATGGTGCAGCTGGTTGTCCACACGGACACCAAGGAGGAGAAAAGCTTTGCTGGACTATTTGAGGGGAGCAGATGATTTATTTTGAGCCTTGTGTCTGGGGTTTGAGGAACATGGGCTTTGGAAGGAAAGCACTGTGCTCCATCCTGGCACCACTAGGGTATGACCGTGGGCAGGCCACTCCTCTTGTAGCCTCAGTCTCCTCATTAGTGAAACAGGGATGGTAGCGCCTCCCTCACAGGGTTTTAGATGGTGGCAGGAAAGTGCCTGGCTTGAGGTGTGACCCACAGGAAGTGCTCAATAAATGTGGGTGACTTTCTTCTGTTGGGCAGTGAAGACCAAATGGGAAGTGAATAGAGGGGACAAGGGTCACCAGGCTTCCCTTTCCTTGGCTGGGCTCTGGCCATAACAGGGCCAGGAATACAGGTTTGATCCCCCAAGTGGCTGCCTCTAGCACCCCTCTCTCCGTTCCCAGGGAAGCTCTACAGGGACAGCTGCTGCCTACAGAACAAGACGAGGATGCTGAGGAAGTGTATAAGCCTCTGTCCTGCGGCTGGGAGATCACAGACACCTTGTGTGTGGGCCCTGTCTTCACCCCGGCGGCGAGCATCATGTGAGCGGGTCCCATCCCCCCACTCCCCCCCACAGAACCCCAGCGGGGCCCCGGAGATGCCTCTGGAAGAGGTGGGGAAGGCGGCAAGCAGGGCACTCTCTGGCCAGGACTCTGGTGCTCGCTCTGCCACCTCCACACTCTGCCTTTAGTGTTTCTGCCCTGTAAATAGGACCAGTCTTACACTCGCTGTAGTTCAAGTATGCAACATAAATCCTGTCCCTTCCAGCTGTGTCTGCCTCCTCTGCAGTGCAAGGGACCTGGTCAGCCAGGTGCACAGGTGCTCTGGGGTCTCCTCTGTCTCTTTCCCACCTTTGTAAATATGGAGTAAATAAATATTTAGTTTAGTGTTCTTAAAAAAAATATTCCAGTGGAATCTGGTGGTTTGACTGACAAAGCAGCCTGGGTTAGGCCTGGGAGAAATTTCCCCACTCTGCATGTGTCTTAGTTATTTTTTCACAGGTGTGACTCAATACTCAACATTAACAAATTTGGGGAGGAAAACTTAACTTTAGCTCAATTTCAGAAAGTCACAGTCCACTCAGTGGTGGCCGGCAACAGTGGAAGGACATGGCAGACAGCTCCTCACGACATTGCAAACAGGAAGGCAAGTCGAGCCCCCAAAGGAAGACAGGAAGTAGCACATACATACATCCTTCCAGGTCCCATTCCAGTGATCTGCTGTCTGGGTCCAGCCTCAGTATTCTGCCCCTTCCAGGTATAGAGGGCGTGGTGAGTCCACCCTACCCACACCTATAATCCAATCTGCCACATGCCTGTCCTCCACCATACACCCAGAATCCACTCCTCCAGACCAGGTCCCCATCTCCCAACAGCACATGGTTCCATAGATAATCCATAACATCCAAACACGAGGCTTTTGGGGGACATTCCCGATCCAAACCACAATAGCACACATTCGCCCATGCATGTTGCTTTAGTCTTGACCAAGCTCCTGGTCCCCAAGCACACCTTCTCTGTTTGTGTCTGTCCTCCTACAGACTTCCAAGCCTGGTCTCACGGGGAAGGGGTTGAGGTTGGAGGGTCATTCTTGCTTCCCTTTGGGAGCTCATGACTGGCCAGTGTGGACTCAATGCCCAGCCTAAGGCCTGGGTCACACTAGGGGCAACTGTTGACCCCAGCTTGGGACACTCATACCAAAGAGAAAGAACAAAGGGATGGATGTCCTGCAGGCTTTGTTTTCTTGTAGTGCTAGGGACTGAACCCTGGGACCGTCCACATTCTGGGCAACCTCTCTGCCACTGAGCTTCACCCTATACCTTTACTCTCCCGGCAGACTGGCAAGGAAGTAACGGTGATGCAAACATATTGTGGAGGGTTTTGCTTGCTCAAACAGCCACTGTCAGAATAAGGTTAGCTACACAGCACTGCCAGTGGCCCTGACATCCTCTCAGACTGGCAGTTCGAGGACTGCTGGGACAAGCAGGCAAGCAGGACAAGGATTCCCTCACACTGCCAGAGCCCCAAGCAACGTGCCTGTTGTGAGGGAGTGGCGTAGCAAAGGAGCACACATTTTAGACTTCTCCCAGCTGCTCTCAGGGATGCTAAAGATTCTATTTCTTAAAAAAAAAAAAAAAAAAGATACAATTTACATACCATAAAACTCACTATCTTACTTTTTCATTGCTGGGACAGAATACCTGACATAAAAGAACTAGGTTCAGAACAGTTCATTTTAGCTCACAGTTTCAGAAGGTCACAGGCCATTCATGGGTGGCCAGCAACAGCAGAAGCCCATGGCAGAGCCGGAGGTGGAGGCAGCCCCTCAAAGCACTGCAAATAGGAAGCCGAGCCTCCAAAGGAAGGGAACACGAAACACTGAAGTGGCATCTGCCCTTCCAGGTCCTGTCCCAGTAGTCTACCCACTTCTGGGTCCAGCTTCATTGCTCCACCCCTTCCAGGTTTAAACCCCCACCACACCCTGGCAATCTATAATCTAGCATACACACCTATAATCTATAATCTAATCCACATGCCTGTAATTGATAATCTACCACACCTGCCTTCCACCACGCACCTGTAACCCACTACACACCCATAATCCACCCCTCCAGACCAGGCTTCCATCTCCTAACAGCAAATGGCTCCATAGATAATCCAAACATCCACATACATGAGACCTTTGGGGACATTCCAGATCCAAACCACAATACCCACCTCACCCTTCTTCCTTTGAGATAAGGGTCTCACTCTGTAGCTCAGGTTGGCATGTAACTCAGGGAAATCCTCCTGCCTCAGCTTCCTCGAGTGTTGGGATTACAGGTGTGCACCATCGTGCCCAGCTAGGTATGTGGTGCTGGGGGATAGAACCCAGGGCCCTGAGCTTCCTAGGCAAGTGCTCTAATCACTGAGCTACATCCTCAGCCCCAAACTCACCCTTTTAAAGTGTGTTAGTGAATGGTTTTTAGTGTAGTCATTGAACTGTACGGCCGTCACTACTGTTAACTACCATCGCTGCAACAAGTCACTCCCATGGGCTTTTTCCTGGCAACACTAGTCTCCTCTCCAGCTCTGGATGGGCCTGTTGTAGACACTTCACTGCGATGGTTTTTATACGTTACGTTTTCTTGAGGTACCCTGGCTACCCTACTTTAGCACTGTAACTAGTCCTAGGCCCGCACATGGTCTTGAGGTCATCTAAGGAGGCCGTGTGCCAAGTTGTCTGGAGTAAACTAAGTTTTCGTCAAAAGCAAGAACAGCAGCCTTTCTGAGGTTGGGCCTAGTCTTTTTACTCTGACAATGAACCGGGTGACAGCTCAGGGTATCAAGAGATTCAGAAAGCAGTCCCAGAGGGTGACTCCCTTGGCCCGCCGGTAACCACGCAAAGCCCTGCTTTCCAGACATTCCCATGCCAGTGTCAACTCTCTGTCACTGAGGCTAATTCTGAGGCTTTTTCCACTTCAGATGTCCAAGCACATTTGGATCCAATCACAATTTTTTTTTTTTTTTGTGAAGGTAGGGAGACAAACTACATGTTTTTCTTCTGTACCCAGCATCAGCTATCAAAGACAGCAGGAACATGGGGCGCGTGTGTGGCTGGCCATGGTGAGGTCCAGGTGTAACCCTTACCTCATCAGAGGCAGGTCCACTGAGGGAGGCCCGCTGGTTCTGAAGAGACAGCACCTGGCATGGAGCTCGAATCCATCTCATTGGAGCCTTGTGTTTCATGTTCCATCTGCTGTGAAAACATGCAGTTCACTTTCCCGAGAAAGACAAACACAGAAATTTTATTCAAGTTCTTTGAGAATAACTATTACTATTTCTTTTTAGTTGTTTCTCATTTCTTTTTCTGAAGAGAAGGAAGAAAAGAACATTAAATGTGGAGTGCAATAAGGGGCTGTGGCCTTTGGGGTAAAATTTAAGAGGTCTCCTGGGGATATCTGCTTGGCTGCAGATATCTGCTCCGCCAGCCCTTTCCTAAGCAGCCCCTTAGCAGTGGCCCTCATAATTCCATCCTCCATGGGACTTCACTGAAGGCCATCCTCTTCTTAGAATTCCTTACACCCAGCTGCATCCTCTGAAGCTATCTCTCAACTTGGGGGTGGGGGGTGAGGGTCAACTTTACTGCCCCAGATGTACTCCCAGACACACTCTACTGCCCACTCAGGGATAGTCCCATCCTTCATCCTCCCCTCCACTGTCCACCTTCACTCAGCAGTAAGATGCCATCACTCTTGACTCTATCCCACCACCTCAGGTTTCCACTGTTCCCTCTTTCATAGGTCCCGTTCACACTGGTCTCCTCTCTGGTCCTCAAACACACCACTGCTGGGATTGCATTTACTGTTCCTTCTTGCTAGAATGATCTTCCCTGTGGGACTCAGTCACTTCATTCAGGTCCCGATGAAATGAATTCTTTAGGTGATGTCTTCCCACATCACCACCCATTAGAAAATAGCTCTTGCCAGTTTTATCCCCTTTAACTGGCTTTCTTTTCTTCATAGCACCTATTACCACTTGACACACTCCATGTTTGTCTGTGGTTCACCTGTCCCCTAGACTGTGAGCTCATTAGTGGCAGGACCCTTATTTTTCACTGCTGTGTTCTCATCACCCAGGACAGAGGGGTACTCAAAAGTGTATGCCAAACAAATAAACAGGTCTGAATCTGTCCAAATCTGTCAACTCATTTCTAAAATATGAATGCTAAACATATTTCTGTCAGAGGGTTATTGTGAAGAGTAAATATGAAAATGGGTACAAAGTGCTCAGATCAGGGCCTAGCATTATCACCATGTAATTCAATAAACGACACTAGACATTAATTTCTTGGGCACTCACCAAGCACTTACCATGGTAGATACTGGTGATATTCAGATGAGCCCCTGGATCATTGAGTGCACAGTGAAGGAGGCACTGGAGCTGCTGAATGAGCTAATTCTGGAGGAATATGGAGTCCTAACTGCTTCTGAAACAAACAGGACAGGACCTTTGGGAAGATAACTGGGAGTATTCAAAAGGAAGGTTCTGGGTGGGCTGGTGGTAGCTTGTACTTCTTCCCCCTTTCTGCTTCCCACTCTCAGCTGGGAAAGGCAGGCCCTGACAGGAAGGCTGGTGGGAGTGAGAGGAGTAAGTTGTCACCTCTGTCCTTGGTCAGGGAACTACTGTCTATGTAGAAGCTACCTACCCCACTACTCTCAAGAAACCCACAAGTCTTTGCCGGTTTATTCCAGCTATAAAAGGACCACAGGTGGGGCAACATTCTTCTGTTATATTTTAAATCCTCTCTGTGGCGTCTATAGGACCAATTAGGGCCAACGGTTAAACCTGTGTGGAACCGTCTGCCGCGATCTCTTAGCAGTCAGAGGAGGTCTTATCACTTCTCAGCCGTTTAACTAAGATCAGGTGCAGTCAAAGGGTCCTTCTGAAATCTGAATCTGATCCTGTCTTCTGCTGAAAACCCTTCAGCTGAGCCCCACTGCAATGCTACTAAAAGTTAAACTGCCTACGACCTCATCTCATAATTCTTTTTCTCACATTCTAGTTCCTTAGTGTGTTTTGAATAGTCTTGGAGGGACCCCAGAATCCCAAGATAGGGCATCTGGCTCCTCAACCACTGAACAGTCCCTACACTGTTCAGTGCCCACTGAAATGCACTGGGGCTGAAAGTTATCCAAGAGTTACAGTTGGGAAGAAACAGGCATGACAGACAGCCCAATGACAGGAAACCTATACATATACAGGGTGCCCCAACAGCTCTTTCTAGATGATCTCGGGGTAGAGTCCCCAGATAAAGCACAGGACACGATAATGAGATGTTAAATTTGAATTCAGATGAATGATGACTTTTTTAGGGCACATATGCAATAGCGTATTTTTTTTGGGGGGGGGGGGAGGGTCTTGCTCTATAGCCAGGCTGGTCCCTGAGATTACAGGCGTGAGCCGCCATGCCCGGTCTATGTGGTGCTGGGGAATCAAACCCGGGCTGTAAGCTTGCGAGGCAAGCGCTTTTACCGCTGTGCCATTCCTCCAGCCCTCTGGGCTATTCTTATACAAAAATATCACTATGTTTACCTGAAATTTAGCTTTGAACCGGATGTTCCGTATTTTATTTGCTAAGTCTGGCAGCTCTGCCCAGCACTCTGATCGTCTCCTCTGTGGGTTTGGCTTTCCCATCTGTGGAACGGGCAGATTTCTGTGAGACTTGCCTCTGCGACTCAAGCTGAAACATCGCCCCACCTCAGGAGTCGCCCGGTCTACTTAGTACTAATGTGGGAATCACGTGGTCTCGAGAGTTCGTCGCTGAATGAGTATGAGAAGCCGCTTCCTCTTCGGACCCGCAGTTTTCCCACTCGAACGCCCAAAGTGTAAAGGACAGTCCCGGAACCACGGTTGCGCACCTTCCAGCCGACGGACCTCGAACATGTCGGCCTTCCAAACTCGCGGATTTCCGGTTCCGTGACGCTACTTCCGCATCCAATAGCCTCCTAGGATTCGACCCCCGCGCTCTCGCGTCCTCTGCCGGCCCGGAGGAAAGATCGACTTTACCAAACTGAAAAGAAAAAAAGAAATAAAAACCAAAACAAAACTAGAGGAATCCATTGGTTGAAAGATGAAGAAACGCAGCTCCGCCCTCAATCTCCACCAATGGAAAACTAAACGTTCATCGAGGGCGGAGCTCCCATGGGAAAGCGTTCCAGCCGGGAGCGGGCGGCGTGGGAAGAGGGCAAAATGGTTTCCCCTGGATTAGAAAGGCCGGGGTAGTACCGGAGGTGGGTTTCTAGTATATTAGGTACTTCCGCTTCCACTTAAAAAAAAAAAAAAATAGGTGGAGCGTAAGGTGAAAGAACTTGAAAGCTGAGTGGATTTAAAGAGAATTGTGTCTCATATTCTCAACCATCCATTTCAGAGAAAGACACCTGCTGAGTTCATGCAGAAAACCGAGATCTTTGAACTACTTTTTCGTTTCCGGGCCAAGATGTTTGGCTTTAAAGCCTGTAATCCCAGCTCTAGGGAGCCCGAGGCAGAAGGATTGCCGGGAATCCAAAGCTAGCCTGGGCTACATAATGAATACAGGTCCAGCCTGGGCTACAGAGCAAGACCCTGTCTCAAAATTTAAAAACAAAAAACCCGTAAGTACCTACTGGCTGCTGTGACCTACCTTTGTCATTACTTCATTTTTATCTCCTCAAACTTTGGAGTGAATTTTAGAACACAGACTCCATTCTCTCACTGTCCGTTTTGGAATCTTGGTTCTGCCAGCTACTTGCAGTCTATCCCTGTACAAATTATTCTCTCTGGCACAGTTTCTGGGTCTGTAATAATAGTACCCATATTATACCACTGTTAAGAGTAAATAAATTTAAAACACATAGAATGGTACCTGGCACATGATAAGCATTGAAAAGTATTTAAATTATTTCCATTTACAAATTTGTAAATTGAGGTGTGGATATAACTTGTCTAGAACAGGTAGCAACTAGTGGAGCAGGTTGGGAAGCATCTGCACCTAGTTGGAAGGATGCCACACCCCATCCCACCCCTCTTCCTTTGTGTTCAGGGAGCCTGTGAGAATCATGATTTCCTTGACAGCAGTGTATGCATTTAGTAACACTCTAACATCAAGTGGTTGCCTTCTGAGCATCTTAATAATGCTAGCGGAGAGTGAGGGTCTGTAACTTCTCCCAGACTAGGTTTTCTGGAAGAAGTCAGAATGGATGCCTCCGAAATTTATCTGCTGATAAATTTCACTGATAGAAAAATCAGCAAAATGAAATAAACTCCTGAACACATTAAATTTGAACTTCTGAGAGATATTCAATGGGGAATAACTGTACTGTGGTATAGTAAGTGCTGTACTAGAGGAAAGCCCAGGGCACCAAGGGAAGTCTGGTTAGGGACTGATGTAACTTTTGCCTTCTGGTTAGGGCAGACTTGCAGAAGCAGTGGGTCTTGATGGGTGAGTAGGAGTTGTTCACTTAAAAAGCCTGGAGAGACTAAGCAAAGCATTCCAGACCAGAGAGATGAGGGAATAGAATACTTTTTCAGGAACTGGAGTACAGAATGGTAGATAAAAATGGGATGGAGAATTGGGATGTACTGTGAAGGGCCATGTCTTGAAAGTGTCCTCAAATCATCAGAATTTCTTTCTTTCTTTCTCAAGTACACGAGACTTTGGGGGAGACGTTTTAGATCCAAACCACAATATGATTGTTAAGGAAATTAGCATTCAAATGAAGCCCAGTACTTGGAATCAGGACTATCAAGAAGAGGCCTCAAAGATGTCTCAGGAATCAGCAAGACCCCACCCTCTACCAATTCAAGGGTAGAAAGGCAAAAGACCTTGCTTTGAAAACAGAAACCCAGGGTATCCTGCAGGGCAACCTAGGAAGGTGAATCTCCAGTGTTACAAGAATAACTCAGAGGCTGCTGTGACCACCATAGTGCCAGACCACCTAGGGGGCCAGACTGGTGCTCAATCCATGCTGCAGATCTGAGCATCATCCATGCGGTGCTGGCTTTACAGGCACTCAGAATGGAAGAGTTGTGGGGTCATGGAGGCTTTCATTCAGATTTCAGAAGAAGGCCTTGGGGCCAGACAGTGTGCCCCTGGGGGGCGCAGTGCATGAAGTTGTTAATGGGAAGCCTAAGGTACAGTGGAGACCCAGGAAATTTGCAGATGCCAGGAGTATGGATCATCTTCAGTGGAAAGCCACAGGCTAGGAGCAGAGCCAGCCCAAAAGGGAAGCTATGGAGGTTGCATCCGGAGGCAATGCTGTATGGGTGGGGCCACCCAAGCCACAGTTTACCTCAAGTACCGAACACAGAAATGCAGGATTTAATGGAGCTATAGAATTTAATGCTGGGTTTAAAATTATTTTGGTCTGGTTGCTTTCTATCCTCCTATTCTTCCCTTTTGGAATGGGAATGTTTACCGTGTATGTTAGAAGTGTTTAACTTTTCTTTGATTTGTCATAGGGTCTCACAAAAGAATTTGCCTTGCATCTCAGAAGAGACTGTAGGCTTTGACTTTTTAGCAGTGCTGGAACTGTTAAGACTGGCTACTTTTAGAGAAGGACTAAATGCATTTTGTATAAGGAGGTAGACATGAATCTTTTGGGGTCCAGGCATGAAATGTTACAGTTTGGACCTCGAATGTTCCCCTAAAGCCTCATGTATTTGGATGTTGTGGAATGGCTATGGAACCATGTGCTATTACAAGGCGGGGGCTGGCTGAAAGAGATTGAACACAGGACCTGACTTGGAAGGGGAAGATCACTGGGGCTTGACCTTGAAGGGGTCGATTTCTGGGACATGACCTGGGAGGATATGTGCTAACTCTATTCTTCCTTGTTCACTTGGCTTCCTGCCTGCCATTCCATGAGTAGCTCTTCCTCCAGCTGTGCCTCCACCATGGGCTTCTGCCCTTGCCAGACACCCATGAAGGGACTTCTGAAACAATGAGCTAAAATAAACTTCCTCCCTAAAATTATGGAAGTCAGGTATTCTGTCCCAGAGATGAGAAAGTAACTAAGACAAACCTTTCTCTGTGCCAGGCACTGTTTCAGCATTAGGGACACAAAAGTGAACCCAAATGTCCCTGCCTTCGTGGCATTCATAACTTAGTTGCAGGGAAAGAAACAGTTACGATTTTTTTAGCTTCTGAATGTTTCTCTCTCCAACATTGCTTTACTGGGAAGGATTTGCCTTAATGGTTGCCAGAGAGAGAAAAAGAGAAGATGTGTAGGATGGGGCCGGGAAAGGGGAATGTGAAAGTCCGTGCAGGTAGAAATTGCCCTCATAGTGGGGGCAGCGGTGGTGAAGATGATGCTTGCTCCCTCTGCCTCCTGATTATCTCCTGAATTCAGCTGCTTCTGCATATCTCTGCTGCCACATCCAAAACCCTCTCGCTGGGGTTATTGTAGCTGTCTCCTGATTTATCTTCCCACTTCTAGTTTCAACTCTTCTAAAGCGTATGTCAGACATAACAGTATGTCCAATCTGAAGTGGAAGTCAGAGCAATCTTCCTAAAATAAAATCGTGTTGCTTCTTGGCATGAATCTCTTCAGGGGATGCCTGCTGTTTTCAGAATGAAGCTGGCACATTTAAGCCAGTTCTCCGTGGCCCTTTGGATCTAAATCTGTGCCATTCATTATATTAGTCATCAGTCCAAGAGCACTTGAAGTAGGCACAGTCTGAACTCGATGTGCTCTGGTGTCAGATACACACTCCAGATTTTAAAGACAAAGTTCAAAAGAAGCTCCTTAATCAACACTGAATTAATACTGAAATATGTTTGGGTTAAATAAAACAGTATTTAAATTAACTTACTTCATTTTAACATGGCTAGTATAAAGTTTAAAATTGTGTGGGCGTTTTATCTTGTGTGTATGTCAGATCACTGAATACACTGGCACAATTCACCAGCTTGACCTCTTCCATGCCTTTATTTTAGCTCCATTGAACATAACAGAAACTGACTGAGAGGGAAGGAGAAATTTAAGAGCCAAGGGAGTTGATTGCAAGGACCTTCGGAATCAAGGGAAATGTTGATTAGTCAGCGCAGGGAAGGAGCAGGGCATCCCAGGGGACCTCAGCAGCAGAGGTTCACAGACATTAACGTGACAGAGCTCCTTTCCTGGGCTTGACATCCCACATCTTAAACTCCTGTGGAGACAGAATCTGATTAGCTCAGTTGAAATCAGGTGTATCTACTATGGATCCACCCATCCTGGTTCCAGCAGCAGGAGTCATTGTGAGCTACCTACTGCGTGTCTTCCCCTCCCACCCTCCAGCCTCTATGTTATTTATTTATTTATTTATTTATTTATTTATTTATTTATTTAAGCAGAATGAGCCTTCTAACCTTAAGGCCCAGCATACCTTTTCTTTCAAGGGTACTCTGAAACCCTCAGAACTGTAACTCCTGCACAATACTGTGGAGAAACAAATTGGTCAAACGATATACAAATGACTGAAATTGACCGTGTTTCAATTAACTTTTATTTACAAAACAGAATGGGAGTCCTATTTTGCCAGCTCCTGTGCTGTGTGCTCTGTTCTCTCTGCCCAGACCAGCCTTTTGCTCCTTGCTTCCTGCAGGCTCCTAGTCTCAGGGGTTAGCTCAGATGCCACCTCTTGCCAGCTCTCTCTTACATGCTACTTCCTTGACCTGCCTCTCCTGGCTGGACGGTTGTCCTACTTCTATGTCCCCTCAGGCCCTGCCCCTCATCAAGTACTGGTCTTACCCTCTAGTCATTGGTCTGTATTAGCCACTGGATCAGTGGTTCTGGTTCTCACTCGTCATAAACTCAGCATGTGGTATGTCTGGCACATGGTGCCCCCTTGGGTATCACTGGGTGGCTGGAAGAAGCCACAGCTGCTATTCTGAGATCTCAAGCAGTGGTTGAACTCTCGAGTGTAAAAAACGATTGTGTGAAAGTTATCTTTGGAAGCATCACTATGTCAGGAACGCACAAGTAAGGTGAATGTTTTAATACATGTGATGTGGAAAATTCTAAGAATAGCAAGCCCTAGATAATGTGGCAAGCCATACCTGAGCTGGGGTAAAACCAGCGACAGTCCCATCCGGCCCCTTAGGGAAGATTGCCTGCTCTTGGCGAGGAACTAGGCTCGGAGGCAGAGGGGCTTGGCCCACTGTTACTCAGGCCTGCCATTAGTGGGTTGACAAATGGCCTTCCTCCACCCAAAGGGTCAATGAGCAGAACTTGAACAAGGGCAGGAGGCCATGCAACATGGTTGTGGCCTTCGGCAGGCCTTAGCCAGCTGCACACTCCATCCCTCGCTGCTTTGAAAGAGAGAGGAGAGGCTGTCTTAATGCCACACTTGTAAGCCATGTGGATGTGGTGCGGCTTCCCCTGTGGGTGAGGAGACTAAACACAAAAGAAAGATGGATCCTACCTGGCCCTGTGGTCCTTGAGTGACTCACCTGTGCTCCTCATGCGGATGGCAGGCTGGGACCAGTGGCCCGGGACAAGGATAGTCGGTGGCAAGTCTTCCATAAGATACAGCTGATGATCAGCAGAGTGGATGAGGAGATCAGAACCGGTATGATGATCACTGCAGCCTGCAAGCCACCCACATCTGGCAGAGGGGCAAGGACATCAGGGCAGGGGTGGCGGATTGGTTTCTTGAGACAGACTGTGCCCCCATCCTTATTACTAGCTGTGGCCAGCACGATACTAAGCTCCCGCACCACTGAGGAAGCACGGGGCAGGGCAAGGACAGGTGTGAAGGCAAAGATTGAGTGACGTTGGGCAGGCAGTTAAAAGTTCTTTCCCCTAGTATTCGGCACTTAGCAGGTGCCTGCTGCGTGTTGGGAACTAAAAGGGGAAAATGTGATACTAATAGGACTCCAGGTGCTTTACAGGTCTTACTTTATTCAGCCTGGCAAGCTTTCTGTTACCACTGCTCACCAGCTGGGGAAGCTATGGTGTAGAAGCTGGCTTCTTTGAGATTCATGAGGAGTGCAGTCAGGATGTGAAACCAGGTCTGCATACTACCAGGCCCTCATGCTCTCCCTGTGTTGTGGTTAGCATCTGGAGTGTCCCCCAAAAGTCTCATGTATTTTAATGGAACCATGTGCTGTTGGTGGATTGGGGTCTGGTCTGGAGGGGTGGACTGCAATTAAGTTAGGATTAACAGTGTGTAGTGGCCACACCTGGATGCAGGAGGGACTGGTTACTGGGCAGAGACCTGAAAGGATACATAAGCTGCACCTGCCTTCCTGGAGGACTGGGACTAGTCTCAACTAGCCTCGGCTGGTCTTCCTGTTTGTCCGGGGAAGCTGCCTCCACCTCTCTCTCTGCCATGTACTTCAGTTGTTGCTGGCCACCCCTGAATGGACTGTGACCTTTGAGACTGGGAGCTAAAATAAACCTTTCCTGTCCTAAGTTTGTGGGTGTCGGGTATTGAGTCACAGCAATGAAAAAGTAACTAAGACAGAAATTGGTACCAGAGGAGTGAGGTCGTTGCTGTACTGTACCTGACGATGTGGCTTGGAAGTCTTTGGAATGGGTTTGTAGAAGGAATTTGGAAACGTTTGGGGGCGTAACCCCTCTTCCTGGGACACTTGGCTCAACTCTTTCTCATCCTGCAGGTCATGGCTTCTAGAGGGCGCCTCGTCCCTAAGTTCTTTTAACCCCCTGTTCTAGCCCTCGGCTGACATGCTGTCACGGTCTGGTCAGTGTTCACTCTTCCACAGGGGAGGGATGCAACCGGAGTTGCTAACCTCAGTGCCCAGCACATAGCAGGGATTTTTTTGGGTAAGTGACTGAACGAGTGAGTGGGGATGGAGAGCACTCTGGGGCTGTCTTAGAGGACAGCAGAAAAGATGGAACACCCCTCCCCCTTTCTTTCTTCAGGCTGTGACCAAAGTCAACACTTTTCTGGACTGATGTGGGAACGGGTGGCCCCAGGGTGGTGGGAGAGAGGGGGCCTGAATAAACACAGCCTGCCCCACTTGACTAATCTACCCTTTCTCAGTCTGACATTTGACTCCAGCCCAGGGATGCTTCTAGCACCTTTTTTGCATTTTTATTAGTGCATGTTAATTATACTAAATACTGGGCCATATTGTGCCATTTTCACATGCATCTAACCCATATTGATCCTACCCATCTGTCACATAACCTTCCATTACTTTCTTCCTTCCCATCCCCCCAATTCCCTTACTCTTGTTCAATAGTCTCCTCCTACTTTCACATTCCAGAATTCGTTTTTGAAAAGCAGTCAGTGCAGGCTGGAGGTATAGCCCAGGGAGTAGAATGCTTGCCTGGCAAGTGCGTGGCCCCAAGTTTGATTCCACAGAACCATGTAAGACAGGTATGGTGGCACATTCCTGTAATCCCAGCACTCAGGAGGTTGGGGCAGGAGGATTGCTGTGAGTTGAAGCCTAGCCTGGCTACATAGTAAGTTCAGGACCAGCCTGGACTACAGAGTGAGACCCTGTCTCAACAGCAACAACAACAACAACAAAAGTAGCCGGAGCTGATGAGGTGGGCAGAAAGGCACAAAGTCTGGATGGATTCACTTGGTTCTGTGTCATAGACTTGCTATCTGACCTTAAGAGGTCATCCCCTCTCTATCCCAGCTATCTCTGTCAACTGTGACAAGGCGAGAATTATCTCTAAAAATATCCAAAATAGAATAGGGACTGGAAGATACTAAGGACCATGTATTTGGGACTCCCAGCTCGGGGTTCAAATCTGAGCTCTGATGCTGAGTGCAAAATCAACTTACCTCTCTGGATCCAGTATTCTCATCTGTAAAGTGGGATAAAAATGATCCATCCTTGTGGTTTGAATCTGGCCTGTTCCCCAAGAGCCTCATGTACCTATGGGTACTGTGTACTGTTGGGAGGTGGGGCATGGTTGGAAGTGGAGGGTGCTTGGGGCTTGACCTGGAGGCTTGTATACTGGTTCTGCTCTTACGCCTTGATGTGCCTCTGTTCTGCCATGCTCTGAGGACCTCTGTCTCCAGCTCAGGCTCCATCCTGTGATCCATTTCCAGCCTTCCACTCGTGAATACACCGTGACCTCTGAAGCTGTGAGCTAAAAGAAATCTTTTGTCCCTAAAGTTGTGGACATCAACAGCAACAAAAAGTAACTGAGACAACCCTCTTAGACTTGTGAGAAAGAAATGAGATGACAGCTGCTAGTTACTCTGTTAATGACATCTCAAGCCAGGCCTAGTGGATTGAAAAAGTCATAGCATGTGCAAGGACTTTGGGAAGAAAGAGCACAGAGAATCAGAGTTGGAATTGGGTCATTTCATCATAGAGCAAAGAAGGTGCCTTAGGAGCTCCATGGTCTGTGTTTTCTATTATATAAAGGGTGGAGGCTGAGATCCCCTGAGTGGAGAAGGCTTCCCCAGGCCGCACTTAGGTCTACATTATTTGGCTAGTGTTATGGTCTGGACCTGGAATGTCCTCCAAAGCCTTATACATTTGGATGCTGTGAATTTTGGGAGTGTGATGGATTACAGGTGTGTGCTGGATAGTAGGTCTGTGGTGGATTCCTGGAAATGTGACCTAGAAAGGGCAGGTCATGGAGGCTTAGCCATGAAAGGGTGGAACACTGAAGCTTTACCTGGACATACTCTGGAAGGATATGTGTTACTTCAGTCTGCTCCTCCATGATATGGCTTCGTGACTGTCATGCCCTGAACTGCCTGGCTCCTGCTCTGCCTCATGCCATGTGCAGTTGCCATTTCCAGCTGCCCATGTAAGGACTGTGACCTTCTGAAACTGTGAACTAAAATAAATCTTTCTTCCCTTAAATCATTTTATTTGTTTGTTTGTTTTCCTCGCTCTGTAGCCCAGACTGGTCCTGAACTCACTATGGAGCCCAGGCTAGCCTTGGACTCATGGCAATCCTCCTGCCTCAGCCTCCAAGTGCTGGGATTACAGGTGTGTGCCACCACACCCAGCTTCATGTGATGTTGGGGAATCAAACTCAAAGCCTTGTGCTTGCTAGGCAAGTGTCTTAACCACTGTGCCATTCCTCCAGCCCCCTCCCTTAAATTGTGGATGTTGGGCATTCTGTCCCAGCAACAAATAAGTAACCATGACAGCTCGTATATTCCGTGAGCAGAGCACGGGCTTTGGTTAGGAAGTTGGAGATTTTCTGGGAACCTGAAGACTTCCAGTTAGCTCATTCTCCTCCCCATTCCACAACTGGTACCCATTTCTTTCCCTCCCTCAGCCCCTCAGTCTGAGGGAAAGCTGGCCAAGGTACAAGTACCAGTGGCACTGTCCCTTGTCTGTGTGCCTCACAGTCAGAACCACTCGAGATCCGCCCTCCTCCCCACTCTGAGTCTTGGATTGGCAGCATAACCAGAGAGCCCAGGGCCTAGTGAAATGGCAGAAGAGAGGGGTAGGCATGTACTTACTGCACCCATGGGCAGCGGTGGAGATATTCCAGGGGGGCTGCATATCTGTTAGTGGGGTTTTGGGACTTCTGTTCAGGAGGGGTGGAGTGGGCAGGTGCTCGCTTTCCAAGGCATTTCACTCTTGAGAAGAAACAGGTGAGCCGAGGTTGCACCTCTGATCAACAGAGCTCCAGCCTCTAGCTGCAGAATGCCCCCTGCTCAGAATGTGGTAAGGACAACGAGGCTTCTGAGGAGTCCTAAAACCAAACATCATATTAAATGGAGGCCACTGAAGGATTTTTAACTGGTGGACAAATGCTCACAGTCTTTCATTAAGTGGGGAAAGCAGGTTAAAGAACAACAGGTAAAGTATATGTTCCAAGTTTTGTAAAATACACTCACACAGGAAAACATATCGTCGACATTACTGCCAAAATACTAGCAGAGTTACCTCTTAACAGTGGCTGAGAGGTGATTCTTACTATTTCCGGTATCCTAACCGCATTTTCCAAATTTTCTATGATGAGCACATTACAAAAAAAAAAAAAAAATCAAGGCAGGGGGTGCAGCTGAGCAGATAGAGCGTTTGCGTAGCGTGCACAGGATCTGGGTTTGATCTCCCAGGGCCACATAAAAATTCACTGGACATGACCGTTCACACCTGTAATCCCAGAACTCAGGAGGCTGAGGATGAAGAGTTGCTGTGAGTTTGAGGCCAGCCTGGACTACAGAGTGAGACCCTATCTTAAAGCCTCACCAATAATGAAAGAGAAAGAGCTCAGAAGAATAATCCTATTCTTAACAGCCCTGCAAAAAATTAAATACCTATGAGTATACCTAATCAAAGAAGTGAAGGACATATATAAAGAAAACTACATTACACTGAAGAAAAAAGTTGTAGACAACATCAGAACATGGAAAGACATCCCCTGTTCTTGGGTAGGCAGAATCACTATAGTCAAAATGACTATACTGCCAAACCTGATATACAGATTCAATGCAATTCCTACCAAAATACCAACAATTTTTTTTCACAGAACTTGAAAAAATAATCCTTAAATTCCTATGGAACCAAAAGAGACCTAGAATAGCCAAAGCAATCTTAAGTAACGAGACTAAGGCAGGAGGCATTACAATTCCAGACATCAAGTTATACTATAAAGCAATAGTTGTAAATACTATATGGTACTGGTACAAAAACAGACAGGTAGAACAGTGGTACAGAATTGAGGATACAGAGGCAAACTCAAATACCCTCAGTTATTTAATCTTGGATAAAGGTGCCAAAAGCACACACTGGAAAAAGGACAGCCTTTTCAACAAATGGTGCTGGGAAAATTGGACATCCACATGCAGAAGAATGAATATAGACACATACACATACCTGTCACCATGCACCAAAATCAAATCAAATCAAATCAACTACCTAGATATTAAAACTGAAACACTGAACCTTCTGGAAGACAAATATTAAGCACATATCTCAAAGACATAAGTGTGGGCAAAGACTTTCTTAATAAGACACTAAAAGCAAAAGAAATGGCCCCCAGAATTAACAAAATGGGATTATGTCAAATTAGAAAGTTTCTGCATGGCAAACAAAATTATCAACAGTGTAAAAAGAGAAACGATGGACTGGGAAAAATATTCATCACCAATATGTCAGATAGGAGGCTCATAACCAGAATAGACAGGGAACTGAAGAAAAGTAAGGCCCTCAACATCAAAGCATAACCCTATTGAAAAATGGGCAAAAGAAATGAATAGGCAATTCTCAGATGAAGAAGTTCAAATGGCCAATAAATACATGAAAGGATGCCCAGTATCCTTAGCCATAAGAGAAATGCAAATCAAAACATCGCTAAGATACCATCTAACTCCAGAGAGATTGGCCTATATCAACAACTCAAACAGCAATCAGTGCTGGCGAGGCTGTGGGGAGAAAGAAACCCTCCAGCACTGCCGGTGGGAACGTAAACTGGTACAACCGCTATGGAAAGCAGTATGGAAGTCTCTCAAAAGACTGGAAATAAATATTCCCTTTTCCAGCAATACATTTTCTGGGAATTTTCCCAAAAGAGTTAAAAACAACATAGAACAGAGACACATGTATCCCCTAAATTTGTGGATGTTGGGTATTAAGTCACAGCTGCGAAAAAGTAACTAAGCTACCTTCCCTCCCTGATCATGCCTCTCTTCCAAGTGACAGCTGCTGGAGCGCTGCCCTGTGGTATCACAGGAAGGTCCCCTCTCCATTCCTGTCTACCCCACCCCCTAATCTCTCCCCATTTGTGCCTGAGCCAATTCCAACATTAGCTATTACTCTTCTGGGAGTGGCTCCTTTTGCAAGTGTGCACAGGTTGGAGAAGGGGAGACACTTTCAATACTAATCCAGTTGCACTTAGGAACAAAAAGGACAAATTAAGATGGAGGACTGAAAAGGGTGAGGAGGGCATGCCAAGAGTGTGACAGCGGGAGGACCCCGAAGAGGAAAGTGAGGGTGACAGGGTAGGATAATCTTGGGCAAACTCTATGGAGTTGCCTCAGGCTAGAACCTTGGACAAGGGGCTGCCTGAAGCTCAAGTGAGCCACCCCACTTGCTGAGCTGGGGCACTGGTAAGTCACAGACAAACCCGGGGCTCCTCCAAGGTCCTCCAAGTTGCCTAGGTCTCAACTCACAGCCCCATGTTTATGAGATAAGCTAGCCTATCTCTGCTTTCCCTAGAGCCCTAATCTTCACATCTCTTGTCCCAACAGCGAACACAGAGCTGCTGATTCCTGATTGGCAGGTCTGGCAGTTTGGTCGGGATTGTACAGTGGGAAGAAGAAACAGGCCCCATGGCTCAGCGTCCAGGAGGCATGGGGCAGAAGCCCCCTTTCTGGGAAGACTCCTAAACTACCACACTGCCTGAGATTCCAGGTGCCACGAGGTCAGGGAGCCCTCACGGGCCACTGGTCCTGATGTCCTCACTCACCTGGCACTCCTTGCAGCTTCCGCAGCTGACCAAGCTGGGATTCTTCCTTGCTGTGGCTGATGCTGGCTCTGGGCTCTGTTGCTAGTGAGAGACATATGAGATGTGGACGGGCACCAACGGGGCATGCCTGGGAGGAAGCAGCCAGGGTCCAGACAAGCTCTTTTCCTTGGGAAGGACCCCGAGGATGGCACCCAGACCTTGGTGCCTGGAGCTGTGGATCCTTGCTCACTCCCTTCCACTGCTCACACACCAGGTCTCCAACGGAGGGGATGGGGGCCCAGAATCCACAAATAGGTGAGGCTGGAGGCTCCATGAGCTGAGCTGAGGACTGAGAGTCAGGAGGTTTGGGGTGGGGGCTGACCAGGCCCCTGGGGCTGGTGTCTCCCCACCTGGACCTCAGTTTTCTTATTTATAAAATGACAGGGCTGAGTCTGGTGACCTCTCAGCAGCGATTCTGGAGCCTGGGGTGCTGATCCGTATGCGCAGCTGGGCTGAGTATCCATCCCAGAGAGTACCTCTGGGTTCTGTCACCCGACTGTCCCCTTCTTTTTGTCTCTGAGGTACGGCAACCCCTGATTCTGATAGGTATGCCTATTCTCCTGTCCCTTTCAGTCTGCCTTTGGTGCTGCTTCTCATTGCCCGGGCCCAGTTGGCCTACCCTACATGCTGAATGGGAACTGGGATGCCTGGGTTCCCTGTGGGTTCTGGTCCCAGACGTCACAGTTGGTTTATGTTCAGCTACAAACTTGTCTTTCTTAGGATTCAGGCCAGGCTGACAGGGCTTCTTTGGCATTCAGACTCGATCTCACATGGACCTTTTGGAAGAGTTCACTAGGACCTAGGGATTTTTGCCTCTGACCCCAGCCTTGGAAGGCCCTTCCTTGTCATGACATCAGGGTAGGAAGCTCCTGCACCTCAGGTCCAAAGTGTCAATCCTTCACCTACTGCATCTAATTCTTAGAGTGAGGGAAGAACATTTTATAACAATCAGAAGTATGACAGAACTGTCAAAAAATGAAAATAGAAGACTTCCCTACTTTACATTTGAATAAAGACACATACTTTTCATAAGAATAGAAAAAGATAGTCTGGTGTGATGAGTTATGTACTTGTAACCTCAGCGTTCTGGAATGCTGAGGCAGGAGGATCCCAAGTTTGAGTATCCTGGGCAACTTAATGATTTAGCAAGACCCTGTCTCAAAAATAAATATATAGCTCGAATGTAACTCACTGCAAAGGCTATGAGTCCAATCTCAAGTACTGCCAAACAAACAAACTCCCCAAAAATCAAAAGTAAGAAAATGAGCAGATTTCAAAATAAAATCATTTCTCCCTTTCTTATATTTTGAGAAGCAGAGTCTCCTGACGGCATCACGCCCTTTTGTTCCTCGTCACCTGCTTTACCTGCATGTGATTTGGAACATCCTGGGAGATGGGGTAGCATCAGCGGTCTTACGGCAAGGAGAAATGGCCACATCCAGGTGCGCAATAACAATTCAAGTCAGCACCTTGGTCAGTACCTGGCCCCACCCTCCCGCTCCCCCCCTCCCCCCCCACGCCATTCAGCCTGTAACCCAGGCCCTTGGCACTGACCTCCAGGGGGTGAGCTTGGGAGTGGTAAATAGAGCCAGGCCTTGGGCAGGAGGGGAGGACGCAGCCAGGGCTGTTCAGGTGTGAGCAGTCAGCCTCCTGAGATGGCCTCCCTGGCAGGAGGGAAGGCTTTCCCCAGAGCGCATGAGGTGAGCTGTGTGCCACCAGGGGACCTTATCTCTGTTGTTTTCTGTCTCTGCTGCCACCCCAGAGAAAAGAATCCAGAGATAATGGCCTTATTAGGGTTGAGCAGGCCAAACTGTGGAACTAAGTATTGGGCACCAAACCCTGGACTAGCAGGGCCGGCCTGGAACTCAATCAACTCAATCTTCAGCCTGTTCCCAATTGGTATGAAGAAACTGAGGCCTGGTGAGGGACCCGCTCAAGATCACATAGGGTCTTCACGAGTCTGTCCCTGAACCCCGGAGACACATGCCACTTGGCACGCATTTGAGATTCCACTTACAGTTGACCAACTCCATGACAGTTGGTTTAAGCACCTACTTTGAGGCCCAGGGGATTCTGGTCATGGAGGTGGCTGCCTGTCACTGAAGCAGTTCTCCCTATGGAGAAGCAATTCCAGAGAGGTCCGGTGAAGAGTTTAGCTGGGGATGAACCTGATTTCTAGCTCTGCCGAGTAATAGCTGTCGGTCCCTCGGGAAGGCTTCCTCACTCAAACGCCAAGATAATGGTTTTAACCTCAGGAGATTGTCTCTATGGTTAGATAAAATGAAAGCAAGCACCAGCACTTAGCTTGCCGACTACTCTGGGAAGCCCCAGAGTGGGGTTGTTGACAGTCATTTTCTTCCCATCCTGGATCAGATCTATACTGACCCGTCCTCCTAGCCAGGCCGGGCTCTCTTTGCCTCCCCTTTTAATTATGTTAAGTGTGGGGTTCTTGGTTTC
Source organism: Ctenodactylus gundi (assembly GCA_004027205.1). Taxonomy (NCBI): domain Eukaryota; kingdom Metazoa; phylum Chordata; class Mammalia; order Rodentia; family Ctenodactylidae; genus Ctenodactylus; species Ctenodactylus gundi. The sequence goes on from PVKB01002543.1 coordinate 181,359, forward strand.
AACCCAAATCTTTCATTCACAAATTCTTTGAACAGTCAGGCAAACATACCTCTTGGAGGCAGCCTAATTTCCTGGATTCCCCAGGTGAATATGCAAGTGAGGCCCCTATAGTTACCCTGTGACACTTGGAATCAGTGAGGGCTGGGAAGTGGCCAGCACTTCTAGGACCCAGGGTCTGGGATAAAGGGAAAACGGCGGGATGGGCCACGGTGGCAGGGACAGCTGCTCCCCCAGAGGGAGAGGACACAGCAAAGACATCCCCTGAGCAAAAAATGGAAGGGCATTGTTTTGGGGGAGCCACAGGGATTGGAGAGAATGAGGGTCTTGAGCATATTCTTGTCTCAAAATCACCTCTCCTTCATAACTTAGCTGTCTACTGGGCTGCTCTCCACCTGCTAATCAGAGGCCCCTCCCCATCTACTTTGCCAACACCCCTTCTATTGTGGTACGGATCTGGAATGACCCCCCAAAAGTCCCACACATTTGGATGTTATGGATTGTCTACAGAAACATGTGTTGTTGGGAGATGGGGGCCTGGTCTGGAGAGGTGGATTAGATTACAGGTGTGTAGTACAGAGGCTATGCACCTATACAGGGGTTTCCCACACATTCCATACCTGGAAGAGGCCGATCACCAGGAAGAGACATGGAAGTATGTAGATGCTGCTACCTTCCTGTAGGAGGAGATTGGACTTGACGGGCCTTGGCTTCCTGTTTGTAAAGTCGTGAGGAGCTGCATTCCCCTCCGCCTCTGCCATGTTCTTCCACTGTTGCCAGCTGCTCCTGAATGGATTGTGACCTTCTGAAACTGTGAGCTAAAATAAACCTTTCCTCCCCTAAGGTTGTGGATGTCGGGTATTGAGTCAGCAATGAAAAAGGAACTAAGACACCTTCCCTCCTTGATCATGCCTCTCTTCCAAGAGCCCCCAACAAGTCAGCGACGGGAGTGATGAGTGATGAGTGATCTGTCTCCACTGTCCACCTCCTGGCTATGGATGAAGAGCCACTTGGTACCTCTAAGCATCCAGTCTAACTTTCTGCAGGTGAAGAGATGGGGAAAAGGGCCTTTCACGGTTGAGTCATTGAAAAGCCAAGACGTGGCCTAACAGCCTCCCTGCCACCTGTGTGCTCTGTGCAGGGCCCTACTCCCAGGATTCCTGGCCAGCCTGCGTCTCTATCGGACCGAGGTAGGATGGACCGCCTTCTACAAGCAGACCTGGATCTTATTATCCCCATGTTCCATATGGTGAACCTGAGACCCAGAGGAGTTAGGTCATTCTTCTGAAGTTGCATAGAGATGGAGCCTGAACTTGAGTCCGTCTGTGTGGTTTCAGACGCCACGTTCTTACCAATCCCGTCCGTTCCCCTGCCTGCTCCCCAAAGGGCACTCTTCCCTCATTTCCCAACAGGGCGGTGGTATGTTGGCCTACAAGTCAGTTTCTGTTCTTTAGCATAGGCTGTGGGTCTCTCAGCTCTATCTGAGCCTTGCTGTCCCTCCTCTCTAGAGCTGGCAGCCCACTTTTTACCCAGCAGGCCTGCTTGGGAACTGGCCACGCTAAGGACCTGCACTTCCCGAGATGGAGTGGGTCAGTCTTTGTGTTTGTCGGAATAAATGGGACAGACTGCTGGCATCCTGTAACTTTAATTTAATACAAACTGATCATAACTCACAAAAGGGGCACATTTTAAATAAAAATACTGCTGGGGATGGACCAGATTCTGGGAGCTGGGGGTTGGGGGAGGGCTGAGGATCCCTCTTGTTCAGGGGAGGCCCTGGTGCACGGCAGTTGGGAGTGGGAGCCCCTCAAGTTCAGTGTGCTGGCTCCCTTGGGATGGTTGTGCTCAGGGACCCCAAGCACAGAACTGAGGCCCTAGGGCTACAAAAAAAAGTCCACGGCTGGAGAGACATTGTGGCTTGGTCTTGTAGGCCTCCTCCTCAGGCTGGAGTAGAACCATGGAGCATACACCTCCAGGCTCTGAGGATGCAAAGCCAAAGCCTTGAGGTGGACTCATTTCTCCTAAGCCCTTCATAACTGGATGTTGTGGCAAAAAACAAACAAACAAAGAAAAAACAAAACCGTGGATGGGCTTGCTCAACATCCACGCTGATGTTTTAATGAAGTTTTGTGTGTGGCTCGGCCTGGAAAGACAAAAACTACATTTCCCAGACTCCTTTGCAGCCAAAAGTTCAGGATCTGACTCAAGTTTCCTCATAAAAGTCCCTTGCAGGCGCATGAGATTTTTGGACCTGAGTTAAGGGAGAGAGGCAGGCCTCAGGACATGTATTCGTCAGCATGGAAGGTGACAGAGATGCTCAGCTCTGCAGCCAGCGGCTGCTGATGCTGCAGCTTCCTGCTGGCAGGAGTGGCTTTCCTGGTCACAACGGACATGAAGAATCTGGCAACTGGAAGTTATTCCTGGAAATGCAGCAAAGACTCTGCTCTTTTAGCCCTTCAATGATTTTGTAAGCCACCAGGGAGCTGGTAATAAATCCTGTCTAATTAAGCCAGATAAAGCGGCTGTTTCGGCAGCAGGATTCTAAATGAGATAGACGCCAAGTCTGAAGGCAAGTCCCAGCCAACAGCCCTTCCCAGGAGTAGGGGCCTGATGGGAACAGTCCTTCCAGCAGCCTCCGTGGACCCAGCAGGTCAGAGTGGTCTGGACGAAGAGGGTTGAATGGAACTTTGTCCAGAAATGCTGGGGACTTCGGTCATCAATGATGCTCATGACTGCAGATGACTTTTTGCCAGTGGGCTCCTCATCAGCCTCCAAGGTGCCTTTAGACTGGGGGCAGGAAGGTGGTGACACAAAGACCCTGTAACTTGTAGGTTCGACTACCGGCTGCCTTCCATAGGCCGCAGCATCACCTCTGCCTTGCAGATCAGTGGGAAGAGAGCTCTCGGTACAAGGGTGGCGGGAGACAGTGGGTCTGAAACAACCTAGGACGAGCTGCGGTCGGTATCCACTGTGGGCTGGGAGGGGTCAAGGGTAAAATGGCCAACCACTAGCTTGGTTGGGGCAAGTCTTAGGCCACGGGCACTAGAGGATCCTGTGTGTCTTTCAGACTGCCAACTACTGGTCACGTCTGACACATCCTGGGGCCAGAGCAGTTGGGCAGGAGGAAGACAGAGGGAGGTAGTCCCCTGCCCCTGAGAGGATGGGGATGAGGGTTGGGCATGGCTGCCCCGAGGTCAGAGCTTCGAAACATCAATGCTGTAAGAGTTTAGTAGTCACAGAGCATAGTCTCTGTGTCACGGAGTGGACAGACTGGAGGCTGAAGGATACACAATCGGCCTGAGGTCTCAGAGTGGCGAGTGTGAGCCAAGTCGGAGCCTCGCTCTGCCAAGGGGGCTCTTGCTGGTGGGTGTGGCCTGGGAGGCTGTGGTCTCCCTCAGCCGGGGCTAGATGCGGACCGTATTGATCCGCAGTGGCTGGACATTCTTGCCATTAGCGTGACTCTGGCCGGGGCTGAAGTAGGAGCACAGCTTGCCTGGGAACTTCTCACGGAAAGTGTAGAGCCAGGACATGTCGTCGGCATTGTAGAAGATGAGCAAGCCCTGGTCGTAGTCCAGGAAGACGCCCACCTTGTCCAGCCTGTCCCGGACGTTGAGCCGCGTCCAGGGCTCTGTGCAGGCGCTGTACTGGTTGCCATCATGCATGACGATGCAGTAGAAGCCGCGGCTGGGCTGGATCTGGATGCTGCCCTTGCGGCTCGCAGCCTCGTGGGCAAGCCCGATCACCCACTGGGTCTTCTCCGCCACCACTACCTCCCAGTAGTGGACACCACTGCTGAAGGCCTCAGAGCCCAGCACCGACACCTCCACGTCAAAGCGCTTTGGTGAGTCCTGCAGTGGCTGTGGGTGCAGGTTCCCATAAGCCACGATGGTGCAGTCGTCAGAGAGGATCAGGCGCTGGTGGGCAGTGCCCGGATCCAGTGTCAGAGCAGCCGGCACTGCGAGGGGTAGAGGGGGAGACATCAGCAGAGGGAAGGCTGTGGACCCACGTACAGTGCCTCCCTGAGGACAGGGGTCTGGTTGGCCTCCACAAGGCCACGGATCGCCTAAGGTCTTTCTAGCTTTGCATAGGTTGTCGGGGAGCAGGGGCCATGGCCTGCGGCCCAGGACAAGGAACATCACAGGCACTCCACAAATTTTTGTGGAATTAAGGAGAATAACAACTCAAGAATTTCAGAGCTGGGGGCTGGAGGAATAGCTCACTGATTACAGAGCTTGCCTAGCAAGTGCTAAGTTAAGCGCTAAGTACCCGAGTTCAATTCCCAAGTACCACATAAGCTGGGCGTGGTGGCGCATGCCCGTAATCCCAGCACTTGGTAGGCTGAGACAGGATTGCTGGGAGTCCAAGGCCAGTCTGGGCTACAGAGCGAGACCCTGTCTCAAAATAAAAAGAAAGAAAGGAAGGAAGAAAAAGAAAGAATTCCAGAGCTGGAAGGGAGCCTAAAAATCACACAGGTGCTACCGCCCCCTAGAGGGAATTCTGGAAATTTGTGACTGAGTTTTCTCTATGACAGGAAGGATCCCTGGATGCTAAAGATTCCGATGAAGTACAAAAGACAGTCCCTGTAGAGGCCAGGCTGGCCATGGACTCAGGCAATCCTCCTGCCTCAGCCTCCCGAGTGCTGGGATTACAGGCATTCACCACTATACCCAGTTTATGTGGGGCTAGGGAATCAAACCCAAGGCGTTGTGCTTACTAGGCAAATGCTTTAACCACTGTGCCATTCCTCCAGCCCCTTCCCCAGGGATTTTCAAATGGCCCACAAGATACTCATGTGGAGGAAAAGTCGCTTTTAAAACGATTTAAGGGCTGGAGGAATGGCTCAGCGGTTAAAGCGCTTGTGGAGTAAGTGCTCAGTCAAGTGCTAAGTACCCGAGTTCGATTCCTCAGCACCACATAAGCTGGGTGTGGTGGCGCATGACTGTAATCCCAGCACTCGGGAGGCTGAGGCAGGAGGATTGTTGAGATACAGTTACCCCCCCCCCAAAAAAAAATGATTTAAAACTACAATCTAACTATATATAAAGTATAAACATGCAATCATTTTTACAGTTCTAGTAGACACTGATGTTTTGAAATGCAACTACCAAAGTGAAGGAAGACCACTTACTTTTTTGGCTTGGAATGTCATAAATAATTGTTCGCTTTTTTTGAAAGTCCATCTCTAAGGATAATTCCATGGATGGACACGTGTTCTTTCTTGTATAAGATGACATTTGGAGCAGAAGCTATGTCAAGAGCTCTGCCTTCTTTATGATATTGCCTAGTGTGCTTCAGAGGAAGCATCTACATATGGATATACAAAGTATTTCACTAGAATGTTTTTTCTATTTTTTCAAAGATATTATATAGTCAGAGCATACATATGAATGAAGTGTGACCAAAAAGTACTGTCGATAGAAATTAAAAAATTATTACAGTAAAGGACACACTTCCAGTAATCCTTCTTAAAATATGCCTTCTCACACAGACCCCACACACATTGCCACTTTCTGAAACCTTTCTGGAAGTCTTCTTTTGTGAGTGCCTTTACATACACTGTTCTGCTGCCTCAAAGTCTTAAATCTATTCAAAACATCCACCTTTCTTGGTCATTTTGACTGGGAAGGAGCCAGAAGTCATGTGGTGTCGGAGCTGGTGAGTAAAGTGAATGAGGACACACTGTGACATGTTTACAAGCCTGCCTTTCCCTCGGATGGCACCTGATGGTAACATCCACTGTGTTTATTAAAGTCACATCTTATAAAGACATTCATGAAAGTTTTCCAGAACCACTTCAGAAAATGGCAAGAATGGTGGGGTGTGTTCAAAGAGAGACGGAGTATCTTGAAAGGGGGTGAATGGCAATGCATCTATGTATTTATTCATTTAGGTTTGCAATTCTATATTTTGTTGACTCAATGGCAAATTGTCAATTCATTCAATGATTAAACCATTTATCAAAACTAAGAATGACAAAGCAATGCACGTTTTTATTTAATAATTTTTGAAAATGACTAATTCTAAGCCAGTGCTTGCATTTGACAAGTGGGAAAACTGATACCCAGAGAGGAGACAAGCTCATCTTAGGGTCAGCAAATACTGGCAGAGCTAGGATAAACACAGGTCACCTGCCCAACCCACATTCTTACTTGCCATCCCAGTCCCACTCAGGCTCAAAGCTTTTGCTCAACCCCTACTCCTCAGCCGCCACCCCAATGGCTGGGATCACTCCCTGGGGGCCTCCTGGTGGCCCACCAGGTGTATTGCTCTCTCCTCTGCAGTCCCTGCACTGTGTCTGTGCAAGGGGCATAGCCTTCTTTGCTCATATCTGATGCCATTTACAGCAGGACAAGGACAGTCCTGGGTACCTTGGCTCTCTTCTATGTACAGTGCACAGCACAGGGCCTGACACAGGCCAGGCTTCTGAAAGTGTTCACCAAACTAGGTTGACTTAATCTGTGTTGGCCAGGTGGCACAGCTGGGTCACTGGCCTCTGAGCTGGCCCTACTGGCTAAGCAGGTCTGGTCTCAAAATCCCATTATACTTCATTCTTCAAGATCTGTTTTTTTTTTTTCTTTCTCTTGAGGGTACTGATAACCAGCTAGAGAAACAGAGGGAATCTGTGCCTGGATCCCTTAGCCTACATATCTATTTCCAGGCCAGAGAAAGACAGAGGAGACCAAAAAAAAAAAAAAATAGGAAGAATGAATCTTATTACCAGTTCCTTAGGACTTCTCTGTCCAGTCCCCAGGCTCCTCCCTTAGCTGATGGAGCAGGAACACAATGACCCTTGACTGGAGAGTTATTCCCTACTTCAGTCACCTTTGTGGGCTGATCATACATGCAGAGAAATAAAATGACAGTGACGGTGACTGTCCCAATAGGGAGCCATGTCCAGTCCCTGAACTGTGCTTTTGTGATGTGTCCATAACAAGCAGACCACTGGCCTATGTCAAGCTCCTTCCACGATCTCTATCAGGAGTAAATTTAATTTTGCATTTTATACATTTCTTCCTGCTCTTAGAACTCAGAGGGCTGTGTAGAAACCACGAGCCCGGGGAACTGAGTGTTCAGCGGAAACACAAGTCTCTATTCAGGGACAAGAAAGAAGGGATGGAGGGGAAGAAAGACGTGAACCAGAGGATGAAGCTTTGCCTCCAGCTGGACAAGTCACAGGGCCGGAGGTTCCTGCTCTTTGGAATGCTGGGAATTTCCACAGTGGGCTGGTTGGGAGCGTGTGGCGGGCAAATCCAAGGAAGAATGTAATTAGATACAGATGGAGGCGCTCCTAGGGTAGTGGGGTGTGTCTACAGCAGCGAGGTGAGACCAGGGTTGCCTGGAGCCTGGGGAGAACAGCAGCAGTGCTAAAGGACAGGGTAGCGGGGTAAGGATGGGGGTGAGGGTGGGACACTTGGGCCCCGCATCCCGGCTACCTAAGATGATTTGAGACCTGCAACAGGCAAAACCAAGGCGCAAGGCAGAAGAACCAGAAGTGTAGCACGAAGGCATGAGGCATCAGCCCAAGACTCTGAAGTCTATGTAGGGCAACGTGGACCACTTCGGAGCCACTGATGAGTGGAGAGGGCCCTAGGTGGCAGCCAAGCAGGCTCGGGGGTGGGTGGGGTGGGGGGGGGGGTTCTGAGACCAAAGGAGTAAGCACAGAGGAACCTGCAGGACGAGGAAATCCTTACCGCAGGTGTAAGTGAAAGAGGTGGGGGGCTAGGCCCGCCCAGGAGGCGGAGCCTGTCTCTCCAAAGGGCAGAGCTCCCTCCAGGGGGCGGACCAGAGGGTGGGGCCTGATTCTATGGGGCATGGCTGGCGTCCTAGGGTACAGGACCGGGTATTTTCATCAAGCAGGGGTTGTGGACTGACTCTAAGAAAACTTACATTTAGAAAACTTACACTTACAAGGGTGAGGCTGATCAGGGCCTTCCATCTTATCATTACCAGAAGATCATGTCCCTCAGGACCCCCTCCACCTTACTAAACGCTGGCAGTGACCACAAGGGAACATGGAGACTCCCTTCCCTACTGAGAAGCCAGCTGGGGTGTGAGACAAATGGCAGTCTCTTATCCATTTCTCTCTCTCTCTCTCTCTCTCTCTCTCTCTCTCTCTCTCTCTCTCTCTCTCTCTCTTTTAAGGAGAGGTGATGAACTCAAAGACTACTGCCTGGGCTCACTGTTTCAGAGGTCAGAGCTCATTTCTAGGTCATGGGACTTGGAGTTTATAAACAGAAAAAGCCTGGTGTGAGGCTGCCAATCTGGTCTCGCCAGGTGTGTTTCCCATCCTTGAAGGCTCTCTTGAGATCTCACAGGTCAAAAGACTTTCAGAAAGGGTCACTAACTGGAGAGGCTCCAGGAAATGTTTCCTGGCTCCCATCAGTTACCACCCAAGAAGCAGAGAAAGCCTTCCCAGGGCACAGCCCAACACTATAGCTTTACAGTTCGTGGCTTCTGTTTTCAAGAACAGAGGGCCAGCCTGCGCAGGGCTTGGGGGACAGGAACTGTGTTGGCTCTTTCTCCAGCCAGGCCTTAAAAAAAAAATCCAATCCCTCAGGTCTCCCACCTACTCAGGCGCTCAGCTGCACAGAACAGGCATCGCAAAAACATCTTCACACACTCTAGCTTGAGGGAATACAGTGACATCCCGGGAGCACACATCACTGTACCCATTTTTCAAAGGAGGAAACTGAGGCCCCCTGAGTTAAATAAGTTGCCATATGGGCTGAGGCCTTTTCACATGTTCTTTCTTTCCTACGGCCCCAGAAAGCCGGTTCAGCAAGACAAGGAAGTATTTGAAGATTCATGGTAATGATAATAGGCACCAAGAACTTAGTATATTAGAGTATGGTTACCACAAATAATTTCATTCTTACATCTGTCCTGTTGTATAGATGAGGAAACTGAGACTCTGAGGAAGGGGTGTTTTGCCATGGGTCACACAGCTAGGCAGTGAAGAGGTTAGGACTCATAGCGATCAGGTGCAGTTGAGGTGGGGAAGGCAGCCCGGGGAGAGAGGCGGAAGGAGGGAGAGGAGCAGTGTGCGGTGTCCTTGGGACAATGGGCTGCCTGGCCCACTGGGGAGGCCTGTGTCTGAGAACTGGGGCTGCCAGGCCAGGCAGGCAGAAGGGTGGCAGTAGGGGGCACAAGGGTGGGTGGTGGGGGAGACAGGAAGCACCAGAGCGTGGGAGTGAGAAGTGGCAGATGGGATTCTCAAGGGGCCCAGTAGGAAGCCTGAGCTATGGAGGAGGGGCTGGCGGAAGCTGCTAGAATCCAAGGGGTGTCCCTGGGGGCACCCCTCCCATCTGGACATAAAGGGCTCTGGTTCTGACAGAGGAGCCACAGTGACTTCATAGGCCCTGCAGACAAAGGAAGGGGCCCAGCCGGCTGGGTCACTGTTCTCTGAAGTCCCAGGGGCCTCTGCTCTGGGCAGGAGCTGCCCCCTCTGCCCTTCTGTGGGCAGTGTTCTCAGGGGCGGTGGTTCTCATTTTGTGTCTCAGGGGACATTGGGCAATGTCCAGGGACACTTTTGATTGTAACAACCAAGAAGATGGGGTTACTGGCACGTGGTAGGCAGAGGCGGGGAGGGGGCGGGGGGCGGGGTTCCTATAGTGCACAGGGCAGTGCCCACAGCAAAGTCTCAAAGGACAGCATGCTGAGGCTGCTTGTGGGCCGTCGGCAAGTTCCCCATCCGTCTGCTCCCTTGTGAGTGAGGTGAGAAGGAACATGACATCCCTGTTACTCAGCGGAAGGGATTTGTCTGAGGCTCTACAGCAAGTTTTTTCATTAGCATCTACTGAGCACCCGTGGGAATGCTGGGGGCTCATCTAGACGCAGGACTGGACTAGCTGTCCTTGACTTTCTTCATTCCGTAACACACATGGACTGTGCTGGCTGCTCGGGGTGAGCCAGGCCCAGCCCCTAATCTTCCAGAGCTCACAGTCTACAAAGAGAGAGGGCAAAGCCCTGGACCACCTGGAGAAATCTAGAAAGGCTTCTCAGAGGAGGTATTTAAAAACCTAAGATGTGAAGGAGCGTAGGAGTTGGATATCACAGAGTAAGGATGGGGGAAGGGGCTCCTGGCAAAGGGGACAACAAGTGCAAATTTGTGTGTGGGGAACTTGGGTGAACAGGGCTCAGTGCAGCTGAGTGTGATGTGAGGGGAGGATGAGGACCAGGCCGCAGGGCCTAGATGGCCTCTCTGAGTTGTGACAGGGACACAGCTGGCAGTAACTCAGGCCATGGCTTCCCCAGACCATCTGCACCAGGGATTCCACTGTACCTGAGGAGCCTGGGATTCTCACTGCCCTGTGTTACGCTGCCTCACCCCAGGGTGGTCCTCACCTCTCTAGGCCCTGTGCGAAAGCCCATACAGTGATCCCCACCCCAGAAGGAGAGGGAAGAAGCACCAACCAGGTGGCTAGAAAACAGCCCTTTCCCCACCTGCTACCACTGTCCAGTGCAAGGACATAGACTGAGCTGTGAGAGTATTAGGAGACCTCCTTCCTTTCTATGAAACCAGTAACGACATCTAAGTCACCCACAGGCTGCCAGGGAGCTTGACTCTGGTCCAGCACTTACAGCCCTTGTGGTTGTCCTGGCCTTGCCTATCCTTTCAGAGCCTTCACAGTGGCCATGCTGGAGTTTCCATGCTCCTGACTCCCACATCCCTTACCCTTCGGTACTCAGTTCAGACATCACCTGTTTTTTGCTCCCTCTGCTTCTCCTCTGCCCTTCCAGAGCCTTCCCTGTGGACTTCTGGTCCTCAGGTAAGCCTCTTGCCATAGCCCTGCTCCCCCCACTGACTGCTGGAGGCTAGTTACTTCCTGCCTCTCCTGCCTCATGCAGGTGCGTCAAGGCCTTTTACTGTGTGCAGAGCGGAAGAAATCCAAGCAGGTAGATGAACTCGGACTCTGTGTGACCTTAGGAAGTGAGGGAGCCTCTTCCCGAGCCTCAGTCTCTCCTGCTGTCCCCAGCTGGTGTATGTCAGGCCAGCAGATAGCCAGTTAGCATGGCTCTGAGGTCTGACGTGGAGGTTTAAATCCTGGCTGTACCATTTATAAGTTGTGACCACTGACAATGTCCTAAGAGCTCTCTGCCTCAATTTCTTCATCTGAAAAAGTGTAAACAATAACAGTGCCACCTCCATGGGGACAATTCCTTCTGCATCTGGATCTTGTCTCTCAGGCGCATAGCGCTGACTCAGTCACCCACACAGCTCCCTGCCACCTGAAGGCTTGAGTCTGCCCTGAGGGCCGTGGGAAGGCACTGATGTCTGAGGCCCAGGGAGTGCTGACCCCACCAGAGACCTGCGAAGGTCGTTCCTTCTCTCTGAAAGCCTCCCATTACCTACTGTCCACCTCAGTCAATGGCTGAGCTCCCCGCCACACAGGGGAAGGTGAAGCCACCAGAAGGCTGTTCCCGGATCCTGCCTCGGCCTGCTCCACTCCAGTGCCCCGTACCACACCTTTGGGCTCCTAGCATGGACTGTCCCCACCCAGGCAGCAGATCCTACTGCAGGCGGCGCCATGGCCACGGCTCCAGCAACTCTCTCCCTCGATTCTGTTCCTCTAACCGAAGCCTCATCACCCCACAGATAAGGAGTTACGTCTTCTGTCTTGCGAACACAGCCGCTGCTCTGTCCTCTCCTCCCCTTGAAAGCATCACCTCCGCCCCTACGTCCCTTTCTCTCCTGGATGGGTGCCAGTTAGGCCTTCGACGCCATCACTCCCCCAGCTCTCGTCCAGCTGCCCACCACTCTCATGTCGCTTTTACTACCCATGCTGGAGGACAGTCCATTTTGGATTCTCCCAGGCTTGGCTCAACAGCCTTCGCCACCACGACCACCCTCTGCGTCGCTTCCCAGACACCCAGACTGCCCTCTTCCCCCACGGACTGCTCCTCAGCTGGCCCTCTTCCTACCCCTGACTTGTAGGAGCGTCTCAGGGCTCCAAATGTCTGGATGTCCCTCTTTTTCCCCCTCACTTCCCGAGTGGCCATCAACCAGGCCCACTAATTCCTGTCCACGTGCTCCAGCGGCACCCTGGGGTTCCAACATCCACACGGGACACCGAAGGGCCTTACAGACCTCAGCTGCTCCTGACCCCACGCTTCCAGCCACTGTGGCCAATCTTCCTTCTCTCACACCTGAGATCCCACCCACCAGCAAGTCCCGTGGCTGTCCCCAGAAATGCGTCCTAAATCTGTCCACCTTCACCCGTGCTCCACCACCGCTGCGACCCAAGCTACCCGCGTCTCTCACCTGTGTTACCTGTGTTACGTCGCCATCTCTGCCTTTAGCTCCTTTACTCTATTCTTAACCTACCAGCCAGGGAGATTCTTTAAAGCCTTATGCCGGCTCATGTCACTTTACTGCCCCCAATCCTCCAGTTGCCCCCCCTTTCACTCAACATAGAATCCACAGTCCTCACACAGGGCCCACTAGTCTGACCCCTGCTACATTTCTCATCTCCTCCTCTCCACTTTATTCCTCCCCCTCTAGCCCCACTGATCTCTTTAGCGCTCCTTGAATGTGCCAGGCAAGCCTCGGCCTCAGGGCCTTAGCATTTGCTGTTCCCACCACTGAGGTCCTTTCCCTGAGGCACCTATGTGGGTCACCCCTCCTCCTTCAGGTCTTTAAGGCCTCTCCGGGGAGGTCTTCTAGCGGGATCCCCTCCGGAAGATCTCTACCCCACTTCAACTTCCCCTAGCTCCCCTCCTTACCCATCAGTATCTAATGCAATTTGTGTTACTGTTATTCACTTTCTCTCTCACACACCGAGATGTAAGATCTAGGGGACAGGGGCTGCTGCCTCTCCCGTCCACTGTTGTATCTCTAGCACGCAGAACAGCACTTGGTGTGAGGAAGGTGCTCAGTGTGTTCTCTGTGTTTCCAACGAGGTGACGTGGTGCCCAGGGCCTCAGTGTAGAAGGTCCCCGATTTACGATGGTTTGACCTACAACTTTTCAGCTATGATGGTAAGAGAGTGATAGGCATTTAATAGAAGCTGTGTGTTGCGTTTTGAACTTTGGTCTTTTCTCTGGGTTGCCTGTATGGGGTGTGATACTCTCTGGCAATGCTGGGCATCATGGTCAGCCACGTGATCACGAGGAACACAGCTGACACCCGCAGTACCTTGTGTTGCTTAAATCCGAGGGGTCAAAGGATTTTCAAGTAGGATGCTTTCACTTTAAAATGGATTTATCAAGATGCAACCCTGCCTCCTGGTGAGGAGCCGCAGTGGGCACACGTGGAGCCTGCCTCCTGGGTTCTATGGACTTAGGGAGCCACACTACGGTGTGGTTGCTCAGCAGAGGCCCTGGGGCACAGGAGGCACTCAGCAAGGTGGTCTACTCGTCCCCTGTCCTGCCGCGTGCTGCACATGCCCACTGGCTCCAGCCCATGACAATCCACGCCTTTCCCTAGGCCTCACCTGGGTGGATGTCCTGGAACAGAGACTTCCAGATGGTGTACTGCAGGGGGCCCGTGTACTTGGAGGTCGGGAAGTCTTCGTATGTTAGGTTGGTCTCATGAACTTTCCCCTTGAGCCTGGAGGGACAGTGTGAGAGAAGGCTGTGACGGGGACTGGATTCCTGCCCCACCACTGGGGGTCTCCAGCCAAAGGGGAGGCCGTGAGTGAGAAGTCTGCACGACTCAGAGGCAAATGCCTGCTCACACCACTTCCAAACTCTCTAGCTGATGACTGGCAGTTTTCCCATCTTCAAAACGGTATCATGTCAACACCTGCCCTTGAGGCCTGCTGTGAGGATTGCTTAACATAGGAAATGCTCAGCCCAGGCTTTGCTTAGGACCAACACCAAAGGCGCCATGTTGCCAACTAGTGGTTGGTCACCAACCAACCACTAACGAAGTGTCATTATTAAGTGTGGCCTTGGGGCCAGAGGAACCTGGACTTGAGTCCTGGCTGTACCAACTCACTACCAGACGTTGGCCAATTGATCTAGCTTCTCCGAGCCTGTTTCTACAGGTGCGATACGGGGATTAGGGTGCCTCTGCTGTGCTAGTGGCTGAAGGCCACACTGTAGGAGCCGGGGACAGACACAGTGTGCATCCTGACCAGCAAGGGGCTGACAGGATTATAATAATAAAAGCCTTTATAGAATAACACATAGTGTCAACAGTAGTATAGATATCATATATTACAGGTAATATATGGTATGAATAACATAACATATAAGTAATATACTATGACTATTACTAAATTTTGCTCATCTGCTATACACAGAATGTATCATATGCAGACTAACACAACTGCAGACAGTGTGGGCTCTGTCCCTGCATCCGCAGATGCCCCATAAGTGACTGATGAAGATGCAAACAGATGGACCCTTGCTGACAGCCCATCTGTCTCCACCCCACGACCTCACACATGTTGGGGGTTGGGGACAGTGGCTGCCTGAGGCAGGCCCCTGAGGTGGCACGTACCGCTCGGACAGGGAGGCCACCCCGGCCAGGAAGGTGTGCCGGTCGGTCTCGGCCAGCCGCTCCTGCAGGATCTGGGTGCCCTCCTGCACCTTGCGCAGCTGCTGGCTGTAGCGCTGGACCTTCTGCTCGATGTCGGTCAGGGTGCGCGCCGTGTCTGCCTCCAGCTCCTCCAGCATGGCCTTCTGCCGCTCGCGGAGCAGCCGGTGCAGCCGCTCAAAGGCCTCGCCGATGGTGGTCCGCAGGCTCTTGGTGGAAGACTGGTGGGGACAGTCATCACGAATTATGAAGAGGAGCAATGGGATGAAGGGAAGGGGGAGGGTGGCAGCGCATAGCAGCGAGGATGGCGCGGCATGGCTGGGAAAGCGCAGAGATCTGGGTGTTCCACCAGAAAGCTCATGAACTGGCCCAGGTGAGACCAGGAGGCCTGTGCAAGGCAGAGGTGAGGGTGGTTCCCAGGTTCCCGGGCTGGGGCCAGAGGGATGGGCAGGGAGAAGATGCTACACTTAGTTGCGATGCAGGGAAATCTTCAGGCTTAAGGACAGGTGACAGGGAGGTCACAGAAGTCTGAGAATTCACAAAGGAGAATGTGTTGGGCAAACCTTGGTGGTCACTCACCTGGCCTGCCACCCTTATGACCCCACAGCTAAGAAACAAGAACTAGAGCGTAGGACCTGTGCCAGGGGAGGTGGGCACGGCCTTGTGCGGTTCTCTTTGCCCGGTGGGCCCTGGGAGGCCCAGGAGGATGGGAGGATTGAAGGGCACAGGCTTGTGCTCAGCATCCTGGGCAAAGTCCCAGCTCTAGCTGGGGCAACTCGGCAGCCGAAGGGCTGTGACCCCAGTTTTCCTCCCAACGATGTGGAGAAAGTGTGGTCTTGGAGGAGAGGTTCATCTCTCCAGCGGTGTTCCCACATGCAGAGAGAGAGGCCAGATAGAGCAAAGGGACTGAGGCTAACGGGTCCTCTCAGAGAGGCAGCTCCCGGGTCAGGCCTGAAGGCGGACAGGAAGTGCACTGGGCATGGGGGACAGGCAGAGAGAGCAAGCGGAGGAAAGGCAAGGGGTCAGGTGACCGCAGTACAGCAGCATGTGGGGCCTGCCTCTGCAATTTCACTTTGCTTGAGATTCCGGCTGGCAGTTCATGGAGTCAGAGACCCCACTGTGTTCAGTGCCCGGGGCTCTGTGGGAGGCTCCACAAAGGCTCAATTAGGGCCTGTTCTCTCCTGCTCAGCTGCTGGCCTCCAGGAAGAAGGCTGGCAGCGGGCCAGCCTCCCCGCGCATGCCCACCCAGTGTGCAGGGCAGACAAAGCAGGGTGGAGGAAAGGCTGGAATGGCCTGCCAGGCGAGGCCTCCCGGAGCCCCTCTCCCAGGGAGCCCCGTGGGAGCCCACTGTGGATGGGAGAGATGGGTCCACCTCCTTGCACGCCGCAGCTGCCCTCCCAAGGCCCGCGGTCACACAGCCCCTCTGCCTGGCGCTTCCTATAGGGCGCCCAGCTCCCTGGGACACCCCCGCTGATTCAAAGGCCTGATTTAGGGCCATCGCTCATGGACCGTCCTCTGGGGGCAGGGGCCAGCTTCTTCCCTTCTCCCCCTGCATGCCCTACCTCTTTCCCATGCCTACCACTCTGAGGATGGCCCCCAACTTCACATGGATGGCCTCACAACAAATTCATTTCGCAGCGGTCTCCCTGGCATGTTCCCCTGGGGTCCCGCAGGTCCCTGCACTCATTCAGTCCAAGAGTCAACTCTTGTCTTTGCCAATAAGCTCACTGCAAACTGAGCCTTTTAAAGTGTGAATCGGGCTGCTGCTCGTCCTGTGTTGAGAAACCTTCCTTGGCTCTTTGATGACAGTGATACTCTTCGGCTCAGCATTCAAGCCCTGCTCACTTATTTCATTAGCACCACAGCATTGCAATTCCACCAGCTTGGAATGACCCTTCCCTACTTTTTTTCAGCTGGCAAATGCCTACTGATCCTGTAAGACCCAAATTGAGCGTACCTCCTTTGAGATACATTTTTTAGGAATGGCACAGCACAAGGCCCTGAGTTCGATTCCCCTGGTTCCCATCCCAGGGCCGGATACAAGGTTGGAAGTTGGGAGCTGCTTAAGAAGGAAGAGTCTTACTCAACACTGCTTCACACAGCTGGGCACGGGCTCCGTTTTCTTTCCAGATGGGGGTCCAGTGGCCACAGGACCAGATAAGTAAGTAGAGGAAGCGGGGGGTGGCAAGGAGAGAACAGCTCTAAAGTGGCACGTGAGAATGCCAGCCATCCCACGAGGCTTGGGCATGTCCCCAGCAGTCCTTCCGACCTACCCGGCTGGCTGGCTGCAGGGCCCTTCATTCAGCAGACGACACCCCAGTCTATGGCTGGGTTTGGACAGAATTGCACAGGACACTCCTGATTTTCTTTTGCTAGCTGTGAGGCTTCAGACTGGCCCCTTAACCTCTCTGTACCTCACTGATAAAACAGCCCCTATTCCCAAAGGTATTTTATTTTTTGTTCCATTCATTTGTTCAACGACTACTTATTGTGTAACAGGCTTGGCTAGATTTTGGGGAGCCCTGCTGCTATGGAGGTGATGTTCCATGGGACTAAGAGATACTGAAAACTAAACACAACTCTCAGCACAGGGAAAGGCTCAGCCTGGGGGTGTGCCAGGTACCCCAGTGCCTTTGAGGGCAGAGCGGCTCCTTACATGGGCCCTCCTTTGGTGTCTTGGCTGAGAAAGTCGCGCCCAGCCCAGCCCACAACTGGGCCGTGTGAGGCTGCGGTCCTTTCAGAAAAGCACCCTGCCAAGAATGTGTCACCCTGAGGGCTGACCAAGGAAAACACAGGGCCTGAGGAGGAGGGAGATCAGAGAGACCCTGGGCCA